>JANAVB010024400.1:10956699-11436699 GCA_029216955.1 Iris pallida | reverse complement strand
AACGTACATCATTCCTTGAATCTTTTGATTCCAGTTTGAGATATATTCTCCAATTTTTTTATGGGGAATATTATCAATATTAAATGTCAATCCATCAGGAATATATGTTCTATCTTGATATAAATTAATGTCGAGCTGCATGCAATTTCACCCAATCTTTTCTTAGTTCTTTTTCTAAACATTGGTGTAAATGGAAAAGTACCTCCTGATGTGTCTGTACCCGCATCTTTCATAATTATTTTAGGTCTTGGGGTTATAGAACCAGGATGGGTGGTAGGGACAGCTTCAACTTGGTAGGTTTTATTGCTACATTGCCCTTCCTCCACAACTCTTATAGTGTGCTTAACTATTTCTTCTTCAGATGAATTAGAATCTGTAATTTCTACATACCTCAGCCCGAGAATGCTTTTCGTAATAAGAATAATTGTCATCACTTTCTATTTCTCCAGAAAGTTCTTATTGTTGCATTCTCATAAAGATTTTATAGAAATTTTTGTCTATTTCATTTGTAGGAATAGTTTTTGTTTCTTGTGAAAAAAATTTCATCATAATTGATGCTATTTACCCAACGATTTTTCGTCAATAGGACTTTCGTTGGTTTACTAGTAACACTTTCTTGGTATTCTTGGTTTTTCCAAAACCTTTAATCTCTTTTTTGATAATAACAATTTCCATTCCAATATCATTAACCTCTCTATAGATGTTATTCATATCTTCATGGATGGTTACTAGGGTATCAATAATATAATTATATATCCCATTTTCTGGGTTTACATGTAAGGGCAGATGAACCACATGTTCATATCCTACTAAGTTAAACGGACAATGGTGTTCGTCCAATAAAACTAGTCTTTCAGCTTTCGTTGGCATGTTTTCTCCCATTGGAGATGTCTGTTCTTGAGTATGTAAGCTTTGGTATGCTCAGATATTTTCTATCAAAAATATTCTCAAATCTCTGTTTAGCTTATTTTGAAACTCAATTCTGCGGCTAGACATAGCTCCCCTACATTCTACGTTAACATGATCAAAGAATTACCATGGATTTCTGGCAGGGTTTGGCCTCAACATCATGACCACAAGCCTAAGCTACCGCTTCACAGAATTAGAGCAGAATATTGGTTCATTTCCTACACCATACGTAAGAGCTACCACACAAATTTAAATATTATTTTTGTTATACTAATCTAACAACCTATCACAGCATCATACTCAAGAACAAAGGCTAAAGCTAACATATTTAAAGAAAAGAAAAAATTTAAGAAGATATAGTACTTACATAAATCTCTTTAATAAAGTAACTTTGTTTAATGGTACTTTATTAAAGAAAGATAGATCTGGTAAACCTTAACCGGTTAATCCGGTGGTACTACCGACCTCCTATAAATAAGAGTGCGTTTGTAATGAGAGGGGGAAATTCATTGCTACTTTGCCCTTCCTCCACAACTCTTATATTGTGCTTATCTATTTCTTCTTCAGATGAATTAGAATCTGTACTTTCTATATACCTCCATTTATAAAAGTCGATAGCCCTAGAATGCTTTTCGTAATAAGAATAAACGTCATCACTTTCTATTTCTCCAGAAATTTCTTGTTGTTACATTCTCATAAAGATTTTGTAGAAATTTTCATCTATTTCATTTGTAGGTATAGTTTTTGTTTCTTGTGAGAAAATTTTCATTATATTGATGTTATTTGCCCAACACTTTTTCGTCAATAGGACAGTCATTGGTTTACTAGTAACACTTTCTTGGTATTCTTGGGTTTTTCCAAAACCTTTAATCTCTCTTTTGATATTAACAATTTCCATTCCAATATCATTAACCTCTCTATAGATGTTATTCATATCTTTATGGATGGTTACTAGGGTATCAATAATATAATTATATCCCATTTTCTGGGTTTACATGTGAGGGCAAATGAACCACATGTTCATATCCTACTAAGTTAAACGGACAATGGTGTTCGTCCAATAAAACTAGTCTTTTAGCTTTTGCTGGCATGTTTTTTCCCATTGGAGATGTCTGTTCTTGAGTATGTAAGCTCTAATTTGTCTCAATGAATTAGCACCAAAAACATTCTGAGTTTGATGCCAGCCAAATAAAAGAGGCATACAAAATGTTTTGTATTACAAAAAAATTCAAAAATATATATAATTAAACAAGAGTCTAAAAAGTCCAATTACAAGACTATAGTAATGAGACATACAGAAAATACTACTAGAGTTCTATATATTATGTCTAGACACAGGTTCAATAAAACCTTGTGTAATAAATATATTTCTATTTGCATGCAAAGGTATGTTATGTATTACTCCATAATATCCTATAGGTATGAATATTCACATATCTAAGAATACCTCTGTACTACGATATCTCTTTATACATACCGATTTACTCGAGTATAAAGTATATCTCGCAGAGATTCCTTCTTTTATAGGAAGGATTGCCTTATCATTAAGGAGAGTAATCCTTATCTGATTATATGTTTTATTTATTGTGTTCATATTAATCTTCAGATGTTCTATTGCGTCGTAGAGATCCTCTTCTTCCATGGAATCAATAGAGGATTCTTCTATAGATTCTACTTCATAGATGGAGGAAGCAGATGTATTACTGCTTATTTCATCTATGGTTCCAATATTTAAACCATATTCGTCAAGATCATCTATGACGATGCTTTGTATATTCTCAGGACATTCATTAGCAAAATGTCCTTCTTTGTTACACTTGAAACATTTTACAGTGGGAAATGAAAAACAACTACTCCAAAGGAAAACACTAAAAAAGAGAGAAAGATTACAAGAGAACTCAAACTTTGTTGCCCCTTGAGCTTGGTTATTCACCTGAACTTGAGGACCATTGATCCTGGGAGCTTGGTAGTTCACCTTCGATGCTTCGGACGAGGAGGCTGTATTGTGAGCAGCATCTGCCTTTGCCTTTTTAGAGCCAGTGATAGGAGAGAAGGCATCTTGCCTATTCATTTCTTCATAGACTCTTCTCAACCATTACAACTAAGAAACTGTCGTCTAAACGGTTGCCCTCCACTGGTGTATTCCAACACACCCGTTCAAAGACGAAATTTACCTCGATGGAAAATTCATCATCCACATCGCTGGGGGTTGAAGGAGCTGGGGGTAACACTCCTCCGAACATCCGCAACAATCCGATGTTCTAAGGAACCGAGTCCGCACAAACAACTCTTCCATCAGGAGCAACGGACGCTGATGCCCCCGAGGACATCCGTAACTCTCAAGACAAGGCAAGCTCTGAAGCTGGGGATACCGTTCCCTCCGAGTCCGAGCCCGAAGAGAACATTCCCACCTATCCCGATGACTTCTCGGTGCATGGGTACGACTCAGAGGGCACATCCTCCACCGTTCCTTCCATCACTCCTCACGTAAGAACGGTGTTCATGACGGACAACGATCAAGGTGGTTCCAGTGATCGCCAGCGCATCGACAGTCTCAAAGCCATATTACTTGCTTTGGTCAAGTCTGTAGACGAGATTAAAGCGGCCCTGCCCACTTTACAAGGAGGAGCACCTGGTCAAACAAATACGGGCCCCACGGTCAATATAGATTCGAACTCAGCGGCACCAAACCCGGGCAATAATCCTTCCGAAATAACAGCCCCCGCCGCGACAGATGAGACCCGAGAAGTAAGAAGAGAGGTCCAAGAGCTCCGTGCCATGTTTCATGCCCGAGAAAATGCTCAAGATCTCAGAATACGGCAACCATATCCTGCTGAGTAGAGGGATGTTCCATTCCCACCAAGATATAAGACGTTCAACATCAACCCGTATGATGGCAAAACCTCAGCAAGTCGATACATCACTTACTTTGAGGTCACCACCGACCATCTGCCCCATGAAGATGCGATCCTCATACGGTTATTCATTGGAGCATTGGAAGGAGTCGCCTTTGATTGGTACCGCAATCTACCGGACAACTGCATCCATTCCTTCGCCGGCTTCAAGCGCATAATCTTGGAACGATTCTATGAAGTAGGACAAGACATCACTATGTCCACTCTCATGGACGTCGTCCAAGGGGAGAAGGAGCTAACAAGGAACTACATCGAGCGGTTCCGCCAGGACGCCATGAAGCTGCCTTCCGGAAATCCGGATTCTTCTTTGATCGAAATCTTCCAAAAGAGACTGCTTCCAACGATCAGTCTCTGGATGGGCGAGAGTCAATTCAAAGATTGGAAGGCGTTCATCATCAGCGCCACAAGCGCTGAAGAACAACTGAAGAAGGCCCGCCAACTAGGGTTGCACATCTCAGAAGGAGAAAACAAGGGCAAGCGTCTCAACAACGATAATGGGGGTAACCCCTCCAACAATCGGGACAGTAAGAAAAAAGAGGCTATGGTGGCCGACACGGCCCAGAAGCCCGAGCCACAGCCAGCAGACAAGCAATGGCCTCAGATCACTTACTCTTTCGAAGACGGCCACGTCAAGCCTATCTTAGACATGCTTATACAAGGAGGTAGAATTCAGCTTCCTCCACCAAGACGGGAGCCTCGGCCGGCTGATTTGGAGAACCCAATGTTCTGACATTACCACCGTTATGTACACCACGCTACACATGACTGCTACCAACTAAAATGGTACATCCAAAGCCTCATCGATTCGAACGCTCTGGCCATCGACTTCGAAGAGGTAACCGTAGCAGCCAATATGGTGTCCGTACAATTCGGCAACTTCCCTCCAACGGAGACCCAAGACGGGGTAATTCCCGTCCCTCTCGCGACAATGGAGATTACCAATCTTCCTCTGCCCCGAGAACAAGCTGCTGGTCTAGTACCTCTCACCACCTCAAGAGGAGAGGTCATGTGGGTCCATCCAGACTTGGTGTCAGAAGTAACTCGGCCCACACCATCTCCCACCAACAAAAAGAGTAGAAAAATCAAGACCTGCCGCACAATTTTAGCAGACAACGAGGAAGCTACAGCCGTCGTCACGCGGTCCGGAGCACAATCCCAACCTGTGGTTGATAGTCCAGCTGAAAATCATCAACCCACTGCAACTGATGCTCTGGGACCGGCCTAGCCTTCGACGACCGACAAGCCTAGGCCGAAGGAGACTCGCTTCGACAAATCTCTCCGAAAGGACGCAGCCCAAGGGCTAGAGAGGCCCTACAACTTTGACATCTTAGCACAATTGGCTAACACTCCGGCCAAATTGTCATTATATGAACTCCTGAGGCTCTCCAAAGACATTCGTATTGCATTGAGCGAAGCACTCCAAAATGCCGATGCCTATCTCGCTCAATCTAACCTTACTGGGGAGGACTCAACCATGGATCTCCAAGATTGTGCCTGCACGGGAGCAATGCCCAACATCGTCTTCACTCCGCAGGAGATGCTCATCAAAACCAACCTACATGATCGCCCGCTATACTACATGGGATACATCGGCGACGTGAAGGTGGATCGGATGCACATTGATCCTGGCTCTTCCATAAGCATCATCCCGAAAGGTCTGCTACATCATCTCCGCATCCCAATGCATCGCCTAACACCTACAAGCACCGCCATCAGCGGTTTCAATTCGGGCAGGAGCTACCCTATCGGGAAGATTCGTCTGAAGTGTCAGATTGGCGATCTCCAATCCAAGGTCACCTGCTACGTCATAGATGCAGACACTTCTTACAACATCCTCTTGGGGCACCCATGGATACACGATTATATGATCGTGCCTTCCACGCTACACCAGTGCTTCAAATATGTCGACAAACACGGCTTCGTAAAGACAGAGTTTGCTGACATCGATCCCTTCAAAGGGGTCGAATCTTACTACTCGGACTCCTGCTTATACGAAAAGTCAAAGAGGCACCTGGATGAAGGAGACGCACAAGCTCATACTGAGACAGCCACGGAATTAGAAGGACCCCTGACGATCCACCTCCAAGCTCGTAAACCGGGTAAGTCTGCACCCCTCACCGCCACTCTGCGGAAGGACGCGATCAGCCTCTCGACGCAAGAGGAGCAGATGACAATCCGGCTGCCGAGATCAGGCCAAGTGCCGAGACCCACAACGGAGCCACTAACAATCAGGTTACCAAGAGTCAGTCAACCACAAACAGGGAAGCTCAACCCCTCGGACAGGCCATTGACAATATGCCTTCCCTAGAAAGGTTGTCGCCTCGATGCAAGGTCTGACACTTCTAGCGAACCAGCCACTCCTCGCTCCACATCGAATGCCAAACTGGGGGTCGCCAGTCAGCCAACTACTCCACGGTCCGCTCCATTAACTGGACCACTGACGATCAAGCTTTCTAGGTCGTCCTCTCAGTCTTCGTTCACACAGGGGGTAGTCGAAGAGGAACCGGAGCTAGCCAAGTATGTGGCCGCCCACACTAATGTCCCCTCCGCTGATGATGTAATCCCCCTAGAAAAGATACCTTACTTCATCAATAAAGGGTTATCTTTGAACTACATCGAGCTCAATAAGCTATGTACGATGTATGCTATGGAACACGACATAGGCGCTCACCTACACACACAGGTGACAAATGTGTACACCGCAATCCAGCTTACTCCAGTAGAAAATGCCTACCGAATACACAAGGGAGGGGATCATCCAGTCATCTTTGGCCGGACGAACAACCCTCATCCCCGCACCATAGAAGAAGACGACCTCGGGTCAGATACCGGGAGACTGCCTCTGTATCTCTATAGCTCTCGATCCAAATATCTCATGCAGAAACAGGGGTATGATCTAGAGACTACGCTAGGATTGAACTATAACACTGGGCGACGATTACCTTTGAAGCCGCCAGCCCCGGCGGGCAAATCATGAAACTACTATAATAAAACTCGATGCGAGTTAGGGTATGTAACGCCTACTACGACCCCAGAAAGTTCAGATGAAGAATGCGACTGACAGTCGCATTCAACCGGATCGCCAACTTCCGACTCAGATACCAGCATCGGAGATGTGTTCAGACAAGTCATGTCAGTCAACATGACGTTCGCCGACGCTTACGAGGAAGACGAAGACATCTCCGAAATCCTCGAGCTAGAGCCATGGGCCCAGCAATTAGACGCACAATGGGAAAAGCGATTCGAACTGAGAGAACCTCCTACTGAAGATAAGGTCATACAAGTGGATCTCGGCAGCGAATCTTCTTCAAAACCGATCTTCATCAGTGAAAGCCTAACCAACGAAGAACGGGAGTCGCTGTTAGAACTTGTCAGGGAGTACATTGATGTGTTCGCCTGGAGCTATAAAGACATGCCAGGGTTAAATCCTGACATCGCTCTTCATAAACTCAATATTCGGCCAGATGCGAAGCCAGTCAAACAACAACAGCGACGCTTCCGCCCAAGCATCATGGACGCGATCGAAGCTGAAGTCAATAAACTAATAGCCAGCGGCTTCATTCGTGAGGAGCAACATCCCGATTGGGTCGCCAATATAGTACCTGTCCTCAAGAAGAATGGGAAAATTCGAATCTGCATCGACTTCCGTAATCTGAACGAGGCATGCCCTAAAGATGAATTCCCCCTTCCTATCACAGACATCATGATCGACAATACCTGCGGCTTTGAGCGCATGTCATTCATGGATGGCTTCTCGGGATACAACCAAATCAAGATGTCTCCCGACGACGAAAAGCATACATCATTTTGAACACCGATTGGCACGTACTGCTACACAGTCATGCCTTTCGGTTTAAAGAATGCTGGCGCCACATATCAAAGAGCTATGAGCATCATCTTCAGAGACCACATACGCAAGACGGTGGAGTGCTATGTTGATGATATAGCCGTCAAGAGCCGTAGCAAAGGAGACCATCTGCAGGATCTAAGGACGGTATTCGACCTAATGCGGACGCACAATTTGAAGATGAACCCTACAAAGTCCTTCCTAGGCGTATCTAGCGGAAAGTTCTTAGGCTTCATCATCACTGCAAAGGGTATCCATGTAGACCCCGAGAAGACAAAAGCAATCATGGAGATGGGTCCCCCGAGAAATCTCCGCGAACTCAGAGGCCTTCAGGGAAGGCTAGCTTACATCAGAAGATTCATTTCCAACCTCTCCGGGCGATGCCGGCCATTTACGTACCTCATGAAGAAAGGAGTCTCATTCGTATGGGACGAAGAATGCCAGCGTGCTTTCGATAGCATCAAAGAATATCTGTCAAATCCTCTGTTCTTGGTAGCTCCAGTCCCTGGAAAACTATTTCTGCTCTATGTACGAGCAATGGAACACTCTCTCGATGCTCTGCTGGCACAGAATAACGATGCAGGCCATAAACAGGCCATATATTATCTCAGCCGAATGATGATTGGACCAGAGCACCGATACACCGCTGTGGAGAAGGAATGCCTCGCTCTGGTGTTCGCCATTCAGAAAACGCGACACTATGTCATTGGACAAACGATACATGTGATCTCACGAGTTAACCCTCTCAGGGTCCTCATGACTAAACCAGGGGCACTCAGCTCTCGCCTCGCTACATGGGAAATACTGCTGTCCCCTTATCATATGATCTTCGTCCCCCAAAAGGCAGTCAAAGGTCAAGCCCTGGCAGATTTCTTGGCAGCCCACCCAGGCTCGGAGTCCTCCAGGATATACGAAGAGATCCCAGATGAGGTCGCCGACTCGCATACAACCTTCCACGAAAATATATGGCGAATGTTCTTCGACGGCGCTTCGAGGACCGGACCTAAAGGCAATATAGTCGTCGGAGTCGGAATAGTACTAATCTCTCCTTCCGGATTGGTGATTAACCGCGCTTATTCCCTCACTGAACCCTGTTCTAACAATGTGGCCGAGTACAACGCTCTGGTCATTGGCCTCCAACTTGCAAGAGAGCTGGGGGTAGAATACCTTGAAGCGTACGGCGATTCCCAACTAATCGTCAATCAGATCCGGGGTTCGTACGAGGTACGCCATGAAGACATGATCCCTTATAATCAAATAACGATCAATATTATCTCAACATTTGAGGGGTTCTTCATCGAGCATGTCCCCAGACTCCAAAATATTGAAGCCGATGCCCTAGCTGGTCTCGCCGCTTCCCTAGCAGTTCCGAATTATGATCGACAATCAGTGGAAGTGATAGGCCATAAACTGGTCTGTCCCAAAAATAATGTGCAATTCGTCGCAAGTTATTCCGCACAGACGATTAATGATGCCCCAGATTGGAGACAACCATTCGTCGACTTCGTCGTCTACGACATCCTGCCTGAGAACCCAAAGGAAGCTACTTCCATCAGAAGGCGTTCCCTCAGATCCTTCTACGATACAGAGACGAAAATGCTGTATCGCCGCTCCTACGACGGATTACAGCTTCGGTGTCTGTCAAACATGGAAGCCAAAGAAGCCGTACGAGAAGCCCCTGACGGTGTTTGCGGGGCCCACCAGCTCGGCCCGAAACTGCAAGACCGCCTTCGCCGAATGGGCTACTATTGGCCCACAATGGTGGCAGACGCGATAGATTATGCTAGAAAGTGCAAAGCTTGCCAAGTCCACACGGACTTCATCCACCAATCCTCCGAATTTTTACATCCGACAGTGGCATCCTGGCCATTCGAAGCATGGGGAATAGATATCATTGGTCCAATCACCCCACCTTCCTCCCGAGGACATCGCTTCATACTTGCGAACACTGATTACTTCTCTAAATGTGCGAAAGCTGTCCCACTCGCAGAAGTCAAGACTTCAAACGTGATCAGCTTTCTTAAACACCACGTCATCTACCGCTTTGGACTGCTCCAAAGGATCATCCATGATAATGGTCCGCAGTTTACAAGCCATGCATTCTATCGGTTTTGCGATAAGCACCGTATTCAGAATATCGTCTCGACGCTGTACAACCCGGCAGCAAATGGGTTAGCAGAGGCGTTCAACAAAACAATCATCAAACTTCTCAAGAAGTTTGTCTCCTCCAACAAACGTGACTGGAACGACAAGCTCGGCGAGTGCTTATGGGCTTATCGCACCACGGTCCGAACAGCCACCAAAAATACGCCATTCTCCCTGGTATACGGGAGTGAGGCAGTACTCCCCTTGGAGACACAGATCCCCTCACTACGTGTCGCCCTCACCCATCAATTAAAAACCGATGATAACTACCGACGTCGACTGCAAGAGTTAGAGGCCTTAGATGAAAAACGCCTCCTAGCTCAGCAAAGGATCGAGCTATACCAAGCACGCATCTCAGGAGCCTTCAACAAGAAGGTCAAAATCAGAACATTCCAGGTAGGCGATCTCGTCTTGGCAGTCCGGAGGCCAATGCTTATGACTCACAAGACCACCGGCAAATTCCAGCCAAAGTGGGAGGGCCCATTTATCATTGAGACGGTATTCTCCAACGGTGCTTACCGCCTTGCAAAACAAAACGGAGACTTGCTCATGCTGCCCGTCAACGGCAAGTTCCTGAAGAAATATTATGTCTAAACGACATTCGCTACAAGTTCGTCGAGTCATGTACCCGCTGGTACCACTGAACTCACACCCTCAGTATTTCAGATTATCGAATCATGTACCGGCTGGTACCACTGAACTCACACCCACAACATTTCAAGATTATCGAGTCATGTACCTGCTGGTGCCCCTGAACTCACCCCTACATCCCCTTTAGATTATCGAGTCATGTACCCACTGGTGCCGCTGGACTCCCACTTTCTCAATATGTTAATTTACCGAGTTATGTACCCGCTGGTGCCTCTGAACTCACATTTCGGTCACTCTTTCAGATAGTAAGTCACGTATGATTATACCTCTGAACTTGCTTCCCTGGAAGAGATCCTCCCTCATGATCCAATACCCGCACTCCCAGTGCACAAAAAGGGTAATCGATCCACAAATTTCCGAAAACGGACATGTCCTCATTACCTCTGAATCGTTTTCACTTCTACCAAAAAACAAACCGCCCCTCACATAGAACCTCCACGTTCTCCTACCTCTGAGTCGTTCTATGTACTTCCTCTTCATTGAGCCCACTCCTGCCATGTCATCATTACCTCTGAGTGGGAAGGCTCCGTCGAAGAACCCTTCATGCTTGCCATGTCCACATTACCTCTGAGCAAGTATGTCGGTCTTCTTTCGACCTATTATCTGTACCCACAACCGGAGTACGACAAGGATAATAGGTCCACAAATGTCCGCTGTTGACCACGAATATCCCCCGTGAAACCTCCCCTGCCATGTCCTCACTACCTCTGAGCAGGAAGGTTCCACGGTAAAACCCTCATGCTTGCCATGTCCTCATAACCTCTGAGCAAATATGTTGGTTTTCCTTTCACCCTATTATCTGTATCCCGAACCAGGGTACGCCAAGGATAATAGGTCCACAAATATTCCTTTGCTATGCTTCTTAGCATAAATCCACTACCCCACCATGCCCCGAGAGCCCAGCTGCTCTACGGCATTCCTTTTTTTGTTAAGCAACGAGAACATCCATGACCACTTTGCCACGGCTGTTCCGGACATCCTGTCCAAACTTGTTATCCGTACCTAAAACCAAGGTATGCCTAGGATAACAGGTCCATAAATAAATCCCCCAGCAAGTCCAAATTCTACAGACGCCACAAGTACAAGAAAGAGATGATGAGTTGAAACAGGCTCATTTATTCAAAATTCAACGTACTACATCATTTGGGGATCACATCCCTTACAAAAAAGAAAAAGAAAAAGCCTAACCAACGAAGAACTGAGAGAACCTTCCTGGGCGTATCTAGCGGGAAGTTCTTAGGCTTCATCATCACTGCAAAGGGTATCCATGTAGACCCCGAGAAGACAAAAGCAATCATGGAGATGGGTCCCCCGAGAAATCTTTGCGAACTCAGAGGCCTTCAGGGAAGGCTAGCTTACATCAGAAGGTTCATTTCCAACCTCTCCGGGCAATGTCGGCCATTTACGCACCTCATGAAGAAAAGAATCTCATTCGTATGGGACGAAGAATTCCAGCGTGCTTTCGATAGCATCAAAGAATATCTGTCAAATCCTCCGGTCTTGGTAGCTCCAGTCCCTGGAAAACCATTTCTGCTCTATGTACGAGCAATGGAACACTCCCTCGATGCTCTGCTGGCACAGAATAACGATGCAGGCCATGAACAGGCCATATATTACCTCAGCCGAATGACGATTGGACCAGAGCACCGATACACCGCTGTGGAGAAGGAATGCCTCGCTCTGGTGTTCGCCATTCAGAAAATGCGACACTATATCATCGGACAAACGATACATGTGATCTCACGAGTTAACCCTCTCAGGGTCCTCATGACTAAACCAGGGGCACTCAGCTCTCGCCTCGCTACATGGGCAATACTGCTGTTCCCTTATCATATGATCTTCGTCCCCCAAAAGGCAGTCAAAGGTCAAGCCCTGGCAGATTTCTTGGCAGCCCACCCAGGCTTGGAGTCCTCCAGGATATACGAAGAGATCCCAGATGAGGTCGCCGACTCGCATACAACCTCCCACAAAAATATATGGCAAATATTCTTCGACGGCGCTTCGAGGACCGGACCTAAAGGCAATATAGTCGTCGGAGTCGGAGTAGTACTAATCTCTCCTTCCGGATTGGTGATTAATCGCGCTTATTCCCTCACTGAACCCTGTTCTAACAATGTGGCTGAGTACAACGCTCTGGTCATTGGCCTCCAACTTGCAAGAGAGCTGGAGGTAGAATACCTTGAAGCGTACGGCGATTTCCAACTAATCGTCAATCAGATCCGGGGTTCGTACGAGGTACGCCATGAAGACATGATCCCTTATCATCAAATAGCGATCAATATCATCTCGACATTTGAGGGGTTCTTCATCGAGCACGTCCCCAGACTCCGAAATATTAAAGCCGATGCCCAAGCTGGTCTCGCCGCTTCCCTAGCAGTTCCGAATTATGATCGGCAATCAGTGGAAGTGATAGGCCATGAACTGGTCTGTCCCAAAAACAATGTGCAATTCGTCGTAAGTTATTCCGCACAGACGATCGATGACGCCCCAGATTGGAGACAACCATTCGTCGACTTCGTCGTCTACGACATCCTGCCTGAGAACCCAAAGGAAGCTACTTCCATAAGAAGGCGTTCCCTCAGATTCTTCTACGATACATAGACGAAAATACTGTATCGCCGCTCCTACGACGGATTACTGCTTCGGTGTCTGTCAAACACGGAAGCCAAAGAAGCCGTACGAGAAGCCCATGATGGTGTTTGTGGGGCCCACCAGCCCGGCCCGAAACTGCAAGACCATCTTCGTCGAATGGGCTACTATTGGCCCACAATGGTGGCAGACGCGATAGATTATGCTAGAAAGTGCAAAGCTTGCCAAGTCCACGCGGACTTCATCCACCAACCCTCCGAATTTTTACATCCGACAGTATCATCCTGGCCATTCGAAGCATGGGGAATGGATATCATTGGTCCAATTACCCCACCTTCCTCCCGAGGACATCGTTTCATACTTGCGATCACTGATTACTTCTCTAAATGGGCGGAAGTTGTCCCACTCGCAGAAGTCAAGACTTCAAACGTGATCAGCTTCCTTAAACACCACGTCATCTACCGCTTTGGACTGCCCCGAAGGATCATCCATGATAATGGTCCGCAGTTTACAAGCTACGCATTCTATCGGTTTTGCGATAAGCACCGTATTCAGAATATCGCCTCGACGCCGTACAACCCGGCAGCAAATAGGTTAGCAGAGGCGTTCAACAAAACAATTATCAAACTTCTCAAGAAGTTTGTCTCCTCCAACAAACGTGACTGGAACGACAAGCTCGACGAGTGCTTATGGGCTTATCGCACTACGGTCCGAACAGCCACCGGAAATACGCTATTCTCCCTGGTATACGGGAGTGAGGCAGTACTCCCCTTGGAGACACAGATCCCCTCACTACGTGTCACCCTCACCCATCAATTGACAACCGATGATAACTACCAACGTCGACTGCAAGAGTTAGAGGCCTTAGATGAAAAGCGCCTCCTAGCTCAGCAAAGGATCGAGCTATACCAAGCACGCATCTCAGGAGCCTTCAACAAGAAGGTCAAAATCAGAACATTCCAGGTAGGTGATCTCGTCTTGGCAGTCCGGAGGCCAATGGTTATGACTTACAAGACCACCGGCAAATTCCAGCCAAAGAGGAAGGGCCCATTTATCATTGAGACGGTATTCTCCAACGGTGCTTACCGCCTTGGAAAGCAAAATGGAGACTTGCTCATGCTGCCCGTCAACGGCAAGTTCCTGAAGAAATATTATGTCTAAATGACATTCGCTACAAGGTCGTCGAGTCATGTACCCGCTGGTACCACTGAACTCACACCCTCAGCATTTCAGATTATCGAGTCATGTACCGGCTGGTACCACTGAACTCACACCCACAACATTTCAAGATTATCGAGTCATGTACCTACTGGTGCCCCTGAACTCACCCCTACATCCCCTTTAGATTATCGAGTCATGTACCCGCTGGTGCCGCTGGACTCCCACTTTCTCAATATGTTAATTTATCGAGTAATGTACCCGCTGGTGCCTCTGAACTCACATTTCGGTCACTCTTTCAGATAGTAAGTCACGTATGATTATACCTCTGAACTTGCTTCCCTGGAAGAGATCCTCCCTCATGATCCAATACCCGCACTCCCAGTGCACAAAAAGGGTAATCGATCCACAAATTTCCGAAAACGGACATGTCCTCATTACCTCTGAATCGTTTTCATTTCCACCAAAAAACAAACCGCCCCTCACATAGAACCTCCATGTTCTCCTACCTCTGAGTCGTTCTATGTACTCCCTCTTTATTGAGCCCATTCCTGCCATGTCATCATTACCTCTGAGTGGGAAGGCTCCGTCGAAGAACCCTTCATGCTTGCCATGTCCACATTACCTCTGAGCAAGTATGTCGGTCTCCTTTTGACCTATTATCTGTACCCACAACCGGAGTACGACAAGGATAATAGGTCCACAAATGTCCGCTGTTGACCACGAATATCCCCCGTGAAACCTCCCCTGCCATGTCCTCACTACCTCTGAGCAGGAAGGTTCCACGGTAAAACTCTCATGCTTGCCATGTCCTCATAACCTCTGAGCAAATATGTTGGTTTTCCTTTCACCCTATTATCTGTATCCCGAACCAGGGTACGCCAAGGATAATAGGTCCACAAATATTCCTTTGCTAAGCTTCTTAGCATAAATCTACTACCCCACCATGCCCCGGGAGCCCAGCTGCTCTACGGCATTCCTTTTTTTTGTTAAGCACCGAGAACATCCATGACCACTTTGCCACGGCTGTTCCGGACATCCTGTCCAAACTTGTTATCCGTACCTAAAACCAAGGTACGCCTAGGTTAACTGGTCCACAAATAAATCCCCCAGCAAGTCCAAATTCCACGGACGCCACAAGTACAAGAAAGAGATGATGAGTTGAAATAGGCTCATTTATTCAAAATTCAACGTACTACATCATTTGGGGATCACATCCCTTACCAAAAAAAAATAAAAAGAAGAAGAAGAAGATAGTCAAAAAAAATAGAAGCATTGGAAAGATCATTTGAGTCTATGCGGCTCGGGTCGTCACAGCCTCATGCGGCTCAGCATTAGATACGTCCATGCGGTTTTGTGCATCGTAGCCGCATGCGCCTTCGAGTTAGCCGAGTCCATGCAACTCAAATTCAGACGAGCTTATAGACTCATGCACCAACGTGAGCTGACGCGGATACAAGAAAGCGAGCTTATGCGGTTCGAAAGTGAGCGACGCTTATGCGACCCAAATCGAAAACGCATATGCGGCTCAGATCGAGTATAAACAAGCTCATGCGACCCCAATGGGGGAAGTGCTTATGCGGTCACATCGATAAGCCTCGTACATACGGCTTGTGCATAAAGTATGCAGTAGAGCCATGGCAACAGTTAGGGTTTTCAAACACCCTTACCAGTAATAGGCGGGTGGACATCAGGGTGAAAAGCAGGCGCGTCAGTCGGCGGAGGAGCCACCACGTTCGTCGCCGCAGTCGATGAAGACGCGGCCTTCTTGCCCTTCGCAGCCGCAGAGGATGATGCGGCCTTCTTGCCCGCAGCAGCAGCAGCCTTCTTGGGAGCCATTGTCGATCGATGAAGGGAGAAGACGAAGAGCAAAGTCTGCAACAGGGGATTTGAGCAAAGAAAGAAGGTAAAGAAACCCAAGGGGACTAAAAGACTCTTATTTATAGGAGAAAGAGACCCATAAAACGAACAAACGTCTCGGATGACGCCTCGGATTATGCGCCGCTTCAAAAAATAAAGGCAAAAATGCTTCGGTCAAGGCATAACCGACCCTTGGGATCCTCCCCCAAAAGATGGCGTTAAATCAAAACGAATCAAGAGCATTTAATAAAGATTTGCACACGTAGTCAGGACACGTGGCAAAGAGCCTATGCGGACAGATGAATCTATGCGGCTGGGACACTTATGCGGCATGAACGGGACCATGCTTCTTATTCAAAGTGTTTCAATTTTGCAAAATGAAAACTTTGAAGGGGGTCCTGTAGAAGCATGGAAAATATCAGAATAATGGTCCATGCGGCTCCGGATACGAAGCCCATGCGGCTCATATGGGAGCTGTCTTATACAGTTCAAAGGAAGACTCTCTGTCTCATGCGGCTCGAGAGTGTATGCGGTTCAGCAGGAATATGCGGCTCGATCCATGCCACGTGTCCCACTAAGATCCTTCCCTACAGCTGGCCCTTTGAATAGTGACCTCATTTAATGCTCTGACACGATTTGACGACTGTGGCGGCTCTGGCATAAAGTGTCATAATGGCTCTGCCATAATCACAGACGCTTCGGGAAAAGAAGAAGATCTCTGACCCAATCCGTCAGAAATCCTAGGTTGCCACGTGGCAAATCTCATGCGGCTTAAAGAGAGAACAGCTTCATACGGCTCACTGAGAAGTCACCCTATATGACTAGCAGAAATCAACCATATGCGGCCCACTGAGAGCTCAGCCCCTGCGGCTCAATACAACGCTAGCTCCTGCGGCCCGCAAAGACTATGCATATGCGGCTCATTGAGAGTTCGTTCCCTGCGGTTCGACGAAGCACTGTCCCATGCGGCTCATGAAGATTATCTCCCTGCGGTTCAAGTCTTGCCTATCCCATGCGGCTCTGGCAGGACCCACAATTAAAACATGTGGCATCGAATCAATCAAGGATCTAACCGAATCCTAACAAGTATATTTGACATCATCGTCATAATTACTAAGATCAGGGCATATCATTTATCATCAAGCCAATGGGACACGTGGCGAGCAATCGGATATTGGTATAATCAATCATGAAGATTTAAAACAATCAGCATTAATTGCTCACAAGATTCGGTACTATCCTCATTAATGGCCGAGATTCATTGTAATCAGGAGCAAGGGTTCAGATAGATTGAAGGAGCACCGACATTCCAAACAAATGATCATTAGCAAACCCTAATGATCATACCCCACTCTTATAAATAGCCAACATCATTTCTTAAAGGAGCGGCAACAAAAGAATAAAAATATACAGAGTCGGAGAGAGAATACACAGAGAGAGAGAGAGAGAAGCTAGGAGAGCAACAGAGGAGCAAAAAGAACACTTCTTCGTCAATGCCAACCATCTTTTCACAAGGAGTCAAGGCTGCAAACCGATCATCCAAGGAGTAAGGCAGGGCTGCCGTCGCCTTTCCGAGCCTCTATCGTCACCCCCAGAATCTAAAATAAACAATTGTACTTAGATTACTGTACCTAGGTTTTCGTCCCTAGGCTTTCTTTGTACAAGCGAGTTTGTATTGTGAGTCTAAGTTCAGTCCTCCGATAATTGTTCTGTACTTTTACAATCAATGGCAAACATTTTCGTCATCCATGGATCATATGCTGGTCGAAGTATCAGCAAGAAAGTTAGTATATCCTGGGATATAAACAACTTTATAATTGAATATTTCTAAATACATTGCAATTCTAATCCTTCTAAGATTCTCTTCAAGATTATTAATGGTTTTCTATCTAAGGAACTGGGCTACAGATTTATTATCTGTTTCAATGATAAAATTTCTATAAAGAACATAAATTTTTAGGCTCTTAATAGCTGATTTGATAGCTAACAGTTCTTTGTCATAAGTAGCATATTTGATCTGTATTTTTATGAATTTCCCAGATGTATAGGCAACAATTTCTTTCTGTTTAGCAATTAGCACTCCTGCCCAGAAGTTATCAGAAGCATTAGTCTGCAAAACAAGTTTTTCATCATCAAGTGGAAAATAAAGAATTCTTTGGTCTTTGACTAGTTCTTTTATTTTAGCAATTTCTCCTTTTTTTCTCAGGTGAGAGTGAAATGAATATTTACTGGTATCCCATTTACGAGGTTGTTCTCCAGTAGGCTGTTAACATTTTGCTTATTCATTGGCAAGCTTATCTTGTAAGTTTTTAACTCTAGCAGAAAGATGAGGAATAAACTTTCTTCCATAGTTTCACAACCCTAAAAAATGCTGAAGCTCTTTCAAAGTTTTGAAGTTGTCAGAAAAATCTTTTATTTTTATATAAATGTGCTGCTGTAGCTCAATCTGGCCATTTTTATTTCCTTCCCTAAAAAATCAATTTCAGTTTTGAAAAGCTCAATTTTCTTGGGACTAAGGATAATTCCATTTTCTAATTGTAATTTTACTACTTATAATAAATGTTTCTTATGTTCTTCAACAGTTTTGGAGAACACAAGAATATCATCAATATAGACTACCACATAATTTAGGTGTCCAAAAATTGAATTTGTCCATTTCTGGAATACCTGTGGTGCATTTTTTAACCAAAATGGCATAACTAACCATTCAAAATGATACGTACAAAATTTTCTTTTTCTTTATTAAGAAGAGTATTTTCACCATGCTGTGCTGCCGGTGTATATTTGTCCGCCATAGAGACAATAAAAGAAACTCGAGGTGTTGACATTACATCTATATTAAAATAATATGTGTTAAACGGTAGATAATGCCTTAAATTATCCATCTCTATGAGACAATCATTATCAAACTCTTTGGGTAAGAGAATAAAATCATATTGATATGTCTTACAATTTTCATGTATATCAGGGAATTGTACTAGAATTTTAGTTTGAAATTAACTAAAATTTGTCTACACATGAGATCATTTAATTTGTATAGTTTTTCCAATTTAAAACGTTCAGGTATGAACAATTCTTTTAGTAGACTGGTTTCTGCCCCTGTATCAACTAGGACATGTGTAGTAAATTCATCAGACCCTAGGATGCATATAGTTAAGGGTATGTAAATGTATAACTTAGGTGCAAATTTTAATTCAATAGCTGTTCTGATCATTGATCTGGTGTTTTGTGCAATTCTTTCTATTCTGGGATTGAGTCAAGGGGGAGTTTTTCCCAAGTCTTTCAGCTTTCACTGGCATGTTTTCTCCCATTGGAGATGTCTGTTCTTGAGTATTTAAGCTTTCCTAGGCTCAGATATTTTCTAACAAAAATATTCTCAGATTTCTGTTTAGCTTATTTTGACCCTTAATTCTGCGGTTAGACATAGCTCCCCTACATTCTTCGATAACATGATCAAAGAATTACCGTAGATTTCTGGCAGGGTTTGGCCTCAACATCATAACCACAAGCCTAAGCTACCGCTTCACATAGTTAGAGCACAGTATTGGTTCATTTCCTACACCATAAGTAAGAGCTACCACACAAACCTGAACATTATTTTTGTTAGAATAATCTAACAACCTATCACAGCATCATAGTCAAGAACAAAGGCTTAAGCTAACATAATTAAAGAAAAGAAAAAATTAAGAAGATAGAGTACTTTCAATAGAAACCAGCAAGATTTTATTAACTAGGCTCTGATACCATATTTATAGCGCAAAATGAAAACCAAGCACTCCAAAGGAAAACACTCAAAGAAAGAGAAAGATTATAAGACTCCGTCTAGAGCTTTTGACAGGTGGCACGATGGTGGAAAATAGTATATGAAACCCCACCAAGATATGACTCACCACCCTCTCTTCAATAATTGAGGGTTACGTGTTTGATTCCTTCCTATGAATAATTGCACAGAAGGAATGAGGTGTCCTGACCTTTTTAGGTGCAGACAAAGTTTGGTGCACGGGATGTGACACCAGATCTAAAAGAAGGGAATCTCTTTAATAATGTAAATACCAGATTTATAGCGGGAAATGAAAAATAAGCACTCCAAAGGAAAACACTCAAAGAAAGAGAAAGATTACAAGAGAACTTAAATTCTATACCATCGGATTAACCGCTTAAGGTTTACCGGATCTATCTTTCTTTAATAAAGTACCTTTAAACAAAGTTACTTTATTAAAAAGATTTCCTTCTTTTAGGTGTGGTGTCACATCCCGTGAACCAAACTTTATCTGTACCTAAGAAGGTCGGGACACCTCATTCCTTTAGTGCAATTGTTGATAAGAAGGAATCAAACACGTAACCCTCAATTATTGAAGAGAGGGTGGTGAGTCATGTCTTGGTGGGGACTCATATACTATTTCTCACCATTCGTGCCATCTGTCAAAAGCTGTTGATGGAGATAATCCCCATATAATAGATGGAGACCAATGTCGGATTCTTCTTTCTTCTTCCGACCATTCTCTAATTCTTCTCTCTTCACAGGCCTTTTGTTCTGTGCTATCTTCAGACCCAGTATCTGGGTGCTCCCAAGTAGAAAAATTGCTTTATTCTTCATCTTCTTTTCGTATTGCTTGTTCCTCAACCGAAGGTAATGGTAATTGTTGTAGAGGACGAACAAGTATGGGCCTTTTCTTCTTCTTTTTCTTGGACAAACGCCACTGGATTCGTTGTTGGTAGCGTTTTAGGATGTCTTTACCTGTGATCTTCCTCATCATAGATAGTCCTACCATGCTTCATAGCTGTAGCTGAGACATAATCGCGTCTTCGAAAGATACGTCCATTTTGGTTAGTAGCCCTACTGGTCCAAGGCTCATCCCACAGATAAATTCTTAGAGAAGATGGGCGTTTGAATTGTCTTCTGGATCTCCTGCAAGAAAGTTTTCCAGAATGATGTTGTTTGAAGTGGAGAGGACCGCCTGTCCTCCAACGATCTTCGGGGCTTCTTCAAAGAACTCTCTGGCAGCTCTGTATCGCTCTTTTGCTTCATTAACGTTTCCATTTCAGAAGGTAGAAAACTTTAGGCTTGGGTCATCCAGAAGGCGATACATCTCACAAATCTGGTAGGAGGGATAACACTTGATGTACCTCCTTTCTTCCCACACGCTCCAAACCTTGAACCGGAACAGCATATGGAACCTGATAGTATGATAAAATATAGCTTCCCAGCAGACCTCTGGAATTGTTTTCTCATAGTGTTCAGCATCGAAAGTGTTGATAAACACCTCATGAACAAATCCTTTTTTTGTCTGATTAATTAATTTTAGGATTTCTTGGAAACAAGCAACAAGATGAATGTTTCCATTTTTATTGTATATAATCTCTTTCTCTTCGAAGAACTTAATGATTTCAACGTCATCTCAGCACTTGAAGAAGGTTAAGAGACGATGCTCATCAATGAGCTATAGTTGGTACATGCTGATAATCTTCTGTACCATATTTTTTGATTCTATATTTTGGAGTTTTTTTACTCCTGAGTTCCAAGGAGGAGTAAAAATCCAATATGTCTGGCATTCTAAAATTTACCAGATCATGATTCTCAATCTGTCTTATGAGCTCCTTTAATTCTTTGTGTTCAGTAGAATTCTCTTGGAAAAGATCATTTTCTTTAGAAACTAAGGTAGGAGATCTTGAATTGCATTGTATGCCATCAGCTAAGAAGCCTTATGTCTTAGTTCATGCAGTTTTTCGTTTAACTAGGCTGACCTATTTTTTTGGGTAATATATTGCTTTTCAAGCTGAAAAAGCCAATAGCTGGCTCCCTTAATGTCATTGGATTGAATGGCTCTATAACAACCATTAAACAAGTCCCAGGATCCCTTATCATTCTTTTCCAGTTCCTGATTGTACCAATTCTTCACCATGGCACTGGCAAAGGTTTTCTGGAAAGGCTTTCTCGATCCTTCCCAAGCTTTGCCCTTTTGGGGTGCCTGTGTGGCTGCTTGTGCGACTGGAGGGATTGTAGTCCCTTGTGGGCTGGTTGCCCCTTGAGCTTGGTTATTCGCCTGATCTTGAGGACCATTGGTCCTGGAGCTTGGTTGTTCACGTTCGATACTCTGAACAAGGAGGCTGCATTGTGAGCAGCCTTAGCTTTTTTAGAGCCAATGACAGGAGATAAGGCATCTTGCCTATTCATTTCTTCATAGACTATTCTCATTCTATTGAACTCGTCGTTTGGATCATATCCTGGTCAAAGTATCAGCAAGAAAGTTAGTATATTCTGGGATATAAAAAAATTCATAATTGAATATTTCTAAATATATAGCAATTCTAATCCTTCTGAGATTCCCTTCAAGATTATTAATGGTTTTCTTTTTAAGGAACTGGGCTACAGATTTATTATCTGTTTCAATGATAAAATTTCTATAAAGAATATAAATTTTTAGGCTCTTAATAGCTAGCTAACAGTTCTTTGTCATAAGTAGAATATTTGATCTATGTTTTTGTCAATTCGCCAGATGTATAGTCAACAATTTCTTTCTGTTTAGCAATTAGCACTCCTGCCCAGAAGTTATCAGAAGCATCAGTATGCAAAACAAGGTTTTTAACATCAAGAGGAAAATAAAGGATTCTTTGGTCTTTGACAAGTTCTTTTATTTTAGCAATTTCTTCTTTTTCCTCAGGTGAGAGAGAAATAGATATTTTACTGGTATCCCATTTACGATGTTGTTCTCCAGTAGACTGTTTATATTTTGCTTGTTCATTGGCAAGCTTATCTTGTAACTTTTCAACTCTAGCAAAAAGATGAGGAATAAACTTTCTACCATAATTTAACAACCCTAAAAAACTTTTAAGCTCTCACTACCAAAATACAGTAAATTGGCGACAGCGTTTTAGCGACGGAATAAATCCGTCGTCTGTAGCGACGGATGACCGACAACCTGGCGACGACTTCCCGGCTAATCGCGTACCCATTTTTTTAAGGGTGAACATCCGTCGCCTATCCGTCGACACGCCGTCGGTACAATAGCGACGGAATAAAAATCCGTCGGCAAGTAGTCACTAATTGGCGGGAAAATGTTAAAACAATTGCATAAAAATGTCACTAGTTGGCGGAAGAATTGACGACTACTTAGCGACGGATAATATGTCGTCCAGATGATGGGATATTAGCGACGGACGTATGGTCCGTCGCTAAGTGGTCACTAAGTGGTTGGAAAATTTTGAAAAAAATCGCGTGAGATTAACGACTAAGTAGCGACGGATTTTATCCGTCACTAGTCCGTCGCTAAGTTAAAAGCCTAGATTAAGTTGAACCGACAGGGAGAAAATTTTATTCCCCCCAAATTTTTCTTTCTCCTCTATCTCTCTCTTGGACGTCGCTTGCACTTATCGAGGTAACTCTCTCTCTCTCTCTCTTGTGGGCGGTGGGGGGCGGAAGGGAACTGTCACGACCCGCACCCTAGAGTAAGGGCACGAGACGTGGGTACGTCTAGCCTACGCTGCAGCGTCGGCGGTAGAACGCTGTCCTAGGTCACAACATCTAACAGTTTAAGGTAATAAACAGTTATACTCCCCGAATGTGGGTGACATAACAGAATATATCTCAATCACATCTAAGGTAGAATACGATAAGATAGAATGATATAAAAGATGCAAGATCCAAATCCATGGAAATACAAATAGAGAGAAAGCTAAGTGTCTATGATAAACTCCACTGACAACCAGAAATAATACAGATCCAAATAACAACTCAAATCTCCAATACAAGAAATAAGATAAAGATATCTATGGAGCAACAGTCTCTATAGCTAAGGGATCCGACTGGAAGTCCAGATCGCAAGTGTACTCTAAGGCTGTCCCATAGAAAGTATCTAAGCAGGCCTCCTCCTCGTCCTCTGTAAAATTTTCAACAGGTCCAATCAGGACGGAAACGAGCACATATCTCTCAAAACAGTTCATAACAGGTTAGGAGTATAAAGCATGAAATAGAGTAAAATACAAGAAATGCTGACAAGGAAGTACGGGAAAAAAAACAGGAGATATTTTGTAACTGAAAGTAAATATATGATAGATAAAGACTGTAAGTGGCTAAGTGATTTAGAGTACAATATGGTTATGTAAACGGCTTAGGGGCACATGAATACAACTAAGAGGCACATGAATACCTACTGGAGATAATGATCACATAGCCAATTCTACTCACCCCGTCGCAATCAATACACAAGGATCCATTCAAGTTACGTTATTGGTACATGAATACAGCTAAAGATATGTGAACTCATGTAATGAGTAGTACATGAGGAACATGATAGTACATGAAGGCACATGAGAACATGTGAATACATGAACTTAGTACGAGTACAAGGAGTACCTGATGCATATGATAAAGTACATGAATATAAAATACCCGATGCACCCGTAGAGGGATAACATCTCAGGAAAGGATCCATATAGTACTAATCCGTGAAGATACGTGTCAACATCAAGTAAAGTAATCTAGAGCAAGAATATAGTCCAGACCGGTATAAAAAGATCAGAGAATGTACTCGCCTGCTATCTGAATGTCCAAGATGAAAGTACTATCCGAGGAGTGGTGTCTGGCACCTATTTAGAACAGTACAAGTCACAACAAGTCCAGAATGGTAATAAGATACACTACAATGCATTCTATATGAATCTAGGTCAATCTAGGCCAAAGTCAACTCTTAGTCAACTCTGGTCAACCCTTGAAGTCAAACTAGGGCAAACCTAAGTCAAACAAGTCTATACTAGTCTAGCAAGTCTGTTCTAGGTCTAACAAGACAAAACAAGTCTAACTAGACTCTATACTGACACACAGTTACACCCATAGGCTAAAAGCCCTAGACTAGCTATTAGGCAATACCATGCCTAAACCATCCCACAACCTATAATACATGGCAATCAATATTACATATAGATATATACATTATGTATATAGGCCTACTAAATAGACATCCAACTTACATACTACATATACAAAATATATACATGGCAATCAATATTTCAATTCTCAGTTTAGGAAACCATTTCAATACCCATTTCGAAAAGGAAAGGAAATCAGTTTAACTACAGTTATATAGGAATGAATTCCAACATAAAATGAATCAAACATTCATTCAGTAAAAGAATGAAATAACTTGACAGTGAAACTCTAGTGCAAATTGATACCAAGTTTAGGAATGACAGTGTATAGGAGTGGAATGAATCTCAGGTTCAAAAAGTAAATCAGTTAACTAATTCCCAAGAAATTAATCAACTTAAACTTCAAAAATCAGTTCCAATTACAAAGAATGGAAGGGAAACCAATTCAGTGCAATCTACAGTTCATTAAGGAATGGATTTAAAAAACTCAGGTTTAGGGAAGGAAACTAATTCAGGATGTTTAAGGATTGAATTAAACATTCAATTACAGTTCCTATATAGGACTGAAACCCAACCACCAAAGTATCAGCTATCCCATTCTCAACAAAACTAAATTCGAATGTAACATTTAAGCTAACATGAACCAAAAATCCTGTGGGAGTAATTTAACAGTAGAAAACATTATTAAAACAGGAATTTAAATGTTTAGGAAATCTGAAAAAAGAACACGTATTAGACATGGTATCAGTGTATGCCAACTTCACATTCAAATCCCCATTCACAAGCAACAACCTATACTAACATGTAGCTCAATTAATCCCGAGCAACAGGGTGTGTAACTTGACACACGTGGTGTCAGTGGTTGCCCCAAGGTGTGTGTCAAGTATCACGTGCCCTAGTGGCGTGTCCACTGTACAAATAATCCCGAACAACAGGGCAGCCACAGTGCTCTCGCGCGCGTATGCAACCGCATATTCCCGTGTCCGTGGCGACACGACATGACACCAATACAATCTCAGAGCAATAGAATCTCATAAGCGAGGTCGCAAACTAAATTCCTATTCAGAAATATTCTAGAAATTCAAACGAAATGTCCATTGGGGCATTTCGTTAAACACCTATATACATGGACTGATACGTGTCCGATACGGACACGTATCGGACACGAATCCTAGGGTTAGCTATACCTACAGCTAGGGTAGGCCTAGGGCTTCCTAGATAAGCAATAAAAACAACATTCTATGGAAGGGATTAGAATATTACCTAGGGTTTGCAAAGCTCAAAAAGCCCCAAATGAGAATGGATCCTCAAGCCACCAAAACTCTCCCAAATTGTTGCTCCCCTGAAATTTCTCAATACCAACAGCAAGTAGAGTAAATTTAGGACCTATTGCAATTGGTTTGGATGAAAAAGGAATTGAAATGGAATTTCTAGGAATTAATGAACATGGAGACTTACCTCTTTCTAAAACTTGAAAACTTCCTAATGGAGGCTAGCCCTAACTTCTAGGAGGGATTAAATAGGTAGGGGAATCCCTATGTGGCCGGCCATGGCTGTGTTGGGCTAGGGTTCACTTGGGCATCTAAGGCTTAAGTCATAAATCATGACTTGTGAAACCACAAGCCATTAGCTAGCCTAATCAATTCCTAATCTCTCCAAATAAGTTCTAATGGGTTTGATATCACTAATTTAGGTCAAGCTAGGGTTCCATAACCTAACCAAATGGTCATGACTAGGATTAACTAATTGGTCAGTCCACCAAGGTCAACACTAGTCAAAGTCAACCTATTCAACCATCATTCAAATCAACTCAAAATAAATCATAAATTCAAATAAATTATATTAAATTCAAATAACCCTAAAAATGATAAAATACCCTCTAGGCTAAAATGACAAATAAGTATCCCAATAACATGGTTAGGCTCTAGGTCAAACTGTCTCCAAGGTTACACTATCAAAACACCAAAGTCATAAGTCATAATTTAGAATAGTTTTAAAATGATTTAAAAATTACCAAAAATTATATCATGATTTAAATATCATTATTAAAAGACTAAAATTACAAAATTTAAAAATTACCCTTATTTGGAAAATTGGGTGTTACAATCCTACCCACCTTAGAAAAATTTCGTCCTCGAAATTAAGATGATCGTACTCTTTCTAGGTTAAACCCCCAGCAATCAAAGTCTCAGAAACCTATTTAAATCATACAGTTGGAAAGTGTAACCTATGGGGTCATGGCATGTAATATCAGTCTGGGATCTCATATAGTTACACCAACTATGCTACAGTACTAGGCAATCACAAGGTATCAAAACATACAAGCAAGGGATGCATCAAATATTCTCAAAAAGGGATACTAAGGTTAGGTCAAAACTCACCTCCAGCTAAGTCTGAGAACTAGAACTCCCTCCTGGAAGCAGGACCCTGGTTGGGTTAGGTATATCAGGACAGTACTGCATCCAGTGTGCAGCTGACCCACAGAATAGGCACAATCCTAGTCTCTTTCTACATGAGTTCCACTTGTGCCCAGACTTCTTACAGTAGGTACCGATAGGCTCTGGCTCAGCTGGCCTCTGCTGGACAGGAGACTGGGCTGGGCATGATGATATAGGCTGGATATATGGGTACTCCTCAAGCTCTGGATAGGACTGGGTACTGCTCCTCGCCCTCTTGGAGCTAGGCTCTCTTCCTGGAAGCACAGAGTCCCACAGACTTAGCAACCTCTGGTATTGCTCTCTCATGGCCTCATCATGAACTCTCTGTGACTCCAACATCCTTTCTTGGAAGTATCCAAACACCTGGGCTGCGTCAAGTAACAAACCTCCGGGTAGTACAGTATGGGGTACCATCTCAAGGGGTGGGGAAAGGCTCTCGGTCTCAGGCAAATCTGCAGCTCTCTCCTGAACGACAGGAGATGAAGGAAGACTCTTTGGCGAAGCTACCACCATCTCCTCAACGGCAGGAGGTGTCACTACCCCCTGATCAGATAGAGGGATCACTACCTCCTGAACAATAGGAGGTGGAAGCACACTCTCAGTAGCTGCAACTGCTCTCAGGCGACGAGCTCAGGTCATGGGTGCCATACTGGAAAGGATAAAAAAATAACAATCATCAAGGCTGTACGGCAGTCTACCATCCTATCTGAAAACTGGTAATTATCAAAAATAAAATAAAATATAAAGGGGTACTATTTTTAAAAAAATCAAAATCAAAAGTTTAAGGAACGAAAGTCAATAGCATTAAATCCAATCACAATATAATATATATAAAAAAAGAGAGTATTATAGAGGGAAAAGCTAATATTATGTAAAGGTTATGTGGTTAGTGTGTGTATGGGTGTATGTAGACATGTTCATATGGTTAGATAGTAGGCTTGTATGTGTGAAATATACATGAAAGTGTATAGGAGGATTTGGGTCTCAAAACAATAGCTATCAAGTTACACTATTCAGGGCATATTGGTTAAACAGTCTACGAGGCACAAGCTATTTACTCATAACATGCATGGCTAACCATATATATGTATATCTATATGTATAAAGAGGTAGAGATTTAATTATGTATCTATATACATTATAACATGTATGCATAAACTATATATATCTATATAGATTTATGAACATAACATGGAGATGAAGGGTTAGGTTTACATGGCAGTTGTGAACATTAGTGTAGAGTGTCAAGTGTACATGGGTTAAAACTTGAAATGAAGGGTTCAATCATTCAGTTTAGTTCAACATTACATATTAATCCGAAATTGAACTACACATTTGAAAGCAATGTAAAAATGTTAACATGTATTCAGTTTTCAGAATTTTGGAAAAATTCGAACATCAAAACCAACCCAACGTTTACCACAACCACAACCTATCATGTAAGAGTATGAAACCTAACATTATATCCCTACATACAACAATGTATACGGCTCAAAACATTACATTTAAAAAAAACTGCAAATTGACTGATCACTTAGAATCCAGGATTAAAGGTTTAATATGTACACAGTCTCAGATTTGATAAATTCAACACAAAACTCAACCAACTCAACCAATTTTCTTTAAGACTTGAAACCCTGTATGTAACATATATGTGCAGTAATGTAAACAACAACTAATAACATGAAATTTAAATTTAATTTACGAAATTAATCAGAGAAACAGAGAACTAGTCACTGATACTGCCCTATATTAGAATTATTAGGATTTTGAGAAATTAACATCAACATATTAATATGCATTTAGATAGGTTGGTAATCAAGTGTAGCATGCATACGTGTCAGGCAAGCATCTGTGTCTACTATATATATATATTTTAAGGTAATACAAGAAATAATGGCAAAAAGAAAATAATGATAAAATCTGTTCTGCTTATCTGTTTAAAAGAAGGAACCATTTTGAAACCAGAGTTATAATATCAAATCCAAGTTAAGGTCTAGCAAAATCATCGATTCATTGTATTAGGAAGAATTTTATAGCAAGAAGTTATACAAGGTTTATAATAACAGCTAAAGTTACTCTTACTCCTAAGTTATTTGATGATGGGGTACAATTTATAACAACAGAATGGTACGATAGAGATGATATGTTTAAAAACCTTCTCAAGATACAATCTGATAATCATATGCTTCTGTCCAAAATCACGTTACTCAGAGTCCTCGCCATGCCAGTAAGCAAGGCTGCGATAAACGATAGATTCCATAACTAGGGTATGCACCTCTACAATCATGTCGTCTGGAAATCTCGCTATGTCGACTAGTATAGCTGCGAGAAATTCCAAATATCATAACCAAGATACGTACATCCGAAGTCAGGTCTCTATGTTTCCGCCACGTCAGCTAATATAGCAGCGATAAACTACAAGTTCCATAATCAAGTAGACGTTTTACCATTCCTGTTATTCCCGTCAACATATGTTATCAGAAAGTATCGTAACTCAGGCCATAAAATTCATCTCGATAGGAAAATCAAAATCAACAACGATTCATCAAAATCAAATTCAATAATCAAGGAGTGAGAGCAAACAAAACAAGGGGAAAGATTTCAATTTGAAGTTCAAATAAGATTCTCAAGAGTCGTCCCAGGAATCTCTCAAGGAGTCCTAATTGTGATTGAGTACCTTCAAAAATATATCCTAATCCTACTGTAGGCTGTAGTGATATTCTAGTTCGAATACCACTACACAAACTCGACATGCATAGGCCACCACTAAAAATGTGTCACGACCCGCACCCTAGAGTAAGGGCACGAGACGTGGGTACGTCCAGCCTACGCCGCAGTGTCGGCGGTAGAACGCTATCCTAGGTCACAACATCTAACAGTTTAAGGTAATAAATAGTTATACTCCCCGAATGGGGGTGACATAACAGAATATATCTCAATCACATCTAAGGTAGAATACGATAAGATAGAATGATATAAAAGATACAAGATCCAAATCCACAGGAATACAAATAGAGAGAAAGCGAAGTGTCTATGATAAACTCCACTGACAACCAGAAATAATACAGATCCAAATAACAACTCAAATCTCCAATACAAGAAATAAGATAAAGATATCTATGGAGCAACAGTCTCTACAGCTAAGGGATCCGACTGGAAGTCCGGATCGCAAGTGTCCTCTAAGGCTGTCCCATAGAAAGTATCTAAGTAGGCCTCCTCCTCGTCCTTTGTAAAATTTTCAACAGGTCCAATCAGGACGGAAACGAGCACATATCTTTCAAAACAGTTCGTAACATGTTAGGAGTATAAAGCTTGTAATAGAGTAAAATACAGGAAATGCTGAAAAGGAAGTACGGAAAAAAAATAGGAGATATTTTGTAACTGAAAGTAAATACATGATAGATAAATACTGTAAGTGGCTAAGTAATTTAGAGTACAATATGGTTATGTAAACGGCTTAGGGGCACATAAATACAACTAAGAGGCACATGAATACCTACTGGGGATAATGATCACATAACTAATTCTACTCACCCCGCCCCAATCAATACACAAGAATCCATTCAAGTTACGTTATTGGCACATGAATACAGCTAAAGATATGTGAACTCATGTAATGAGTAGTACATGAGGCACATGATAGTACATGAAGTCACATGAGAATATGTGAATACATGAACTTAGTACGAGTACAAGGAGTACCTGATGCACATGATAAAATACATGAACATAAAATATCCGATGCACCCGTAGAGGGATAACATCTCAGGAAAGGATCCATATAGTACTAATCCATGAAGATATGTGTCAGCATCAAGTAAAGTAATCTAGAGCAAGAATATAGTCCAGACAGGTATGAAAAGATCAAAAAATGTACTCGCCTGCTATCTGAATGTCCAAGATGAAAGTACTATCCAAGGAGTGGTGTCTGGCTCCTATTTAGAACAATACAAGTCACAACAAGTCCAGAATGGTAATAAGATGCACTACAATGCATTCTACATGAATCTAGGTCAATCTAGGCCAAAGTTAACTCTTAGTCAACTCTGGTCAACCCTAGAAGTCAAACTAGGTCAAACCTAAGTCAAACAAGTCTATACTAGTCTAGCAAGTCTGTTCTAGGTCTAACAAGACTAAACAAGTCTAACTAGACTCTATACTGACACACAGTTACACCCATAGGCTAAGAGCCCAAGGCTAGCTATTAGGCAATACCATGCCTAAACCATCCCATAACCTATAATACATGGCAATCAATATTACATATAGATATATACATTATGTATATAGGCCTACTAAATAGACATCCAACTTACATACTACATATGTAAATATATACATGGTACATACCTACATATATTCATTATACAAGCTTAAACTATATACCATATACATGTAATATGTGTGTGTGTCATGTATGGCACTTGTGTGTGTGATATGGTATGAGGGTGTGTGTTAGGCTTGAGGGTGTCACATGAAAGTATGTGTGTGTCAAGATATCTGAAAACAGTGAGGGAAACAAGTGTGTGTGTAGAGAGTTTTAGGGTGTGAGTGTGTATGAGACACTTGTGTACAGTACTTTTGAATTAGTGAAGTGTTCATGTGTTATGCAAAACAGTGAGCTAACAAGTGTCCAATAGAACACATGAAACAGTGAGCAATAGGAAAGTAGCAAACAGTGCTAACTAACAATGTGTGAACCTGTGTGTGCAGGAAAACATAAATTATAAACTGTACACTAGGTGAGTGATAGGCAAATGGAAAAACAGGGAATGATTTGTGTTGCCAATGTCTAGAAAATAGGGAAATACATTAGTGTGTACAGAAATTAGAAACAATGAGTTTACATGGAAAACAGTGAATGACAACCTGTGCACAGTGTTATCCTGGAATCAGTCCAGGTATTCAGAGATTTCAATTCTCAGTTTAGGAAACCATTTCAATACCTATTTCGAAAAGGAAAGGAAATCAGTTTAACTACAGTTATATAGGAATGAATTCCAACATAAAATGAATCAAACATTCATTCAGTAAAAGAATGAAATAACTTGACAGTGAAACTCTAGTGCAAATTGATACCAAGTTTAGGAATGACAGTGTATAGGAGTGGAATGAATCTCAGGTTCAAAAAGGAAATCAGTTAACTAATTCCCAAGAAATTAATCAACTTAAACTTTAAAAATCAGTTCCAATTATAAAGAATGGAAGGGAAACCAATTCAGTGCAATCTACAGTTCATTAAGGAATGGATTTAAAAAAAACTCAGGTTTAGGGAGGGAAACTAATTTAGGATGTTTAAGGATTGAATTAAACATTCAATTACAGTTCCTATATAGGACTGAAACCCAACCACCAAAGTATCAGCTATTCCATTCTCAATAAAACCAAATTCGAATGTAACATTTAAGCTAACATGAACCAAAAATCCTATGGGAGTAATTTAACAGTGGAAAACATCATTAAAACAGGAATTTAAATGTTTAGGAAATATGAAAAAAGAACACGTATCAGACATGGTATCAGTGTATGCCAACTTCATATTCAAATCCCCATTCACAAGCAACAACCTATACTAACATGTAACTCAATTAATCATAGATTATTAGACATGTTAGTATCTTAATTAGCAAATTTAAACATGAATTAAACATTTAAAAACTGAATGAAAACAAGAATACAAAACAGTGCACTGAGACGCACAGTGCATTTCCCATGCACGCGCGATATCGTGTCCGACACGATAGGAGAGGTCGTGTAACTTGACACACGTGGTGTCAGTGGTTGCCCCAAGTTGTGTGTCAAGTATCAAGTGCCCTAATGGCGTGTCCACTGCACAAATGACCCCGAGCAGCAGGGCAGCCACAGTGCTTGCACGCGTGTACAACAGCGTGTTCCCGTATCCGTGGCGACACGACACGACACCAATACAATCTTAGAGCAATGGAATCTCATAAGCGAGGTCACAAACTAAATTCCTATTCAGAAATATTCCAGAAATTCAATCGAAATGCCCTTTGGGGTATTTCGTCAAACACCTATATACATGGACTGATACGTGTCGGATATGGACACGTATCGGACATGAATCCTAGGGTTAGCTATACCTACAGCTAGGGTAGGCCTAGGGCTTCCTAGATATGCAATAAAAACAACATTCTATGGAAGGGATTAGAATATTACCTAGGGTTTGTAAAGCTCAAAAAGCCCCAAATGGGAATGGATCCTCAAGCCACCAAAACTCTCCCAAATTGTTTCTTCCCTAAAATTTCTCAATACCAACAGCAAGTAGAGTAAATTTAGGACCTATTGCAATTGGTTTGGGTGGAAAAGGAATTGAAATAGAATTTCTAGTAATTAATGAAGATGGAGACTTACCTCTTTCTAAAACTTGAGAAATTCCTAATGGAGGCTAGCCCTAACTTCTAGGAGGGATTAAATAGGTGGGGGAATCCCTACGTGGCCGGCCATAGCTGTGTTGGGCGAGGGTTCACTTGGTGTTGGGCTTTGGGCCTCTAAGGCTTAAGTCATAAATCATGACTTGTGAAACCACAAGCCATTAGCTAGCCTAATCAATTCCTAATCTCTCCAAATAAGTTCTAATGGGTTTGATATCACTAACTTAGGTCAAGCTCGGGTTCCATAACCTAACCAAATGGTCATGACTAGGATTAACTAATTGGTCAGTCCACCAAGGTCAACACTAGTCAAAGTCAACCTATTCAACCATCATTCAAATCAACTCAAAATAAATCATAAATTCAAATAAATTATATTAAATTTAAATAACCCTAAAAATGACAAAATACCCTCTAGGCTAAAATGACAAATAAGTATCCCAATAATATGGTCAGGCTCTAGGTCAAACTGTCTCCAAGGTTACACTATCAAAACACCAAAGTCATAAGTCATGATTTAGAATAGTTTTAAAATGATTTAAAAATTACCAAAAATCATATCATGATATAAATATCATTATTAAAAGACTAAAATTACAAAATTTAAAAATTACCCTCATTTGAAAAATTGGGTGTTATAGGAGCCGACGGTGGTGGGAGGGGGCGGTCAGCGGGGACTTGCTGGCCGTGGGAGGGCTGGTCGCGGAGGGTGCTGGCGGTCGCCGCAGGTGAAGCTGGCGGTGGTGGGGGTCGTCGTGGGGGGTTGGGGGTGCAGGTGTCGCCGCTGGTGAAGCTGGCTGTGGTGGGGGTCGCCGCAGGTGAAGCTGGCGGTGGTGGAGGTCACCGTGGGGGTTGCTGGCAGTGGTGGGGGTCACCGTGGGGGGTGCTGGCTGTGGTGGGGTGGGGTGGTGGGAGGTGGCGGGCAGCGGGGGGAGGGGGGCTTGCTGCTTGGAGGCTGGCTCCGGGGGGGTTGCGGGTGGGCTGCGGGGGGGGGGGGGGGGGGGGGGGGGCTGGCCGGAGGAGTGGTGTTTGGGGGGGGCTGGCATCGTGGAGGGGTTGGGGTAGGCTGCGGGAGGGGGTGCTGGCCTTCGGGGGAGGAGGTTTGGAAGAGGCTGGCATCGGGGGTAGCTGGCCGCGGGATTGCGCACTTATGTTATATTTATGCAGTGATCTTACTTTGATATATGAAGTGATAATATTTATGCATTGATAAAAACTTTGATCTTGTGGTCCAGCAAATAATCAGCTGTATTAAGCATGTATGTGTTAGGAGCTAAATATTATATGATTCTCTATTACAAGTATTTTCTTAATATTGGAGATATCCTCTTAAATTTTACACGTGTCACATGACATGCTATATTATACATTTCTTATATAGCAATTTTCTTTATGAACTACTAGTATCTTCTTTATTTCCATCAAGTTAATAGTTTATATTAGTTTGACCACTTAGACGAAGATGACATACTATGTTTTACAATTATGAGTATGGATACTGATACATATACGATACAGATATAGGGTACAAACATTTTCAAATGGATACAAATATAGTTATCTATGTTGCTGTTTGCCATTGATTATAAAAGAACAGAACAGTTTTATGGGAGGACTGGACTTTTACTTCACAACACAAAATCGCTCGTACAAAGAAAGCCTAGGGATGAACACCTAGGTACAGCAATCTAAGGACAATTGTTTAGTTTTCTAGAGGGTGACGGTAGAGGCTCGGGAGAGTGACGGCAACTCTGTCTTACTCCTTGGACGATCGGACGTAGCTCTGGCTCTGATGAAGAAATGCTCTCGGGATGTGTGGGGAGATTCTTCTGTGCACCGCCGCTCTCTCTGCGCGTGTCTCCTCTGTCTCTCTCCACTCTTGGATCTGCCTTTTGTCCTTCTCTCCTTTTTTGCAAGGGAATGTCACCTTGCTATTTATAGGAGTGGAGTGGTGATAAGTAGGGTTTACAATGATTGCTCCTTAAAAAGTGGGCGGTTAAGGATTTGGTGAAGATTTGCCTTGATCTTGTTCGTAGAAATTTAATCTGGGCTGTCAATATTGATTGTAACAAATCTGGACAGTTAATGTTGATTACACCAAATCTGCATAGACAAATAATATTGATTGCAGCAAATCTGCATGGGCAGTTAATGTTGATTGCAACAAATCTGCATCGTGATGATTTGTTGATATCAGCAAATCCGAGTGAATAAATCTTGGTCAATCTCCTGCCACGTGTCCCAACTGCCTGTTATATCAATTTGCCAAAAATTTGAGATTTGATCAACTCCTGCCACGTGTCCCAACTGCTGCGAGCCGTATGAAGGACTGTTATAGTTAGGCCGCATGAGTGTGGCCTTGTGTCAGAGCCACATAAGGGTGGCCTTATATGAACTGCATGGAAGTCCCTTAATCCGAGCCGCATGAGGGTGGCCCCATGATCCGAGCCGCATGGAAGTATCAGCCGCATGGAAGTAGCCCCCAACCGAACCGCATAAGGGTGGCCACATGTCAGGGCCGCATGGGTGTGGCTTCCAAAAATCGGAACCGCCTGAGGGTGGCAGCCGCATGAGAGTGGTAGCCGCATAGGAATGGCAGCCGCATGAGAGTAGCAGCCGCATAGAAATGGTAGCCGCATTAGAGTGGCAGCCGCATGGAGATGGCAGCCGAATGGAGATGGCCGCATAGTGAGCTTTGGAATTGATGGATAGTGCCAGCTATAAAGATTTTCTTCATTTCTCTAGGAGCACGCCATTAAGTTAGAGTCATCATTACAGCTTTATGTCAGAGCTGTCAATTCACCTTTATGTAAGAGCTGCCGTGTTTACGTCAGAGCAATGAATGAGGCCGCTGCTTGATGGCCAGCTGTAAAGGCGATCCGCATAGAGCCACGTAGCTTTTTACCCGAGCCGTAAGGAGCTATTAGGGATTTCTGAGCCGCATGAGGCTCTGAAGGACGTTTGAGCCGCATGAAGCTCTAAAGGACTCTTGAGCCGCATGAAGCTTTGAACCGCATGAGACTCCCTCTGTTTTGGGCCGTATAGACTTTCCTGTTCTTTTTCATGCTTCTACAAGACCCCCTTCAAAGTTTTCAATTTGTAAAATTGAAATACTTTGAATAAGAAGCATGATTAGGTCCACATAAGCTCTTCTGGCCGCATAGGATGTTCTGGCCGCATGGACTTCCTAGTCGCATGGACTTCCTAGCCGCATGGACTGCCTGGCTGCATGGACCGCTCTTATCTGCATAGACTTCCTAGCCGCATGGACTGTTCCTGACCGCATAATGGTCTTGTGCCACGTGGGCGTCTCATTATTGCTCTTGATTTGTTTTGATTTTAAGCCGCTTTTTGGGGTGAATCCAAGAGTCGGTTTATTAAATACCCAGATTTGCCTCGATGACCGAAGAGTCAATTTTGTTCTTTAGGCGGCACACGGATCGAAGCGTCTGTCGGTTTATGAGCCTCATGTCCGCCTATAAAAAAGAGTAACTTTTAGGAGAAAACTCTTTACTTTCTTCTTTTATTCGAACCTCTTTTGCCCTAGCTGTCGTCTTCTTTCTCTTCTTCTTCGATCATCGATGGCCCCTAAGACTTCCAAGGCTGCGGCGAAGGGTAAGGGGGTGGCCTCTACGTCAGCTGCGGTGCCTGAAGTTCACCCCGACGTTCATCCCGCTATTGCTGGTAAGGAAATTGCATGGACTCGGAACCTAACCATCATAGCTATGTCGCATATTTTATGTGCGAGGCTTCTTCGTCTTCATTGGACTTGTTCAAATTGTATGTGCCGCATGTACGTTCCATGTCCGAGCCGCATGGGGGTATACCCCATGTTCGAGCCGTATGAGAATCGTATAGTAGTCGCATAAGCACTTTGCAAACTAACCCGCATAAGGACCCGCTAAGCAGAACCGCATAAGCTCATCTGAACTGGGCCGCATAAGGCCCCGCTAAGCCGAGCCACATAAGCCCCGAAACACTAAGTTGGCCATCTTCTAACTTTGTTTCTTTTGTCTTTTATTCTTGCAGCTTCCATGACGAAGGCTGAGATCTTTGTGAAGCAAGAGATGCTGCCTTCCTTCGTCAAACAGGAGTTATTGTTCGTTAAGAAAGAGGTAATACCAAACATGGAGGCACAAAAAGAAGAGCTGGTGCCCATCGGGAAGGAGAACACTCCCAATATTGAAGCTGCTGTAAAGGAGGGGCCCCAGTCTGAGGGTAGTAGTACTGGGAGTTCTGATCCTCCTGCTCCGGACGAGAATCTTAATCCAATAGATCCTTCATATTCAAAATGGTTGAGGGAATGGCATATGCGTCGTCGCAATTAGGATTTGTGGGTTCCCATAAATGTCCATATTTTGTTTTGATATTTATGTCTGTCTTTAGCTGTAGTTCATGTTTCGCTTTTTTCGGATATCAAGGCAATCCTTTACTTCTTGTCTGAAGAGTCCTGTGAATGTAACTAATTTTGAATGAATAAAATATATTCGCTCTATTCTTTGCTGGTAGTATTTGCTCTAATGGGAAACTTTTTGTGGACCTGTTACCCTTGGTATACCCTGGTTTTGGATACGGATAATAGGTTGAGAGAAAACTAACATATTTACTCAGAGGTAATGAGGACGTGGTAAATATGAGGGTTTCTTCGATGGAATCTTCCTACTCAGAGGTAATGAAGACGTGGCAGGAGTGGACACCATGAAGGGTACATAGAACAACTCAGAGGTAATATGGATGTGGAAGTTCTACGTGAGGGGTGGTTTATTTTTGATGGAAGTGAAACAACTCAGAGGTAACATCGACGTGGTTGTTTCGAGAAATTTGTGGATCCGTTACCCTTTTTATGCACTGAAAGTGCGGGTAGTAGATCATGAGGAAGGGGCTCCAGTATATAAGTTCAGCGGTACCTGCGGGTACATAACTCAACAATCTGGAAGATTTGGAGTCAGAATGTAAGTTCAGCGGTACCAGAGGGTACATAACTCAACAATCTGGAAGATTTGGAGTCAGAATGTGAGTTCAGCGGTACCAGAGGGTACATAACTCAACATCCTGAGAGATTTGGAGTCAGAATATAAGTTCAGCGGTACCAGAGGGTACATAACTCAACATCCTGAGAGATTTGGAGTCAGAATGTAAGTTCAGCGGTACCAGAGGGTACATAACTGAACATTCTGAGAGATTTGGAGGATGTCGTTTCAGATATAGTACTTCTTCAGGAACTTGCCATTGATGGGTAACATGAGCAAGTCTCCATTTTGTTTTGCGAGGCGGTAAGCACCATTGGAGAATACAGTCTCGATGACAAATGGGCCTTCCTATTTTTGCTGGAATTTGTCGGCAGTTTTGTGAGTCATAACCATCGGCCTCCGAACTGCCAGAACGAGATCGCCTACTTGGAATGTTCTGATTTTAACCTTCTTATTAAAATCTCCCGAGATACGTGCTTGGTACAGCTCGATTCGTTGTTGAGCTAACATGCGCTTTTCATCTAGAGCTTCCAACTCTTATAACCGACGATGGTAAATATTATCCATCGTCAATCGGTAGGTGAGGGCGATATGAAGCGAGGGGATTTGGGTCTCCAGAGGGAGAACTGCCTCGCTTCTGTATACCAAGAAGAATGGTGTGTTCCCAGTGGCCGTCCGGACTGTAGTATGGTATGCCCATAAGCATTCGCCAAGCTTCTCATTCCAGTCGCGTTTGTTGGAAGACACGAACTTTTTGAGCAGCTTGATTATAGTTTTATTAAATGCTTCTGCTAGCCCATTTGCTGTCGGATTGTACGGCATTGAACAACATTTTAGATTTGGTATTTGTCGCAGAACCGATAGAAGGCGTGGCTTGCGAACTGCGGACCGTTGTCGTGGATGATCCTTCGGGGCAGTCCAAAACGATAGATAACGTGATGCTTGAGGAAGCTGATCACGTTTGAAGTCTTCACTTCTGCCAGCAAAATAGCCTTCGTCCATTTAGAGAAGTAATCTGTGATTGCGAGTATGAAGCGATGTCCTCGGGACGAAGGCGGAGTTATTAGACAAATGATGTCCATTCCCCATACTTCGAATGGCCAGGATGCTACCGTCGGATGTAGAAACTCGGATGGCTGGTGGATGAAATCTGCGTGGACTTGACAGGCTTTGCACTTTTTTGTATAGTCTATCGCATTCGCTACCATCGTAGGCCAGTAGTAGCCCATTCGGCGAAGGCGGTCTTGTAATTTCAGGCCAGGCTGATGGGCTCCACAGACGCCATCGTGAGCTTCACGTATAGCTTCTTTGGCTTCTGTATTTGACAGACACCGAAGCAGTAATCTATCGTATGATCATCGATACATCATTTTCGTCTCTGTATCGTAGAAGAATCTGAGGGAATGTCTTCTGATAGAAGTGGCTTCCTTTGGATTCTCGGGCAAGATGCCAAAGACTACGAAGTCAATAAATAGCTGTCTTCAGTCTGGTGCTTCTTCGACTGTCAGAGCGGCGTAACTCTCCACATATTGAATATTGTTCTTGGGACAGACCAATTCGTGGCCTATCACGTCCACCAAAAGATGAGTATATGTTGGGACCGCTAGGAAAGCGGCAAGACCTGCTAGGGTATCGGCTTCGATATTTTGGAGTCTGGGAACATGTTCTAAGAAGAACCCTTCAAATGACGAAATGATGTTAATCGCTATTTGGGGACAGGGGATCATATCTTCATGGCGAACTTCATATGAACCTCGGATTTGATTGACGATTAACTGCGAATCGTCGTATGCTTCAAGATACTCTACCCCCAGCTCCTTTGCAATTCAGAGGCCAATGACCAAAGCATTGTGCTCGGCCACGTTGTTTGAACAGGACTCTGTGAGGGAGTAAGCCCGATTGATCACCAGTTCGGAGGAAGAAATCAACACCACTCTGACTCCAGCGACGATGTTACCCTTGGGCCCAGTTCTGGAAGTACCATCGAAGAACATTCGCTACACGGCATTATGAGAGACCACATTTGAATTAGCGACCTCATCTGGAATCTCTTCGTTTATTCTGGTTGATTCCGAACCTGGATGAGCTGCTACAAAGTCTGCCAGAGCTTGACCTTTAACAGCCTTCTGCAGGACGAAGATCATGTGGTAGGGAGATAATAATATCGCCCAGGTAGCTACACCTGGCTTGGTCATGAGAACCCTGAGGTGGTTAACTCTTGATACGACATGGATGGTTTGTCCCGTGACGTAATGTCGTATTTTCTGAATGGCGAACACCAGAGCAAGGCACTCCTTCTTCACAGCAGTGTATCGATACTCAGGCCCCATCATCATTCGGCTGAGGTAATATATAGCTTGCTCATGACCTACATCATTATTTTGTGCTAGTAGAGCACCGAGAGAATGCTCCATAGCTCGTACATAGAGCAAGAATGGCTTTCCGGCAACTGGGGCCACCAGGACTGGAGGGTTCGACAGGTATTCTTTGATGTTGTCGAAGGCACGCTGGCACTCTTCATCCTATACAATGGAGACACATTTCTTCATGAGGTGCGTGAAGGGTTGAAATCGTCCGGAGAGGTTACAGATAAACCTCCTGATATAAGCCAGCCTTCTTTGAAGGCCTCGGAGTTCACGAAGATTTCTTGGAGGACCCATCTCTATGAGTGCCTTCGTCTTCTCAGGGTCGACATGGATACCCTGGGAGGTAACGATAAAACCCAAGAACTTCCTGCTGGATATGCCTAAGAACGACTTCGTGGGATTCATCTTCAAATTGTGGACCCATATCAGGTCGAATACTGTCTTCAGATCATGCAGATGATCTTCTTTAGAGCGGCTCTTGACGGCAATGTCGTCGACATAACACTCCACTGTCTTGCGTAAATGATCTCTGAAGATGATGCTCATGGCTCGTTGATAGGTGGCGTCAGCATTCTTTAAACCAAATGGCATGACTGTGTAACAGTATGTACCGATCGGCGTTCAAAATGATGTATGCCTTTCGTCGTCAGGGAACATCTTGATTTGATTGTACCCTGAGAAGCCATCCATGAATGATATACGCTCAAAGCCGCAGGTGTTGTCAATTATTATATCTGTAATAAGAAGGGGAAACTCATCCTTAGGACATGCTTCGTTAAGATTTCGGAAGTCAATGCAGATTCGGATCTTCCCATTCTTCTTGAGGACTGGTACTATATTGGCTACCCAGTCTGGATGTTGTTCCTCGCGAATGAATCCGCTGGCTATTAGTTTGTTAACCTCGGCCTCGATGGAGTTCATGATGTCTGGGCGAAACTGTCGTTGCTGCTGTTTGACCGACTTTGTGTCCGGACGAATGTTGAGTTTGTGAAGTGCAACCTCGGGGTTTAGCCCTGGCATGTCTTCATAGCTCCAGGCGAATACATCGATATATTCTCTGACGAGTTGCAGTAGCGATTCTCGCTCTTCGTCTGTCAGACTTTTGCTAACGAAGATTGGTTTTGGAGAGGACTCACTGCCGAGGTCAACTTACACGACTTCATCTTCAGTGGGAGGCTCTCTTTGTTCGAACCATTTCTTCCATTGTGCGTCTAGCTATTGGGCCCACGGCTATAACTCGAGAATTTCAGGAATGTCTTTATCTTCTTCATAGACGTCGGCGAATGCCATGTTGACAGATAAGACTTGCCTGAATACATCCCCGATGCTGACATCCGAATCATAAGTTGGTGATCCGGTCGAATGTGAATGCCATTCGCATTCCTCATCTGAGCTTTCAGGAGTCGTTGCAGGTGTAACATAACCTAGCCCATATCTGGTCTTGTTGTAGTAATTCTGTGGTTTTCCAGCCGGGACCGGCAACTCTAATGGTAGCCGCCGTCCAGTGCCGCAGTTCAAGCCTGGTATAGTTTCCAGGTCATACCCCTATTTTTACATGAGGTACTTGGATCGAGAACTATATAGATAAAGGGGCAGTCTTCCAATGTCGGGTTAGAGATCAACTTCTTCTACCCTGACGGGTTGTGGATCATTCTTCCGGCCGAAGATGATTGGATGGTCCTCTCCTTCGACTATGAAACAGGCGTCTTTCCTGGGAGTAAGTTGGTTCGCGGTGTAAACATTTGTCACCTGTGTGTGTAAGTGGGTACCTATACCGTGTTCCATGGCATACATTGTACAAAGCTTATTAAGCTCGAGATAGTTCAAAGATAGCCCTTTATTGATGAAGTAAGGTATCTTTTCCAATAGAATTACATCATCTGCGGATGGAACATCAGTATGAGCAGCCACATACTTGGCCAGTTCTGACTCTTCTTCGGCCACCCCCTGCGTCAATGAAGACTGGAAGGATGACTTGGGTAGCTTAATCATTAGGGGCTCCATTGGTGGAGCAGAACATGGAGCCGTTGGCGTACTAGCGTTCTCCAGTTTGGTGCTCGGTACTGGGCGGGGAGTAGTTGGCTGGCTAGCAGTCCCCGGCTTAGCGTTCGGCTGTCGATTCATTCTGGGAAGACGAATCTTCATTGGCTTGACAGAGGGATTGAGCTCCTTTGTCTGTTGCTGTCTAGCTCTAGGCAGCCTGATTGTTAGTGGCTCTGTCGTGGGTCTTGGCACTTGATCAGACCTTGGCAGTCGGATTATCATCTGCCCCTCCTGTGCGGAGAGGCTGATTGCATCCTTACGCAGAGTGGCTGTAAGGGGTGCAGTTCTGCCAAGTTTGCAGGCTTAGCGGTGGATCATTAGAGGTTCTTCCGCTCCAGTTGTCGCCTCATTTAGAGCTTGAGTATCTCCTTCGACAAGGTGCCTTTTCGACTTCTCATACAAGCATGAATCTGAGTAGTAGGATTCGATCCCTTTAAAGGGACCGATGTCGGCAAATTCTGTCCTCATAAAGCCGTGCTTGTCGACGTACTTGAAGCACTGGTGCAGTATAGAAGGCACGATCATGTAATCGTGTATCCAAGGACGCCCCAGGAGAATATTGTAGGAAGTGTCTGTATCTATGATATAACAGGTCACTTCTGAATGAAGGTCGCCGATTTGGCACTTCAGGCAAATTTTCCCGATCGGATAGCTTCTGCCCGAATTAAAACCGCTGATGGCAGTGCTTGTCGGTGTTAGGCGATGCATTGAGATGCGCAGATGGTGTAGCAGGCTCTTCGGGATGATGCTTATGGAAGAACCGGGATCAATATGCATCCGATCAACCTTGATGTTGCCAATGTATCCAGTATAATACAAAGGGCGATCGTGCAGGTTGGTCTTGATAAGCATATCCTGCGGAGTGAAGACAATGTTGGGCATTGCACCCGTGTAAGTGCTGTCTTGGAGATCTATAGGCGAGCTCTCCCCGGTGAGATTGGACTGAGATTGATATACATCGGCATTCTGGAGTGCCTCGCTCAGTACGACGCAAACATCTTTGGAGAGTCTCAGGAGCTCGTATAGTAACAATTTGGCCGATGTGTTGGCCAATTGTGCCAAGATGTCAAAGTTGTAGGGCCTCTCCAGCCCATGAGGCACCTTTTTTCGGAGTGGTTCGTCAAAGCGAGTCTCCTTCGGCCTAGGCTTGTCGGTCGTCGGAGGCTGAGAAGGTCCTGGAGCATCAGCAGTAGCCGGTTGATGGTCTTCAGCCGAGTTACCCGGTGTAGGTTGGGATTGTGCACCCGACCGGGTGACGACAGCTGTAGCTTCTTTGACTTCTGCCGAGATTGTGCGGCAGGATTTAACTTTTCCACTCTTCTTCTTGCTGGTGGAGGGCGGTGCGGACTGAGTCACTTCAGGTACCAGGTCCGGATGGACCCACATGACCTCTCCTCGTGATATGGTGAGAGGCACTAGACCAGCGGCCTGGTCACGGGGAGGTGGAAGGTTAGCGATCTCTATTTTTGCTCTGGGGACGGGTACTACTCCATCTTGAGTCTTTGTCGGAGGGAAGCTACTGAACTGTACTGACACCATATTGGCTGCCACAGTCACCTCTTCGAAATCAATGGCCAGGGCCTTAGAATCGATGAGATGCTGGATGTATCGCTTCAGTTGGAAGCAGTCTTGCGTAGCATGGTGGACATAGCGATGGTAGTGACAGTACTTAGGGCTCTCCATTTCTGTCGGCCGAGGTTTCCGTCTTGGTAGGGGGAGTTGAATTCTACCCCCTTGTATGAGCATGTCCAAGATGGGTTTGACGTGGCTGTCTTCGAAAGAAAAGGTCATCTGAGGCCACTGCTTTTCTGTCGGCTTTGGTTCAGGCTTCTGGACTGTGTCAGCCACCATAGCCTGCTTGCCCTTGTTGTCTCAGTTGTTAGAGGAATTACCGCTATTGTTGCTGTTGGCATTAGGGCGTTTACCCTTGTCTTCTCCTTCCGAGATGTGCAACCCCGGTTGGCGGGCTTTCTTCAGGTTGTCTGCACCAGTGGCGCTGATGATGAAAGTCTTCCAGTCCTTAAATTGACTTTTGCCCATCCAGAGGCTGATTGTGGAAAGCAGCCTCTTTTGGCAAATTTTAATTAAGGAAGAATCAGGGTTGCCTGATGGCAATTTCATCGCAGTTTGGCAGAACCGCTTAATGTAGTTCATCGTCAGCTTTTTCTTCCCTTGAACGACGTCCATGGGGGTGGACATTGTCACATCTTGTCCTACCTCGTAGAACCTTTCTAGGAATATGTTTTTGAAGTCGGCAAAGGAATGGATGCAGTTGCCCGACAAATTATGGTACCAGTCGAAGGCGACCCCTTCCAATGCTCTAATGAACAATCGCGTAAGGATGGCATCGTCATGAGGTAGATGGTCGGTTGTGACTTCGAAGTAGATGATATACCTGCTTGCAGATGTCTTTCCATCATATGGATTGATGTTGAATGGTTTATATCTTGGTGGGAAGGAAATATCTCTCCATGCAGCAGGATACGGTTGTCGTATCCTGAGGTCCTGGCAGGTTTCTCGGGGGTGGAACATGGCTCGGAGCTCCTGGACTTCTCGTCTTGCCTCCCTGGCTTCGTCTGCAGCGGTAGGAGCCGATATTGTAGGAGGGTTGTCACCCGGGGTTGAGTTTGAGTCCGTATTGGCCGCGGGACCCAAGCTTGTCTGGCCAGGCGTCCTTCCTTGCAGAGTTGGTAAGGCCGCTTTGATTTTGTCCATGGATTTGACCAAGGAATGGAGTATGGCCTCCAAAGTGTCGATGCGTTGGCGATTACTTGGGCCGTCTTGGTCATTGTTTGTCATGAATACCGTCCTCACATGAGGAGAGATGGAAGGAACGGTGGAGGACGCGCCCTCTGAATCATACCCTTGTACTGAGAAATCGTCAGGGTATGTGGGAATGTTCTCCTCTGGTTCGGACTCAGAAGGAATGGTACACCCAGCTTCAGAGCTTGCCTCGTCTTGAGAGTTGTGGACATCTTTGAGGATGTCGGAACTTGCTGTATCTGTCGGGGGAACTATTTCCCCTGGATTATCTTCTTGGAACACCGGATTATCGTGGATGTTTGGAGGAGTGCTACCCCCGGCTCCAGTGCCTCCCAGAGATGTGGACAACGAATCTCCAAGTGTGGCAGATTTCGTTTTTGATCGGGTATCTTGAAAAACTCCTCTAGTGGTGGTTATGGACGACCGCTTGGACGTGCCAGTTGAGATTTTCGGACGGAAGACATTTGTTTTCTTCCCTCTTCCGCTGCCAAAGATCTTCAGAGCAGAATTGCAGGAGGCGACAAGAATGGCCTCGTCTTCTGAGCTTGGGTGTTGCAGTCGTTGTAAGATGGACTGCCGATCTTCTTGTACTGCCGTTACAGCATAACAATGACTTGGGTGCAGTGATGTCCATGGAAGGACTCTCTGCATACCGAGGCTTCTTCTCTTTCCTTGCATTTGTGAAGGATCACGTCACGCAAGCCAGGTGCTTCCCGAGCAACCTTCACACCCATTTTGTGGGTCCGGGAATCCCGAGCATCTGAGTGTGTCGGTACTATGTTTGCTTCCTGATTGTTGGGAGACTCATGAGAACCACGCTGTCCGTTTGCCGTCGGGGGCTGGACTCGAGTGGTTCTGTACAACTTTCCATCGGAGGCCCGCATAAGAGTAAGCGGAGCGCTCGGATGGTCAGAGGTTGGGACAGCTGACTGAGCTCGCCTAGCCCGCGCTATCCTAGACTTTTTCGCTCTAGCACCCGAGGGTGCATCGTAGAAAGAGTCCAAATGGTGTCGCTCAGAGTCTGGCACAGTTTCTTGGAAGCATCTGGAGTCAGGACCACATGAGAGGCGGTCAAAGACTGACCGTGAGCCGCAAGGAGCAAATGGTATGCGGCTGGGATTGGTGGCCGTGCAGGCTGTCTGCATGCGACTGGCATGTGGGGCCGCATGAACCTTTTTTATGTGGCTAGAAGCGGTGGTCGTTTAAGCAGTCTACATGCGGCTAGCAATCGTGGCCGCATGAGCCTCCTTCATGTGGTTGGAAGTTTTGGCCGCACGAGCCTTCTGCATGCGGCTTGCTTCTGTAGCCGCATGAGTCTTCATGTGGCTGGCGCCCTTATGCGGCTTCTTCTTAGACCGCACAGAGTTCCTCTTTGCCCCTGTAAGTCCAGCATCGTAGTGTTTTCCTCTGTCGGACTTGGGGACAGCAGAGTCCTCTATGGTCTGAAGTAGGGCCGCATGCGAATCTCTGCCATCCTGGACAACAGAGAACACCTCGTCCAGAGCTTGGAAAGGAGCAAATGATTTGGGCCTCCACTCCCTGCAGGCCTTCTTCGTGCGGGCTCGCTTCTGGACCGGGCCAGCGCTCCCGTCGGAGAGCATTTCTTCAAACGCCTGTTGGTCGAAGCGGACGACCAGCATCTGTTGTGTGGAGCCAAGTTTGGCTGCGTCCGATTGCATCACCAACTTCTTAGCCATAGAGAAGTTAGTCCCCAGCAGAGTCGCCATCGTGTTTGCCATTGATTATAAAAGAACAGAACATTTTTATGGGAGGACTGGACTTTTACTTCACAACACAAACTCGCTCGTACAAATAAAGCCTAGGGATGATCCCTAGGTACAGCAATCTAAGTACAATTGTTTAGTTTTTCTGGGTGGTGACGGTAGAGGCTCGGAAGAGTGACGGCAACTCTGCCTTACTCCTTGGACGATCGGACGTAGCCTTGGCTCTGATAAAGAAATGCTCTCGGGATGTGTGGGGAGATTCTTTTGTGCGCCGCCACTCTCTCTGCGCGTGTCTCCTCTGTCTCTCTCCACTCTTGGCTCTGTCTTTTGTCCTTCTCTCATTTTTTGCAAGGGAATAGTGCCTTGCTATTTATAGGAGTGGAGTGGTGATAAGTTGGGTTTGCAATGATTGCTCCTTAAAAAGTGGGTGGTTAAGGATTTGGTGAAGATTTGCCTTTATCTTGCTTGTAGAAATGTAATCTGGGCCGTCAATATTGATTGTAACAAATCTGGGCAGTTAATGTTGATTGCACCAAATCTCTATGGATAATTAATGTTGATTGCAGAAAATCTGTATGGACAGTTAATGTTGATTACAACAAATTTGCATCGTGATGATTTGTTGATATCAGCAAATCCGAGTGAATAAATCTTGGTCAATCTCCTGCCACGTGTCCCAACTGCCTGTTATATCAATTTGCCATAAATTTGAGATTTGATCAACTCCTGCCACGTCTTCCAACTGCTGCGAGCCGCATGAAGGACTGTTATAGTTAGGCCGCATGAGTGTGGCCTTGTGTCAGAGCTGCATAAGAATGACCTTATCTGAACCGCATGGAAGTCCCTTAATCCGAGCCGCATGAGGGTGGCCCCATGATCTGAGCCGCATGGGAGTAGTCCCCAACCGACCCGTATAAGGGTGGCCACGTGTCAGGGCCGTATGGGTACGTCTTCCCAAAATTAGAATCGCCTGAGGGTGGCAGCCGCATGAGAGTGGCAGCCGCATGGAAATGGCAGCCACATGAGAGTAGCAGCCGCATAGAAATGGCAGCCGTATGAGAGTGGCAGCCGCATGGAGATGGCAGCCGCATGGAGATGGTCGCATAGTGAGCTTTGGAATTGATGGATAGTGCCAACTATAAAGATTTTTTTATTTTTCTAGGAGCACGCCATTATGTCAGAGTCATCATTGTAGCTTTATGTCAGAGCTGTCAATTTACCTTTATATCAGAGCTGCCGTATTTACGTCAGAGTAATGAATGAGGCCGCTGCTTGATGTCCAGCTGTAAAGGCGAACCGCATAGAGCTACGTGGCTTTTTATCCGAGTCGCATGGAGCTATTAGGGATTTTTGTGCCGTATGAGGCTCTGAAGGACGTTTGAGCCGCATGAAGCTCTAAAGGACTCTTAAGCCGCATGAAGCTTTCAACCGCATGAGACTCCCTCTGTTTTACGTCGCATAGACTTTCCTGTTCTTTTCCATGCTTCTACAGTTGCATGAGTAATGTTTGTACTGTTACACCCTTATATGCCATAAACCTGAGAATAGCTGAACCTATAACTTGAGGCTCTCGCCTGTACACACACCCACTCTTAACACACACACATTTGAGTAGGACACACACACACCCTCTCACTCTCACTGTCACACCCTTAACACACACACACATTTGACTGAAACACACACACATACACCCCTCACCATATCACTCTTTGTCTATACACACAATGTTATCCTGATTGGGCTAGGAACTTGATCCTGACAGCGCAATGTTATCCTGTTCTCAGAAGGAGAACTATAAGGATATATTTTTAATTACAAATCTGTTTATTTTGTCTTACGAATCGGTATCGGTATCGGTATCAGACTATTTCTATGAGTATCGATATTGATCGCTTAGGCGTCTAGGCGGTGTCTAGGCGGTAGGTAACTGTTGAAAATCAAATTTAAGATATTGATATAGAGTAAGTATCCTAGAAGGATATATATAAGATATCTTAGTAGTAGATAGGTAAGTCTTGAAAATTAAATTTACTTATGCCAAGTATTTTGGGCCTATCAGAGTTATAGATCTTTTCGAAAACCTAGTATAATGCTGATTACCTCAAAAGGCTTGCATAAGTAAGAGTGTATAGAGTGTATATCGTAGGCGGATGAGTGTATAGAGTGAGCCTCCCTACTCCCCTTCTTCTCATTCGGGTCATGAGGTATCCTATTCTGTATCATATGATATACATCTCAACCAAAGCGTGGAGAAGTGTAAAAATATTAATATTAACCAAGGATCAGTATCGGAATCAGTATCACCATGAATCTCATAGCTTGTTCCAACAGAGCATAATATAAAACTAAATGTGAAACAGAGCTTCACATTCACAATATTAGAATGTGAAGCTCTGATTCACACGTTTGGTTTTATATTATGCTCTGGTAGAATAAGCCATGAGATTCATGATGATACCGATTCCGATATCGATCCTTGGTTAATATTAATATTTTCACACTTCTCTACTCTTTGGTTGAGATGGATATCATATGAAAGAGTCGAATGAGAAGCAGGAAAGTAGAGGGGGGTCAGAGAGGGGGCCTTCTCTTCTCCTCTATATTCTGGTTGTGAGACTCATTCCGTACTATCAGGCTATGTTGTTAATGGCTTCAAGTTTAAGGCAAGACTGCTGAGGGTCATTCACCGTTGGAGGTTGAAGTATCCGAAGAGGAAAACAAAATAGATAAAAGCAAAAATGAGGAGGAAGAGGACGCAGATGACGTCTAATACTGTCATTTCCATACAACAATGAATCTTCTACATTACACATCTAATATTGTTATTTTGTTTAATCTCTAATTAATCTCCATGTTTCCATCAATCTTACCAGATGGCACCCAAGACCCGAGGACGTCGCTTGAGAGAGGCAGCTTCTGCTACTGAGGAGGTAGTGCCACCTCCTGTTGCTGAGTCGGCAGTGGTACCTACTGCTGAGTCGGTAGTGCCACCCGTTGCTGAGTCGGTAGTGCCACCTCCTGCTGTTGAGAAGGTAGTGCCACCTCCTGCTGCTGAGGAGATGGCACCAGAGGGCAATTGCACCGGGAGTTCCAGTCATCCATCTCCTCTAGATATTGATCTTGCTGACGTGGATCGTACTTATGCACAGTGGCTGAGGAGGGAGATCTCTCTGCGCCTACGTAGAGGACAATATATATATATATATATATATATATATATATATGATTTTTGACCGGATTTGTTTCCAATAGACTTATTTATGGGTTTTACTTGGAGTTTGAATATTTGTGTTTAAATATTGAATATTTGTGTGTTTTGTGTGAACAATTCCGTCGCTTGGGATTATTTGTGTGTTTTGTGTGTTTATTTGGGGGTGGGATGCGGGGGGGGCGGGGGGGAGGGGGTTAGGGTCTGGCCGCGGGGGTCGGAACACACATACACACACACACACATACACAAACACACACATACACACACACACACACATACATACATATATATATATATATATATATATATATATATATATATATATATATATATATATATATATATATATATTCGGCACACCGAACCGAATTTTTTTAAAACCGAAACCGAACCAAATAAGTAAATTTAGCAAAATTTAGTATATTGAGGCTCTCGCCTGTACACACACCCACCCTTAACACACACATACATTTGACTAGGACACACACATTTGACTGAAACACACACACATACACCCCTCACCATATCACTCTTTGTCTATACACACAATGTTATCCTGATTGGGCTAGAAACTTGATCCTGACAGCGTAATGTTATCCTATTCTCAGAAGGAGAACTATAAGGATATATCTTTTCACAACATGTCACCTGGTCAAAGACCCTTAATGTGAATATCATGTTACCGCGGTGTCGAAAGACTAACATGTCATAATTTTCTAAGCTGTGTGCTTTGACATAATCCTCCCAACTATTTCCTCCTATGTAGTAACCTTGCATTTTTTTATGAAGTTTAAGACGGCATATAGTGACTCGTAATGGAGCCGTCTTGAACTTCATAAAGAAATGCAAGATTACTACATAGGAGAAAAGGGTTGGAAGGATTATGTCAAAGCACACGGCTTAGAAAATTATGACATGTTAGTCTTCCGACACCGCGGTAACATGGTTATCACATTAAGGGTCTTTGACAAGGTGACATGTTGTGAAAAGATATGTCCTTATAGTTCTCCTACGGATGTTGAAGAAAATATCATCTTTCTAGACAATGACGATGATGGAACAGCTAGTAAGTCCTTCGAATCACTCTATGTCAAGATTTTCTCCTAATTATGTTTAGTTTGTCTTACGATACAGATTGAATTAATTATGTTTAGTTTGTCTTACGGAGTCGGCTCCCTGGCTAATAGATTTTCTCCTAATTATGTTTAGTTTGTCTTACGATACAAATTGAACTAATTATATCCTTCTTTTCTTTGTTAGAGAGATGGCTCCCAAGACTTCCCGAGGCGGTGCTGCTAGCCGAGGAAGGGGCCGAGGCAAGGAACCTTTGAAGGAAGAGATACTGTCTCCGTTCGTTAAACAAGAGCCGGTGACTGTTAAGGAGGAGGTATTACCAAAGGTCGAGGTCAAAGAAGAACCGATGACCATCAGGGAAGAGATTGCTCCCAAGGTTGAAGTTAAGGAGGAGCCACCGTCAGAGAGTAGTAGCATCGGGACTGATCCTCCTGTCCCCACAGAAGATCTCAACCAGATTGAGCCTTCGTATGCAAAGTGGCTGAGAGAATGGTACATGCCTCAACGCAACTATGATCCCTGGTTGTAAGGATTCATCGTCTGACTTGCGGTCTTTGCTGAGGCCGAAGCCGATTTTCCTTTTTATTGAATATTGAATATTTGTGTTTAAATATTGAATATTTATGTGTTTTGTGTGAACAATTTGAATGCTTGGGATATTTGTGTGTTGGAATTTCTTGTGGTTTGTATATTGGAATTGTGTATATTGGGAATGCCCAGTTTTATGCTATTTTTTTCAAAAAAATTCCAGCTACCGACGGACTGGCGACCCACTACCGACGGAATATTCGTCGCTACGGGGGGATTCCTAGTTAGCGACAGATGCGCGACTAAAAGCCGACGGGTTTTTCGTCGCCAAGCTTCTGGAATTATGAAAGATTTACATGATAGGGTCGACGGATAATACGTCGGTACGCCGTCGCTAGTAGTCGGTAAAACACACAATATTCCGTCGAATATTGGCGACAGATAATCCTTCGCTATAAAACCGACCGATTGGTGACGGTCGAGCGACGACTCACGACGGAATAACGATGGATTATCCGTCGCCAATGTTCTAAAAATATGAATAATTCACAGAACCGGGTCGACGGATATGCCGTCGGTATTCCGTCGCGAATCTGTCAAAACTTAGCGACCATTCGCGACTGATTGGCGACGAAATTTGCATATCAGAAACTCCCTGATACGCATTTACCTACCAAATAGCGATGGATATGTCCGTCGGTAAGTGATACGTCATTACTTCTTTTGATACGTGATTTGACAGTAATCCGTCGACGAGTCGTCGCAAACTGCACGAGTATGGTTGACGGCAATCCATCGCTAATTCGTCGTCGGGCGACAACTTGCTGACGGATTGTAGTTAGCGACGAGGCTTTTTTCGACGACCTTGTTTAACCAATATCCATTGACTATCCGTCAGTAATTATATTTACCGACGGATTGTTGACGGATATAGCCGTTGCTAAATCGATGAATTTTGGTAGTATCTTTCAAAGTTTTGAAGTTGTCAGGAAAATCTTTTATTTTTGAATAAATGTGCTGTTGTAGCTCAATCTGGCTTTTTTATTACCTTTCCTGAAAAATTGATTTCAGTTTTGAAAAGCTCAATTTTCTTGGGACTATGGATAATTCCATTTTCTAATAGTAATTGTCTGTATGTCTCATTACCGTAGTCCTGTAATTGGACTTTTACCGAACGCACGAAACGTGCACCGCACGGGTGCACGACACTGGGGACACGAATGCACGATGCACGACAACAAAACGCGCGGACACGCGGCGTGCGAAACATGCAGCGCACGGGTGCACGACGTGGAGGGCACGGATGCACATCTTGCGAGCTTGCTGCAAACGAAATGCGTGGGAATAAGACATACAGACAATACTACTAGAGTTCTTATGGAACATATCGAAAGATATCATAATATTATTAAGACAAAAAGGAAAAGGACCGCTACCAAGAAGATCTCTGCTCCTTTGATAAAAAAATAAAGAAATTGAGCAAACCGATGTAGAATTGAATGATCTAATTGACTTAACAGAGATTGAGCAAATTGATTTAGAAATGACAAGCACATCGCTAGACAGGTTAAGTTTTGATATACAACAATTAGAGAATTTAGATACTATTGATTGGGAAAAACTCCCCTTGACTCAATCCCAGAATGGGAATAATTGCTCAAAACACCAGATCAATGATCAGAATAGCTATTTATTTAAAATCTGCACCTCAGTTACACATTTACATACCCTTAACTATATGCATCCCAGGGTATTATGAATTTACTATACATGCCCTAGTTGATATAGGGGCAGAAGCTAGTCTACTACTAGAATTGTTCATACCGGAACATTTACGAAATAAATTAGAAAAACCATGCAAATTAAATGATTTCATGGGTAGACAAATTTTAGTTAATTTCAAAGCTAAAATTCCAGTACAATTCCCTGATATACATGGAAATTGTAAGACATATCAATATGATTTTATTCTCTTACCCAAAGAGTTTGATAATGATTGTCTCATAGGGATGGAAAATTTAAGGCATTATCCACCGTCTAACACACATTATTTTAATATCGATGGAATGTCAATACCTCGAGTTTCGTTTATTGTCTCTATGGCGGACAAATATACACCGGCAGCACAACATGGTGACATTACTATTCTTAATAAAGAAAAAGAAAAAAAATTGTACGTATAACATCCCAACGGATAATAACTTCCAAAAGATTAGCCATGGAATGTTAGAACCATTATATTCAGATAATCCCTTAAAATCGTTTGACAAAGCTCCAAGATATTGTAAAATCGAGCTTTTAGATATACATAAAGAATCCAAAGTAAGGGTAAATAGTATAATGGTTTCTCCTTCTGATATAGAGGAATTTGCTAAACAAATAGATGAATTACTTCGTCTAAAATTAATACAGGAAAGTTTTAGTACCTATACTTCTCCTGCTTTCCCAGTTAGATTTCATGCAAAAATAAAAAAAAAGAAAAGGCAAAATGGTTATAAAGTATAGAAAGCTTAACAGCTATACAAAATTTGATGCGTATTTCATCCCTTCTGCTGAACATTTAATAAAGCAGATACAAGAAGCTAAGTTTTATAGCAAGTTTGACGCTAAATTAGGATTTTAGCAGATTAAACTTGCTGATAAAACCTCCATTGAGCTAACGGCCTTTAGCTGTCCCCATGAACATTTTGAATAGTTAGTTATGCCATTTTGGTTAAAAAAAATGCACCATAGGTATTCCAGAAATGGATGAATTCAATTTTTGGACACCTAAATTATGTGGTAGTTTATATTGATGATATTCTTGTGTTCTCCAAAACTGCTGAAGAACATAAGGAACATTTATTACAAGTAGTAAAATTACTACTAAAAAATGGAATTATGTCCCAAGAAAATCGAGCTTTTCAAAACTGAAATCGATTTTTTAGGGAAGGTAATAAAAAATGGCCAGAGAAAAACTTTGAAAGAGCTTCAGAGTTTTTTAGGGTTGTTAAAATATGGTAGAAAGTTTATTCCTCATCTTTCTGCTAGAGTTGAAAAGTTACAAGATAAGCTTTCCAAAAAACAAGAAAAATATAAACAGTCTACTAGAGAACAACCTCGTAAATGGGATACCAGTAAAATATCCATTTCTTTCTCACCTGAGAAAAAAAGATAATTTGCTAAAATAAAAGAACTAGTCAAAGACCAAAGAATCCTTTATTTTTCTCTTGATGATGAAAAACTTGTTTTGCAGACTGATGCTTCTGATAACTTTTGAACAGGAGTGCTAATTGCTAAACAGAAAGAAATTATTGCCTATACATCTGGCAAATTCATAAAAACACAGATCAAATATACTAATTATGACAAAGAAGTGTTAGCTGTCAAATTAACTATTAAGAGCCTAAAAATTCTTTATAGAAATAATATCATTGAAACATATAATAAATCTGTAGCCCATTTCCTTAAAAAGAAAACCATTAATAATCCTAAAGATAATCTCAGAAGGATTAGAATTGCTATGTATTTAGTAATATCGAATTATGAAGTTGTTTCTATCCTAGGATATACTAACTTTCTTTCTGATACTTTGACCCGGATATGATCCATGGACGACGACGATTTCAATAGAATGAGAAGAGTCTATAAAGAAATTAATAGGCAAGATGCCTTATCTTCTGTCAATGGCTCTAAAAAGGACAAGGCAGATGCTGCTCCCAATGTAGCCTCCTCGTCCGGAGCATCAAAGGTGAACAACCAAGCTCCCAGGACCAATGGTCCTCAAGTTCAGGCGAATAACCAAGCTTAAGGGGCAACCAGCGCATAAGGGACTACAATCCCTCCAGCTGCACAAGCAGCCACATAGGAACCCCAAAAGGGCAAAGCTTGGAAAGGACCGAGAAAGCCTTTCCCAAAAACCTTTGCCAGCGCCATGGTGAAGAATTGGTATAATCAAGAACTAGAAAAGAATGACAAGGGCTCCTGGGACTTGTTCAATGGCTGTTACAGAGCTATTCAATCAAATGACATTAAGGGAGCCAGCTTTTGGCTTTCTCAGCTTGAAAAGTAATATATTGCCAAAAAAAATAGGTCGGCCTAGTTAAACGAAAAACTGCATAAACTAAGACAGAAGGCTTCTCAGCTGATGGCATACAATGCCACTTCAAGATCCCCTGCCTTAGTTTCTAAAGAAAAGGATCTTTTCTAAGAGAATTCCACTGAACACAAAGAATCAAAGGAGATCATGAGACAGATTGACAGTCATGATCTAGTAAATTTTAGAATGCCAGACATACAAGATTTCTACTCCTCCTTGGAACTCAGGAGTGAAAAACTCCAAAATATAGAATCAAAAAATAAGGTACAGAAGTTGACGCTGAAATCACTAAGTTCTTCGAAGGGGAAGAGAGATTATATACAAAAAAAATGGAAACATTCGTCTTGTTGCTTGTTTCCAAGAAATCCAAAAATTAATTAATCAGACAAAAATGGATTTGTTCATGAGGTGTTTGTCAACACTTCCGACGCTGAACTCTATAAGACATTAATCCCAAAGGACTGTTGGGAAGCTATATTTTCTCATACTACCAGGTTCCTGACGTTGTTCCGGTTCAAGGTTTGAAGCGTATGGGAAGAAAGGAGGTACATCAAGTGTTATCCCTCCTACCAGATTTGGGAGTTGCTTCGCCTTCAGGATGACCCAGGCCTAAAGTTTTCTACCTTCAAAAAGAAAAACTTTAATAAAGCAAAAGAGCGATACGAAGCTGCCAGAGAGTTCTTCGAAGAAGCCCCAAAGATAGCAGGAGGACAAGCAGTCCTCTCCACTTCCAACAACATCATTCTGGCAAACTTTCTTCCCGGAGAGCTAGAAGACAATTCAAACGCCCGTCTTCTCCAATAATTTTTCTCTGAGGGTATTTTTGTCATTTTGAAATTATTTGAATTTAATATATTTATTGGAATGGTGTGGTTTAATAATTATTTAATTAGTTGCCATGTGTTGTGATTAGCCCTAACCTAGATTGGACCTAACCTAGATTAGTCATAGTTAGTCTTAGTTAGCCACGGTTAGTATTAGTTGGTCATGATTAATTTTGGTTAGTCATGGTTAGTTAGAGCTAACTTGGATGCAACTTAGACTAGTGTGTAAACCTAGACTTTTGGACCCTTGATTTGACTAGATGTTAGGAGAGCCATTGATTGATCCCCCAAAACCCAAACCCTAGAAAATAGGGCCGGCCACCTAGGGATCCACACCCCCCTATTTAATGCCTCTCAAAATTTCTTGCCTCTTTTGTTCATTCTTCCATTTCTCAAGAGCAATGTTTGGTTCTTCCTTCAACCTTTCCTATTTTGATCATTACTCATCCATTTTCATTCAAATCTCTTGCATTGTAATCTGATTTTTGTTCTCCTACTGTTGGTGGAGGTGAATCTCAGTTTTGGTCCCTATTGGAGCTTTGGGCTAGCTAGAGAGGATCTTCATTTTTGAGTTTTCTTGAGAAGGAGCACCACATAGGTAACTTTCTATTTAACTACTAGTTTCCTAATTTCTTAGCATATTTGCATAGCCCTAGGTGTCCTCTAGCTGTAGGAATAGATTTCGTGTGGAGTCGTGTCCCTTACGAGTCCGTATCGGACACGTATCAGCCTACGTGCTATAGTGTTCGACGTAATGCCACAGTGGGCTTTTCGTCTCTGTTTTTGAATTGTTTTTGAATAGAAAGTTCGTTTTTGTGTGTCTTAATACCTTCCTTATGACTGAGCTGGATTCGTGTCTTGTTCGTGTCATTTTGGAGTCGTGGACACGCCACGCGCGTGCGCAGCCGGGCTGTCCTGCTACTCGGGTGCTCGTGCGGGTGTTGTAGGGCTCGTGGACACGTGAGATTGGACACAGAGGGAGGGGCAATGTCTGACACGACACCCCCAAGGCCTCGTGTCTAATGGCTTCGTGTCGAGTGAGCTAGGGCTCGTACACGGGGCACACTGTTCGAGTCCAGACTAGTATTCTGTGTTTGTAAGTTTTTGGACACGTTTGTGTCCTATTTTTGGACACTATACTCTATGAATAACACGTACACATGTTATTCATTAAATACCAACCATTAACCCAACTATTTAATTATTATTTCAATTCGAATGGGCAATCCCCATTTTACTGATACTGTTGAGTATCAGTGAGTTAACTCACTGTTTTCCTATTTTGATTTATATTTAAATGTTGATATCATGTAATTTAATGTGGTTTAGCTGCTGTTACACATATATATTATGTTAAGGTTTTTGTTTAGCAATAGATGTGAGTGATTCGAAATCTGCATATTGGGTTTGGGGTCTCAAATAACTGATATATATATAAACTGTTTTGTTTCCTGAAAATGATGTATTTAACGATTGATTGGGGGTTAAATCGAATGCTCTCACCTAAACTAAACCTGGGTTCATTCTAAAAATCTGAGAACCACATGGAATGATTCACCCACTTCAAGCCTACAATTATATTCACTGTTAAATTCCTGAGAACAATGTCCAAATCATTTTGAACTGTCATGCCTAAACCTGGGATTAGCCACTCTAACTGTTACACCCAAATCTGACATTCATATGCACACATGTTCAGACATACACAGATTGCACAGTCATTCACTGATTAGCCACCTACACTAAACCTGGGACTGAGACACTGTTTTGACATATACACACTGTCAAGCCTGGGTTACCTATTGTTAAACTGAATGCATATTGAGCTGTTGATGTGAACCTGAGTTTTAAACCTGTGATAAACCTGAGATATCACATGTAAACACACAAATGCACATTGACGATAAACACATTCCTGAGAACATGTTCCTACTGGATTATAATACACTGTCACATTACACAAGTTCACGTACACACACAGAGGTAGGATTTAACTGGTACATGTTAGTATAGTTAGAGCTTGCTAGTTTTAATTCAGTTTCATATCGAACCATGCCATGTTAGCCCTCCTCTACATGATTGCCATTATATATATATATATATATATATATATATATATATATATATATGTAAAAATATATATATATATATATATATATATATATATATATATGTAAAAATATATATATATATATATATATATATATATATATATATATATATATATATATATATATATATATATGTATGTATGTATGTATACTTGTTAGCCTTGTGCCAAAGTAGTGTAACTTATGAATGATATTAGATTTCCTTTTTGTTATACACTGTCACTTGTTGAAAACCTGAGAATAGAACACTCACACCCTAATCTCACATTGACACTCTTATATATCCTAATGTACACACACATGTTTACACATATGCCTATACACTATGACACATACATTCACATGCTTTTCCCTCTCTAACTCTCAATGTATATATATATAATATATAACTAATGTGATATTGTAATACATATAGGCATTACCTATATGAATAGTGTGTGTGTATAAATGTATGGAAATTGTATGTGTATAGCCTATGGCATATAACCTAGGTAACATAGTCTATGGTATCCTAGTGTGGTCTTGGCATGTGATAAATATGCACATGAGTAGTCATATAGACTTGTGTATGGTGTATACTTGCTAGGGTAGACTGGTTAGGCCTAGTGAGACTTCATTGGGTCTAGGTTGACCTAGTTGACCTAGCATTAACTAGTTAGTTGACTGAAGTTGACCACGGTTGACTTTGGTCTAGAATTGACCCAATATCATGTAGACTGCATCATAGTAGCTTACTTTATTAGTTGGACATGTTATGACTTGTAATGTTCTGATTAGGAGCCAGACACCACTCCTCAGGCAGTATTTCATTCAGACGTTCAGGATATCAGGCGAGTACATTCTCTGACCGTTTCATACTTGCTAGGAGTATTTTCTTGCTCTAGATTATTTTACTTGATACTGACACGGTGGAAACACGGATTAGTACTATATGGATCTTTTCATACGATGTTATCCCCCTCGGGAGCATCAGATACATCATGTCATTTGCATTTCACTTTCATCATGTATTCTTGTGCTTTCACCATTCATGTGCACTTTCGTGATTCATATACTCTCATATTCACGGAGCCCCCATGTTTATATTCATGTGCACCCATTTATGGGCCCCCATGTGAATTTATGTGCAATAACATAACTTGAACGGATCCTTGTATATTGATTGGGGTACGGGGGAGTATAAATAGTCATGTGGACAATTTTCAAAGTAGTGTAGTCATGTGTAAACTCTCATGTTTATTATCAAGCCGTTCACATGTTTAGCTTGTACTCTAAATCACTAGTTCCCTGTAGCTCTTTACTTATAGTAGATATTTTATTACAGTCTTCTCTTTTACTTCATGTATATTCTTCAGCATTTCATGTATCTTACTCTATTGCCTGTATTTTATTTCTGTCATGATATGAACTGCGTGAGATGTACTGTGCTCGCTCCAGTCCTGTCTAGACCTGTTGAAATATTACAGATGATTTTGAGGAGCTGTGTCCCACCTATTATGGAGCAGGCCTAGACGACACACTTGAGCTGGACCCTCAGGAGGACCCAGCACTTGCTGATGACACTACCCCTATAGACTAAGCTAGTTCTATTTATCTTCATGTTTTGTCAGATACACTTGTATATATTTGGAGTTTGTGGAGTTGTTATCTTAGACTTTCAGCTATCTCTATCTTGTATTTATCATCTGTGGATTCTGTGTTTCATATATTCTATCGTATCGTACTTTTTTTTAGTTGTGATTGAGTTGTACTTATTTATTTCACCTCCATTCGGAGTGTATAAACTGTACAGGTACCTTATAACTATTATATGTATGTGACTTAGGACAGCGTTCTACCGTCGACACTACGGCGTAGGCTGGACGTAACCACTTCTCGTGCCCTTATACTGGGTGGGGGTCGTGACACCCGATTTGACAATCTTAAACTATTAACTTGAACTTGATCATGATAGAACTTGATTACTACCAGAACCTTGCTTGGCCTGACCTACATCGGATAATATGATCCCGTCTTGAAAATCTTGATAGTGGCCCGTCTAGGTACACTCCTGACAAGTATTCTTGATATGATAAGTAAACCTGATATAACATGTATGACCTGAATGCTGTTACGACAACTACTCATGTTTCGCTTGTTTAACTCTTATCTTGACTCCATGGTTGATTTTCTCGATTATGTTTGTACAAGCTACCTGTCATGTCTTGTATCATGTCTAGGACATGGATTCCTGGTTACCAAGGTCAGGAATTCATAATGAATCTGATTAGGTTAAATGACTATATTGATCAAGTAGCTCATATAGAGAGATTTTCTAGTTACAGGTGATCCTGTTATCTCGGCCACACTTGTGGACTTGTAGCCTGCCGTCGAGTATGGCACATTTCCAGCATACTATCAGGTGTTTCACTTGTTGTATCCTAAGTACTCAAGTGCACTAAAAATCTTGATAACTCTGATAACTTTTGCCTTGATAGCCTGGATAGTCTTCAGGGCTTGTGACTGCAAAAATATCTCAACTGTATCTTATTAGTAACTAGGCCTATGACAACCCTAGTTAGCTAATAATAGCAAGCCATATGACTTGATTGGCAGTGCCTGAATGATTGTCTCATGATTAACATGGGAATTGTATTCCACCTCTTGTACTTCCTGATACAAGCAAGTATGTTCATTTAACTCTTGTTATTCATGTTATTATAATTATGTTCTCGTATTAGTTCTTTTATATGCTTGTTTTAGTTCATAAGTAGAGCCTCCCTTGTGTTACTTGCTTTTTTTGGAGTCTGACCCAGCTGGTTTTGTATGACCAGATTTCAGAGTGATATCCGAGGATCTAACTGTTTTCCAGCCAGATGGTGAACACTAGGAGTAACCGAAGCAAATAGTGGGTTTCTTATTTTGCTCTTCCACTCTACTATATCTTATTCTTTTGAGGCATTTAGCCGCCGAGCATGTGTTAGCTCTTGTTGCAACTTTATTTCTGTCTGTCTAAGGGATGTAACATGATTGATAAATCCTAGGGTTAATCATTTATGACTTAACTCTTGCTAGTCTTCGTATTTTGTATGACTATCTTCATGATCATCTGAATATGTAATATTTGGGATGTCTTACTTTGTATGTCTGATGATCTAACATCTTGTAACAATTATTTGCTTGCTTGTGATTAAGACACTAGGCTTGTTCTTGACCATAAGGGACTGATGGATTGTAGATAATATAGGACCGATTGTAAAGTGCAATACTCTAGAGGGGGGTGAATAGGGTAGGCAGCGGAAATTAACTAATTAAAAAAGTTAGTAACAAGATCACAGATAATATATCACAGATATGTAAATGAAAAGTAGAAAGTAGAGAGCAAACGCAAACACAAGGATGTATACTGGTTTCCCTCTGCTGAGGACTAGTCCAGTCGGAAGAACTCTAGCTTCCAGTTGAATCCACTATGGAAAATCACCACAAGTTTTCATCCGAAGATCTTGCAACTTCTACAACGCGAGCTTTGATCCGAAGTACTCGACCAACTTCAATTGTGAAGTGTGTAACTTCAATCAAGCCTCCGATTACAACCACTCTGAAACTTCTAGACCGTACCGTACTGGCAAATCGACTAGAGGATTGTAACGGGCTTGGGATTTGAAAATGAAAGCTCAGAATACTTTGGAAGAAGTAGTAGGCTTATAGAGAAGAGATATGATAGTGAATGAGTGAGTTGAAATGATCGAAATCCTTCTCTATTTATAGTTTTTCCAAAGGCAGAATTCTGACAAAATTCGGGCAGAATTCGGGCAGAACTCTATTAGAAAATCTCGGTGGGATCCGTAACTGCAGGAAGACCAAGTTCAAAAAGCAACATTCACTAACTGAACTCTGGCCGAACTCTGGCCGAATTCTGGCCGAACTCTGGTCGAATTCTGTCCGAGTTCTGTTGGAGTTCTGTCAGGATTTTTGTAAATTGGTTTTGGGCTTTTTGAAAAAGTCAAACAGTTAGGAAGAAGTTTGGGCTTTTGTAAGTGGGCTTGTTTTCAAAACGAAAGGGTATTTTGAAAACGTTTCTTGGGTAGCCTATTTGCCAGTACGATGCAGTGTACATCGTATTCCTAGACTCAATAAATATGCAAAATTACATTGATAAAATAGGAAAACCAAGAGCCCTTTGATGACGCCTTTCTTTAAAACTTGAACAGACTTGAAGACGCCTTTTTTACTTGACGGCGGTCGTCCAAAGATAAACAGATCTGGAAATCTGAATACCTTTCGGGGGCTTCGCCCCCGAACCCCTGATGCGAGGCCTCGGATAGGTTGATAGGCGGTTCAGAGAAAGCTTCTTGTATGATGCCGTCTTTAGCCCATTGCATATGTCCTGGTTTGATCATGTTTGATCATGCTTTACAGCATGTCTATAAATACATGTTAGGCAAACAAAATAACATGATACAAGCATAGCAATATGATATAGAATATTAGGACAATGCTAACATAAGACAATGCTAAGTTTAAGTAACAACATGATAGTGATTACATGAATATTAGTGATGTCATTATGTTAAACTTAATTGATTAGCCATATTCAAAAATATGATATAATCATTGGACTAACAGATAAACCCTTATGCATCTAGACAGTAGTGACCATATTACGAAGTGTGTTGCACTCCAATGTACGTAGCTAGCTGTGTCTGTCTCCCGCTCTCTAGTATTTTGGTCCTGGGGCGTGACACCTTCTGCGTCCAAAGAAAGTCTTGGCATCCAAGTCGGAGGCCACAATAGATCTTTCGTTGCCTAATGAGAGACCGAAAGAGATTTCTCTCGTGAAGGTAAATAGATTATTATCCATTCTAAATGATAAAGTGGTATTTCTTCTCTTATCGTATTTCCTTTGTTTGCAGAATGCAAAGAAGAAGACACCCAGGTCATCGAAGCCAGACCTAGATGAATCCTTTGCGATGGAAGTCGCCACCTCTTCTGAAGAACGTATTCCCCCGATTTTGGAGTCTTAGGTTGAAGAAGACCAAGATGACACTATTCTGGTTTACACTCCCACCTCTTTCAACTATGCAGAGGATGGCTTTGATGACCAGCTGAGGTCATTGAATGCTGACCCATCTTCGACGAGCACCCTAGGTAACTTTATTTATCCATAACTGTGTATCTTGGTGATGGTAAAAATAATGTCTTGTTCGCAGATATGCATTAGGTGGGACCTTCGTAGAGCACGAAGAAATCAGCTGCTATCGTTGACGTGGCGGCTGAAGCAGCTGTCGACCAACCTCCGAAAGAGGAGGTCCTAAAGTATAACCTTGAGGTGGAGAGAGAAGAGGGTGGGGAATCGCCCTCTCCGATTGATGTCCTAGATGTAACGGCTGGGGTCATTGAGGCACCAACGACCGAGGGCAATTTCCGGCCTGAAGCAGCTGAAGGGATTGTTGTCGCCGAATCATCCCCTGAACATGATATGGAGGAACCGACTACCGAAGGTGACAGCCAGCTCAGAGCAGCTAAATGGGTTGCTGAGTTTTCTTATAGGGTTGCTATCGACTCCCACATCTGCCCCTGCGACAGAAAGTGAGATGGAGGAACCATCTTCGCTGTCGATTCCCACGCTTACCCAAACTACAGAAAGCGAAATAAAGGAATCGGCTCCGCCACCAAGTCCTATGCCTGCCCCAGCTGTAAAAGACGAAATAGAGGAATCGACCCTTCTGCTGAGTCCAACCCTTGTGCCAACAACAACGGGCCTTGAAGTTGGTGAGTCCTCCAGAACAGGTCTATGGAAGACCCTGCTCCCGCCTACGTCTCATAGGAAACTGTGACAATGGAGGCCCCTTCAGAGATGTTGCCCTTTGTGGACCCCAGTTCTGGTACCATTGTTTGCCATGACAAAAGGTTATATAAACTTTTTGTATTTTAAACGTAAAAATAGTACAATTGATTCCTAAACAGAAGATCTAAGTACAAATTTTTTAGAAAAGTGTGGCGGTGGAGGTCGAGTACTGCAGTGGCTCCTTTACTCCATTGACGATCTGAAGATGAATTGACCTTACTTTCGCTTTCTGGTGCTGGTGGTTGAAACTCTAGGGTTACCAATCAAAAGGATGCCGAAGTTGAAGATTTTGAAACCTCTTTATCGAAGAAAAAAAAATCTTATTTATAGGGGAAAGCACATATTCAATGTGTATAAGGATTGTGCAGATATGCTGCATATAGAGATATCGAAGAATATTTGAGGCGGTATGGTGAGGGCTACTACTGAACTGACACATGGCAGGTACTGGATTCATCTTCTATCGAGATCTTGGGGGGAGTTATCAACATAACTGAGTAAATGACAAGCGGTGTATGCTTATTTGTTGATCGGATGGACCTGAGCAGATTTTGTTCCTATCCTCGAAGTAGATTTTGTCTTATCTTAGAGGACCATTGGTTTAAACAAAACAGATGGATATGGCTCTCGTCCATAAGAAAAAACTCTGTCCTTATCTGTGTTTAAACAAGCCGAGAAGATATCGCTCTTATCAACAGAATAAAAATCTGTCTTATCTTAAGAGCGGCAGTTTAAACAAACCGATAGGGTGGCATACTGGAAGATATGAGCACCCGTCTGGCCACATGGAGCCTCATTGCTTCGTAAGGCTGCACCGCTATGCGAGCTGTGCTTTTGACGGAGCTTTGATATCACTCTGCTTCTGGGCAACAAGTAGACTTGTGTTTCAAACAACAGAGTCACTGTGCTCTTGGGAGACGAGTAGACTTGTGTTTTAAGCAACGGAGTCACTGTGCTTTAGGACGATGAGTAGACTTGTGATTTGGGCAACAGTTTTACCAAAGTATCAGATGATAGGGGTCTTGAATGGGCCGAGCTTTTGGTTACAGTGAGGGCTCTACGCTTCTGAGTTGAATCGAGGATGCAGAGCTTCTGGGTTTGAAGGTTCTGCACTTTTTTAGGCAAAAGTGAGGGCTCTATGTGAAGAAATGATCTATCTGTGCTTCTGTGTCAATGAGGGGGTGCAGGTACCTAGCTGTGCTTCTAAGTTGAAGGAGCTAGTTCCTGTCAAAGTCTTTTAAGAACATTTAATGACTGCTCTTCTTGATGGCTGAGTCGGTCGTTCTCCTCTTTAATTATCATCATTATTTAGGGGAATTTGAGAAGTTAAGTGGCCTAGGACACAGCGGAATGAACCTATTAAATTAGGTTTGTTGTGCTGAGTTCTAGGCTCATCCCATTAATTTTGGTGTTTTTGACCGACGGCCACATGACATGTTGGTTGGACCACACTTACCCTATTTAAAGGGGAGTTTTTTTTCTGAAGAGTCGTCTTTCTCTCTTAACATTCCAAATGTTATGCTCGATCCTGACTTAGCTTCGAACGGCCATTGGCCTTGCACAAGTCGGCTGATGGTTGTGGATCCTTTCGTTCAAAGAAGCTGTGCCTTTGTAGAAGAACTGCTGCTGAGTTTTGAGATGCACTTGAGCGTTTGGCAGAAGGAGTTCAAACCTGAACAACATCTTGGAGGTCTTCGAGATCCAAGCTTTCGAATTTGGATTGGTTGCCAATCCGAAGAGCCACATGTTGTGTTCTGCCCTGCTCAATGGCAGTGGCACGGCCTGTTCTGTGGACTGAGTTTGTGCTCGGACCAATAGCTGCTTCAAGAAGTGGCTCGCTCTGACAGTTCTGTGCGTCTGGGGGGCTGTGCATCTGTGAAGATTAACCCCCTTGTATGGTGTCGGTAAAGATTAACCCTCTTGTAGATCTTTAGATGCCTTAGTTCTTTTTCATGATAAATCTGTAATAGATCCTTGTAGAAAAAGCTCTTTTCTTGTAATCATGATGAATCTGTAATTGATCTTTGTAGGCATGATTTAATAAATAGCTTTTTATGAACTGTGGCTTCTGATCTTCTGCTTGTGCTTTTCGGGTATCTGCATGTTTATGAAGCTTTGTGTAGCGAGAATACTACCTACGCTTTTGATATGCCTACGCATTTTCATGCTTCTATAAGACCCCCTTCAAAGTAATTCGAACTTGAATCAAGCTCAAAATACTTTGAACAGAAGCATGATATGTGTTCTTTTCGAGCGAATGCTCGGCGTGTCTACTGACAGGCTGTCGTCACGCTTAGGCTTCAGCATTAAATGCCTTGAACTGTCGCTTTGTTAAAGTTGATCTTAATTCCTTGTTTCTAGGGAACGGTCATCATGACCCCAACCTTTTGTTCCCACGTTGTTCAAAGAGTTCCCTTGATCACGAAGCTTTTCGTCTTCTTTCGCTGACGTGGCTGTACCCTATAAGTAGTTGGAGAAAGAGAAAAACTTTTCTTCTTTCACCTACCTTCCCACAGAAGCTTTTCGTCAGAGTCTTCTTCTTCTTCTTTCAAACCCTATCTGTTCCCACCATGGCTCCCAAGAAATCAAGAATCCCGAAAGCTCTCGCGGCGAGCTCCAAGAAGACTAGTAAAAAGCGGCCTGCTTTCGAGGCCGGTGATCTTGATGACTTACCGAACGTTGGTGTGGTAGTTCATAGCGACGTGCGCCCGCCTGTTGCAGGTAATTAACTTTGACTCCCTGCTCTGTTGATGCACATGAGCGGTCACTCCTTGGAGTATCGTTTCGTAGATGTGCTGAAGCTTTTCTTGCTGATATGCGTGGTCACTCGTTCTTTGGATGAGTGTCTATAGATGCGCTGAAGCTTTGTTCAACCAATGCACATGGTTGTTGGTTTTAACAAAGTAACAACTGTAAGATGTGTCGAGGTTCTTACTGATATATAGGATACAGTACCTGCGCGGATGCTCTACCGTTGAAACGCAGCTCTACTGGGTAGTATCTGTACGGAAGCTACTTGCAGAAGTGCAGTGCTACTTGGTGATACCTGCACGGAAGATAGCGTGCTGAAGCACAAAATTATCTAGTAGTACCTGTGCGGATGCTTTGCTTTGCTAAACACAAGTCTTGGACTCATGTTTCTTATTTTTGTAGAGTTTTCGTGACTACCTCCCAGAATGAGATTCTTTTCGACTTCTCTGTCTGCGCACTGGGGACAAACGTACAAGAACTTGTCGAGCCAGCTAGAAGGTTTACTGCAGAAGATCAACCGACGGGGTGACTGGATGAAATGTAGGAGCAGTGTCTAAGCTATTTTTGCCGTATGCTAGTTAGGTTAGGCTGACTCCTTCTTTTAATGCCGATGCGGGGATATTGAAACTCCAATTTCTCTTTGGTGATCAGTTGGCTCTGAAGGAAGCGGACCTCCTTATAATTAAGTTGGCCTGGTATTTTGAGAGTAATGGCCTCCTCTTGTATGTTTTGGCGACTGACCGTCATCTTCCGCTGTCCGTTTTTCCTGTTTCGTTGAAAGACGACGTCTGGAGTATGATCTGATCCCTGGCCAGGGGGGTTCTAATCGTATGTCTTATCAAGGTAGATAAGGGCTCCAAGGGGAGAGATGCTTTTACGGCCGTTCGGGGTGGTTCATCGTTCTCCTTACGGTTGCTACTCCCCAGTCGTAGGTTCAGCGATATTCCTGCGGATGTGCATCCATTTGGTGCTTTAATTTTTGCAAATAGACTTCTGACGGCCGGTTGTACATATCCGACGGGCGCCTATCAGGTCGAAGACTGGGTTCATTCTAACAAAAACTAGGGTGACTTGATTCGGTGGACATTGAGCACTTTTAAGGAGGATCTGAGCAGCACTGGCCTTTGCCGTGCCAAAAAGGATACCGAGTATGGAAATTCCATCAACCAGTCCTTGTTTCCAGCTTTGCTGGAGTTGTTTAATCGCCACACAGCCCCACTTTCTTTTTACCGTATGGGGAGATGGGATTGTTTCTCCATAAGATATTTGCCATCTCGAAGCTGCCTTGGCGTGAGAACCCATACGAGGAGTATTTCCCTACTCCCGATGACCTCGCGGGATTGGAAAGCAAGTATCCGGAGATGATGGTAGTGTACAAGGAGCTGCTTTGCCCCCATCAAGTTTGTGTATGCCAGGACTCCGCAAAGGGTCAGCCTCACTTCAATACGTGGAGGAGATGTTTTTTGGCGATGATCCGTCGAAACACAGATCGGTTCGTCATTCCTCTCGTAGGGCGTGTACCACTGCTGGGGTGAAGAAGATGGAGGTAGAGGCTAAGATACGATCTCCCTCGCTAGATGCTGAAGGAAGACCCAACTCCATAGTCCGTAGTAGTTTTTACCAAAATTTAGCTCCCATAAGTCCGAAAGCGAGACTAGCTTCCTTCCTGATAATGTGGCTGAGGAAGGCTGTAGTGTCGGGAGGCTTAGGCTCTGTGGGGCGACTGAGTAGGGAACTTATCATGCCGGCCGTGAGGTTGGCTTTTGGTCATTCTCTTGTGGTGCTTCCAGCCATGGTTTGTGACATTCTTCGAGGCCTACGGGACCTCTCAGAAAAAGTCATAGAGTATCGTGGGTGTGCTAGAGAGTTTCCTCGAGCGAAGTTATCCTACCATTATTTGATGGCCTGGTTGGCATTGCATCATACTGGTTTGATTGTCTCTACCACCATAGACGGTCACGAGGAGTGGGATGCGCTTTTGTGCAACTACCACATGGCAAAGTGGTCTTATGATGGCGTTCATGCCGGTAGGTGGGCATTGAACCACTTGGACAGTTATAGTTTTTGCAGGGTTTTGCCTTTCTACGGTGGCTATGAAGCTGGTGACGAGCTGGTTGACCGGGCCGGCGGAAGGGACGAGTTAACTGTCGGTACTTTTTGCTGGTTATTATCCATTCGTCCTACGCACCTGGTGTATGGAGCGATAATAAGGCATATCTGGAGCCTTATTTGCCGAGTCACTTTGTGTGACAGTTTGGTTACAGCCAAACTATGATGAGCAATCCCAGCCTGTGTCTTGGCTATGAGGGAAGTTTGTTGGATGGCACCCACGCTTGGAGTTATTACAACACAAAATCTACTGGAACAGCATTTACATTCCCTGAAGTACATGGGGAGCCCCGTGTCTTGTATTCTGCTGTAAAGTTCCACTATTTGTTGAATAAATTCTCTTCGGGTTATGACCGAGAATAGAGCTTTATTATGGGTACGAAGTTTGAGAGGCCCCAGCGGCGGTCTCAAGAGTCTGAAGCTGCAGGATATGGGTCTTCAGATGACTCTAGTGTCTCTCGGGAGTGAAGGGAGGATGTGGCGCCCCTGAGTTCTCTACTAAAACGTCGAGCTCGTTCGGCGGCAATCCCTTCTTCTGGCAAGAATGTAAAAAGAGTGTCATCCAGGGGTCGTGCTCCCTTGCAGCCTAGTGCACCGCCTGTTGCGTCGACCTCAAGGGTACTTTTTAGCTTCCTTTTTTATTCGAATTTTCACTTGCGGCTTTTTATTTATCCTTGTTTTGCTGGTGCATGCGAGGAAGACGCCGGAGAGATCAGAGGAGTACCATATTCCTGAGGAGGGCCCAACCACTGAGGCAGAGGGGGTTCCTTCTCCTGTCTTTTTTGAATATGAGGTAATGGCTTCCCGGGGTGGCTCCATGGTAATACCCGGGGTTGGCCTCGCGTTTTGCGAAAGTACCGTTCGGGAACCCGGGCTTGAGACGGGTCGATAAGCTGAGGATGTTGAAGGCGCTTCTATTGGTTCCTTCCGGAAGCCTCCTCCTTACGGGGGCATCGAGGGACCTGTGTTGGAAGATTTAGCCCTGGCGTATATTGCACCTCAACCCCGAGTGGCAGTTGAAGAGAATGTGAGAGATCCACTGGTCGACATTATTGACGATCAGGCTAGTCGAGGCAATGTGGCCACTGATGAGCCACCCGCCAAGGCTCCAGCCGGGGCGGTCACTATCGACGGTGCTATTGATGATCCCACCGATAAAACACGTAAGGGTCCGACTGAGGAGGAGAAATTGGTCCATGAGGCTGCTGACGAATTAGTTAAAGAACCTTTCAATGTAGTCTCTCTAGGACCGTCTGAAGAGATTATGCTTAAGCTACTTGTTCTGGGTTCGGTCGAGGAGACTATGGACGAACCGGTTGCTGACCCACCGGTTGAGAAGGCTGTTAAGGAGTCAGTTACAGTGACCGTTGAGATGTCGACTGCTGTGATTGCTCATGCTCCAATTATCGTAGCTTCGGCTGAAGGACCGGCAGAGGAGCTTGTTGAGGAGTCAGTTGCGTGTCAGACAATGTTGGTTCCTACTATCCCTGTACCGCCAACGACCTCGGTTATGGTGACGGTACCCCCTGCTTCGGTTGCGATCCCTAGGCATATATTGGCTGCTGCTGCCATCCAGGGGCCTTCCATTGCTGCATCTCCGGTAACCCCAATGAGCTTGTCTGACAACGCATATTATACCAACCTCATTCTGAGCATAATTCGTCATACATTGACACGTGGCATATAGGGTATTTTACGAAGCAACCAATCTCTCAACTAGGTTCGGAATATAGTGGAGGCCCAGTTGGTGGCCTTGTACGACTAATCGAAGTGTGAGGCTAAGGACGATGCTATAAAAGATCCGTTGGCTGAATTGGAAGCCACTGCCTTGGAGCTCCAAAATCTGGAACGTGGTCTTTCGACTCTAGCCGCTGCAAAGTTAGAGAAGATGGTCTCCGAGGCATCTCAGTACGAGCAGTAATGTCGGGCACTATAACTGGTCGTCTTGTCGAGGTTGAGTTCAAGATTGAAGGAGTGACAGATGCCGAAGAGGCTCGAGTTTAATACCGTACAGCTGTGGAGGATCAGTGCAAGGCCCTCCGGAAGCAGATCCATAAGTTAAAAGAGACCCTGGCCCTTGCTGAGAGTGACCTAGTCAAGTCTGAGGACCAGAATGAGATCCTTCGCTAACGTTCCGAGACCCTGGTTCGGGAGAAGAAAAGCATTGGCATTCGTCAGGCAGAGCTGGCCCTTGCGTGCCAAAGCCTCTTTCCTTTTGAAGATGAAGCCGCTCACCGTCAGGAGGTTGAGCGTCGAGTCCAAGCATTGGTTGGGCCCCAGGTTGCTCTTTTGAAGAGTCGGCTGGAAGAATTTCAGCGCAGGTCTTCTCAGCTTTGATTTTCTTTGTCTTCTTGTCTCTCGGTTTGTGAGAGACAATTTTTTGTAATAAAAGGAAGAAAACCTCTTCACTTTATAAATGAAAACATTAGCTTTGTTTCTCTGCTTGTCTTTTTACTTTTGAACTTTCCTCTCGCAAGAACGAGGATTCCCTTAGAGGTAGCATTTTATGAGGGGATGGAGATAACTCCCTTAGGAATAGGGTGTTTACTCAGGGGTTATATGGACATGGTAAACACATAATCCTTTGGTGGTAGACTTTTCCTTACTCAGAGATAATATGGACGTGGCAAGGATAGACTCTACGAGTGTATAGAATGACTCAGAGGTAATATGAACATAAAAGGTTCTATAAATGAATATGACAATTATGGTGGATTGTTATGGAAGAGACGTCTACTCAGTGGTAATATGGACATGGTAGGCACATCTTCGCTAGGGTATAGAATGACAATTCAAAGGTTGTATAGATGTGAAATATTTTTTAGGGAGTTATGACAACATGAGGTCATCATAGAAGAGACGACTACTCAGAGGTGATATGGACGTAGTAGACGTGAACTTCGCTAGGGTGTTGGAAGACAACTCATAGGTGATATGGACGTTAATTGTTTTTCTACTGGGTGAAGTATAGAAGGGGTGAGTTCCTTTAACATAATCCATGAATACCCACAGGGGATGTGGGCGCCTATGCTGGCTTGAAACTCAGACATAATTTTTTTCAGGAACTTGCCGTTGATTGGCATCATTAGCAAGTAGCTGTTGGGTTTGGCCAGTTGGTAGGCACCATTAGAGTAGGCCGTCTCTATGACGAATGGTCGCTCCTACTTGGTTTCGAACTTCCCATACTACAAGAATAAGGGCTTTTCTTGACGGGCATTCCCCGTCAAGAAATGGGTATCTTGACGGTTGCAGATCCATCAACTAGGCCAGAGTCAAGAAAAGATCCCCTCTTTTCTTGACGGTCGCTGATAGGGCTTTTCTTGACGATTTTTTTTTCCGTTATATAAAGTAATTTTCTTGACTGTTTTTAGCCGTCAATATAGCAGTTCTTAGAAACCGTCAATGTAGGTAAAAACTTTTCTTGACTCCGGCCTAGATGACGGCTATTAGCCGTCAAGAAAAGCCCTCTTGTAGCAGGATTGTGTTAATTGTTGACGTTTTTTTTAACCATCAAGAGAAGCTAAATTCTGTATAGCCAAAATTTCAATTATAATTATATAAAATGAATCGAATACAGACATAACATCAATAATCCAGAAGATAAGCACACATCAAATAATTGTAATATCAAATTTTTATATTAACAAACTGTATTGTTCATACACCACAAACTTCCAACACATCCAATATACATTCAACCACAAACATCCAACCCGTCCAACCACAACACATCCAACCAAAGTATCTAGTTTTTGAATATCTTAAACATCAAAAACCGATATTTATATAACTAGAAAAATATGTCGCAAATCTGACCGGAACACATCCCTCCCATATTCTCAGCACCTTCATTTTCCATGTAGTCCCTGAGAGAAGAAGAGAAATATATTTAATCATTATATGCACATGTTTGTATAAACTGATATCAACTAAGAACAAAAACTCTATAAAAATAGCTTATTTCAACTAAAAATAAGATATATGATAAGTGCTGTAAGAAATTTAAAAAAAATCTAAGAATCCAGGAACATCAAATTAGAATAAAGGTTATGTCCAATCGATAGAGACAATAAGTGAGTAGTTACATGTAGTTCATTGCCACTTCAGTTTCCTGCAGATGGAATTTCCCTATGGTACTGCCTACAGAAACTAACTGTAGGTTCAATCCAGAGCCTGCACATAACTGCTACATAGGCAATTGTCTATGCAACACAACTGAACCTACATATGTACACATGCCACACTTAACATGATACTTATTCCTACATTGATACACATATAGATATACACCACTGACACTTAAGAAAGGTTGTCAATCTGATGGACAGTCATAGTTATCTTAATGCCAAAAACCTCAAGGTAAAATCATCCCTTATCAGTACAAATTACACTATAAAGAATGTATTGCTGTTATGCAAAACAGAAGCATAGAACAAAAATCTTAAGGGGGGAAACTAATTTAGATAATTATGATTTGAATTAACATGTCCTTTTTAAGAAACAAAATCAAGATATGTCTAAAAAAAAAAATTGGTACATAACTAACAGAAGTATAACTAACATGATTCAACTTCAAACATGCAAAACATGTAACAATGAGAGGTAAAAAGATAATGACTAATGTATAATCTCCAAAACTACAATTATGCTTCTCAAGGCAACATCTCAAATTTTTTCTTGTTTTGTTTCAGGATTGGTGTTAAGAAATAAAATAAACGAACCAATCTACAATAATAAGATCATTTATTTTATTATACCATTACTTGCTAAGTAAATCAAGACATAAACCTACATCCCATACAATCCATGGACATTGAGGAACCAAAAAAACATATGACAATAAGGAAAAATGAGAAAGACATTATGAAACCAAGATCCTGTAGATACCACAAATCTAGAGACCAAGAGTGAGTGCAAGAGAACCAGCTACCAAGAGCTTTGACAAACCTTGACTTCGAGAGTATGGAAAACCAAAACATATCAAGACAACCCAAAAATGTTGGTTTGGTGCATGTCAGTTTCAGCCGATGTGTGATTCATTTTAGTTGATATAACGAGATTCTTCGGGTTATGTGAAAGGGGTTCAGTTAGACTGAACCGACACCCCTAGATAGAATACTATCACAAGGACAATAGGGGAGTCCTTCTATAGCTGATGACTCAAGATAAAGGATTTAGTTTCACTATGTACCCCCTTAGTATAATAATGGAGAACACATGTACCAAATGAACATAAAACAATACCCAAAATATGTAACTTAAGAATGGAGAACACATGTAACATTTTTTGATAGCAACTTAAGATGTGCTTATGAAGCACAAATTAATCATGATATAGAAAATGCTGCACATGCATCAAAATATTTTCTAAAACTTTTCAAAACACTTCCAATTGTGTCAATCATGGTTTTCGAATCGAGATGTATCCCTAAAGACATGAAAGAAGAGACGTCATTAATGTCAGCAAAAATTAACATAAAATACATATACATATTTAGCTGTACATTGTTTGAGTAGAAAAAAATGGATGGTTGTTTGTTATGAGGACAACAGACCATGTGCCATACAGAGAACCATTAATTAGTTTCACCCACGGATATTTATATACAACATCACAAAACCAAAACAAAAAACTAGTATGTGATTGGTAGATATTAGTGGCCAGTTCAGAAACTGGGTATCAAATCATGGATACCCACTGATACTCAAGCAAAAAATTAGAAAATGCTCAAATAAATCAGTAAAAAGTGATAATTCAAGTTGAAATTTTGGGTTCATAGCCCAAACATAGCCACTGATACTCAGTAAAATTCTGGGTTCATCAAATCTATTCACAAGAACCAAACAAATCAGTAAGAGAGACCAACATGTTAAAATTCCCGCTGATATAATAGAAAGAACGTTATCTTCCAGTAATTAGAAAGTGTATACACCATAAAAATCTTCACCAACAAGCTTGTCCCATTCTCTTATCAAATATGCAGATAGCTCATAAATTTTGAAGGAAATATACAGGTGCTTGATATATCAAGTTTTTTTCCTCTCCATTCATCGAGTCTACTTCCCTGAGGTAGAGTGGGATGTAAAGGTATATGGAGCAAATTGGCAAAATAGGATTGGGATAAATTTTTCTAACACAATTTGAAGATGAAACACATTTAAACATGACAAAGGAACCTGAAGTGTTTATAATATATCCTACTATAACATCCCACTTTTGGCCGGGAGCAATGGTACCACGCATCTGAAGCACCATCCTAGCCAGCAACCAGAACAGACAACCAATGCTGTGCTTCCCCTTGTTGTTTGCAGGGATTCCAATATCAACATACCGTATTGTCGAATCAGTGTCGCAGAAAACTATAGTGATGTTGACTATATATACATATATCAACAAGCACCAGACCAAGATGTCGGTACTTGAAGAGAAAAATTGTCTGTAACAAAGGTCAGAGGCTCAATTTTTTCCCTGGGGACGAACATCAATATATATAGCTACTTGGATCTGACACTGGCATAGGATTGATGTCAGGTTTTGCATCAATTTTTTTAAGGAGCTCTTGTGCTCCATATCCGACCTTATTCAAACGGGAAAAGCAAATCACTCATAGATACTGGATACACCTAAAGCTCCATTCTGGTAGAAGCATTCTAGTTCATAGTACCTGATCGACATGGTATGATCCAGATTGCTAAATTTAGCGGTCCGAATCAATTATTGAAATATACAAAGACAGGGCATATGTATTCAAGTAGATAACTACACATCAATAAAAGAGAAGACTGATACGCAAGAATATTAGGACTAAATCAATATATCCTAAAGTATTATAATAAATATATCCTGATGTTCTGCAAGAGATAGAAAAGCTACAAGAAACCTAAAGCAATAGAAAATTAATAGACATACAAAGCGGCTCAGGTTTGCCCTTCTATCATACATGGTACTGAAGGTGAAAGCAATATAAAATTTCTTCTCTCTCTCTCTCTCTCTCTCGACAAATGGCTGCAACTGGTAGCCATCCAAAGTTGCCTCGCCAAGCTTGAGAAGTCTGAATTAGGCTACGAACTGATCTGAGGATATCAGAACTAGTCTGAAACCATGGGCATATTAAAATTATCATCGCCTCTTTTGTACATCCAAAGGTAACAAGCTCACTTGTAGCATTATACAAGAACATCCTCACACGTAGAGTGCAAAATTCAAATATAGGATAAAGGAACTAGAACACCATGCCATGGTGGAGCTTTCACGACATTTGAGTTAAGCGAAGGCTTGGTATGGCATAGGTGCATCATTATGAAGGTTAATGATATCAAAAACTGAAAGAGGTGGACAGATGGTTAACATATGTCTGAACTTATTACTGAACAAAGGGGAGTTAAGACCAAAGTCTGAACAAATGCCCTTGTTGTCTCTCAAAGAGGAGAAAAAATGAAGCAACATTTATTTCTATATGGTCTGTATTCAAAGCAAATAAGAATGTAAAGTAAAGCAGAGCATCGTGGCAGAACCTTTTCATATAACACTAATTTAAATTTTAAAATGTATTCTAGAACAGAAAAAAAATTTCAGAGTGGGAGAATTTGTTGTAGGGAGAAAATTTACCCAAATTCTTGCACAAAATATGCTAGAGCGACTGGCACATTTGTGGTAATATATAGAGAACTCGACGTTTTAAAATGCACCCTAGGTCATTTGATCTTTGGAAGATCACTCCATTGTATAAACAAATCCATAAATTAATCCAAACCGACAGGATAACATAGATTAGGTTTTTAGATCCCCAATCAAGAACGCGGAACCACCAACAACTAGAATTAGGGTTTCCAAAACCAAATCAAAATCCAGAAACAGCAAGCATAACATCACAAATCATCAAGAACATCTCCTAAGTGTAGGAGGTGTAGATACACCTATAAACCCTAGGGACAGAATTACCCAAGAAATGGAATACTTAGCTCAGGATTAGCCATCAGATCGAGATCAAAACCTCTAGTAGTGTCCTCGACCAGTCCAGAAGCCCAGATCGTGTCCCAAAGTTCGAGACACAAATTGCTCGTCTCCGACTTCAGTCTTAGAGCCTCCACCGGATCTAGGGTTAGGGTTAAGATCTACCAAGGACTGCACGCGTGGCGGCGCCAGAAGAGAAGAAGTCGATGGAGAGGGGTGGTGGGGAATGGAAGTCTACAAAACCCTAGCTAAGGTTCCTTCGTATGAAATAGAGAGAGGGGAGAAGCAAATGGATCGGGATAAATATAGAAAAGATTGAAGAATAATTACCAAAATGGCGCATGAATTCTCCTTTAGAACCGTCACCAAATATAAAATGTTTGAAAAAATTACCAAAATGGCAGCTGAAAAAATCTCGCCATGTTTTTTGCACATACATTACTTGACGGTTATCACCAAACCGTCAATAAATAAATTATTGTTTCTTGATGGATCATTCGAAACCGTCAACATACATGGTATAAAATTGCTAATTTAACAAATAAAAGGGTATCTCTTGACGTAAGCCTAAATACGTCAAGAAAAACACTATTGTTGACGGCTTTTGACGACCGTCAACTTATAAACCGTCAAGAATCGTTATTTTTCTTATAGTGCTAGCCGTCTTGTGAGTCATTACTATCGGTCTTCGAACTGATAAGACGAGGCCACCCACTTGGAATGTTCTTTCCTGGACTTTCTTGTTGAAGGCCCCGAAAATCCAAGCTTGGTAAAGCTCGATTCGTTGTTGAGCTAGCAGACACTTTTTATCCAACGCCTCTAACTCTTGTAGACGCTGGCGTTGATTGTCATCATCAGTCAGCTGGTTGGTGATAGCCACCCATAAGGACGGGATCTGGATCTGCAGGGAAAGTACTGCCTCGCTTCCATAAATAAGAGAGAATGGTGTATTTCCTCTGGGTGTTCAAACGGTCATACGGTAAGCCCACAGACATTTGCCGAGCTTCTCATTCCAGTGACGCTTATTAGACGAAACGACTTTCTTAAGTAGTTTGACGATAGTCTTGTCGAATGCTTCGGCTAGTCCGTTTGCTGCAGGATTGTAAGTCGTTGATGCCACATTTTATATTTAAATTTTATCGCAGAACTGATGGAAAGCGTGTTTGCCATTGATTGTAAAAGTACAGAATAGTTTTATGGGAGGACTGAACTTAGACTCACAATACAAACTCGCTTGTACAAAAAAAGCCTAGGGACGAAAGCCTAGGTACAGCAGACAAAGTACAATTGTTTATTTTAGATTCTGGGGGGGGTGACGATAGAGGCTCGGGAAGGCGACGACAGCCCTGCCTTACTCCTTGGACGATCGGTGTGCAGCCTTGGCTCCAGAAGATTTGCTTAGCGTTGAAAAATGCTCTCTTTACTCTCTCTCTGCTATTCTCTCCAAGTCCTCTGGTGCTCTCTCTGGTCTCGAAAAGTGCTCCTGTGTGCGCCTCTCTCTATGTAAGTATATCTCTCCTCCTCTCTCTCTCACAAGGGAATAGCACCTTGCTATTTATAATAGTGGGAGCATCATTAGGGTTTACAATGATTGCCTCTTGGAGATGGCGGCGGCCTGTGAATTGGTCAATCTAGGACATTCGTTTCGATTATGACGAATCCGGACCATTGAGTGTAGATTACACCAAATCTCATCAGCAATTAATGCTGATTAGAATAAATCTTCCTCATAATGATCTTCTGATGTCTGCGAATAAATTTGATTTATTCTCCTGCCATGTGTCCCAGATTATTGGAATTTGACCCAATCTTTGATTGCAATAAATCTGAGAAATTGATCGGCTTAGGACACGTGTCCTAGGAGCCACTAGGGGGATCTGAACCGCATGATGATTGAGCCGCATATGATTTTGGGCCGCATAAGGTTAGGGCCACGTGTTAGGGCTGCCTGGGTAGTGGCCCTTCTTCGAGCCTTTGAACCGCATGGAGGGGATCATTGCGAGCCGCATAGGGATACATCCACCTGAGCCGCATGGAAATGGTACTCTTGAACCGCATGGGAAGGCCTCTGCTTGAGCCGCATGAGGCTGTCTCGACCTGAGCCGCATAGGACGACTTCATGCTGAACCGCATGAGAAGTCTTTGCTCGAGTCGCATGAGGCTGTCTCGGCCTGAGCCGCATAGGATGGTTTCATTCTGAACCGCATGAGGAGTCTATGCTCGAACCGCATACGAACGCCCATGTGGCAAGGCCACGTGGCATTTTCATGGCTCTCGGGGGATTGTGTCAAGATCTCTTTCTCTTTCCTAGAAGTCTGTCATTATGACAGAGTCATAATTACCACTTTTGTGTCAGGGCTGTCACTTTTTCAGAGTTGTCAGCCGTCAAAGCAATTAATGCAGCATGGGTCGAAGGGGAACAATATTACGCCACGTATCTTCTGAGCCGCATAGGATGTCTTGAGCCGCATAGCCCCTCGTGCCGCATGAATCTGTGAGCCGCATGAGCTTCCTGAGCCGCATGGGATTTCCTGGCTGCATGGATCCTTCTTTAATATTTTCCATGCTTCTACAAGACCCCCTTCAAGGTTTTTAATTTGCAAAATTGAAATACTTTGAATAAGAAGCATGGTTATATTCTTCTGGCCGCATATGAAGTCCTGGCCGCATGGATGTTTAAGCCGCATAGATAGTTCAGCCGCATAGATGGCTTAGCCGCAGGGGACTTTTCGGCCACGTCATCACTGCCACGTGCGCAGGCCTTTAATTGCCTCGAATTCGTTAACGCCGTCTTTAGGGGGAATCCCAAGGGTTGGCCTATTAAATCTTTTTAGATACTATGCCCTGGATGGATCTTGGGGATAAAATCCGAGGAGTCGGTTGCACCTTCTACGAGGCGGTTACTAGTCCATGTGTTTTCCCCTTCTCTTCTTCCTATAAATAAGAGAGATTAGAGAGAGAGAACTTCTTTATTTTCTCTCTTACTGCAAACCTTTCCTGTCCCGATCTTCATCTCCTTCTTCGATTTTAGTAGATGGCTCCCAAGAAAACTGTTGCAGCGAAGAAGGCAGCGTCTTCGTCGAAGGGCAAGGCTGCTTCTACTTCGACTGCAGCCACTCTTCCGCCGGTTGTCGTCCCCAATGTTCATCCTGACGTTCACCCCCCATTGTCGGTAAGGAGATTGTATGAGTTGGAGATTTAACTGCTATGGCTACGTTGCATACTTTACGCACGAGCCTTTACGAGCCACATGTTTATCCCATAGCTGAGCTGCGAGCCGCATAAGAATATCCATTGTGTCCGCATATACGCTTTACGGATGAAACCGCATAAGCGACGCTGAGCCGCATGGATTTTCACTAAACGGAGCCGCATAAGTGTTCTTCATAACCGTATGAGGTCTTGTTAAGTTAGAGCCGCATGAGGCCTCATTAAGTTGCGGCCGCATGGGTGCTTTTCCGAGCCGCATGGGACTTGAAAGCCCCCAACAATTCTTTTTTATTCATCTTTTTAACTTACCATTTTTCTGTCTTCTTCACAGTGAATTTGCCGGTTAATACGGCTGGAGAACTTCTGGTAGGGAGTGCCCAAGCTACTCTGGGTTATAGGTACGACCATATTGTTCAGCATATGGCAGATCAGTTTCCAAGTGACGAACCCTCGGCTAGACTAAATGCCATCAAGAATCAGTCATTCTATTTTCTTAACGCTATGATGAACTCCGAGAAATTTGAAGGAGAATATTTGAAGCCTGCGTTCTTTTTTGGAGACGCCTTGACTGTGGAGAACAGCCACATTCTGGAGGTGTCGGAGAATTGGAGTTTTGTCTCTAACGGGATGGCGATCCGCATCCCCCAAATGGAGCGACACTTCCCATTATCTTGGTTCAATATGCTCCCATTGGACCGGAAGATGGAGGAGACTTTAGCCCCTACCAGAAGTGGGATGTTCGTGGGGAACATCCATTATAATAACAATCTGAAGTCCGTGACTGCCGGTAAGGTGCATACTAGCTGTTCTGTGACGGGATCGGTCCCAGGTTCTTTCTTGAATGTGGCCGGCCCTAACTTCACATTTTCTACTGCCGATACTTTTATAAATCAACTCGCTCGGAAGGGCTCCTATCCCGTTGGCCGGTTGATGTTCCCTGGTTGGGTACATCCTATTCCCTCGTGGACCAATTTGTGTACGTGGATCTTGCAGAAGTATGAGGCCTTTTTGTGGGAGATTGGCCTTTACCATGCTATTCGAGGCACCAGTCATAGCTTGTCCATAAACAAGAAGTTGTTCATGTCTCTGCTGGAGATGCATAATTGCCGTACGGGAACCTTTTACACACCTATAGGGGAAATAGGACTCGCGCTACTTGAAATGCACGCGGTCTCCAAGCTTCCTTGGGGGGACGAAGCTTTTGAAGCGTATACTCCCACTAATGAGGAACTCGAAGATTTGGAACGATGGTATCCTGGCTTCGTGGCTCTTTACCAAGAGATATTGTGCCATTATAGCACATGTCATCAGATAACCCGAAAGGATAGTAACTCGGAAGGGAATGCTCCCCACACCAAGGACTGGGTGCACTATCTCTTCCCGACAGATGCCTCAGGTCAAGTTACCTCTCGTCGCCCTCGATCTCGGAAAGCGGTTAAGGACTTGGTGTCGTCGGCTAAGAGAGTGGCCACTACCAGTGACAGATTCGGGAGCAAGACTGACGCTTTTGGTTACTTTTACCAGGATACCCATGAGCTATCAGAGAAGGCACTCCTGGCGGGGTTTTTGATGATATGGCTGCGAAATTGTGTAGTCTCCGGAGGGGCTGGTTCTATTGAGAGAATCAGTCGTAACTTCATCCTTCCGGTGGTGAAGTTAGTTTTGCGAATCATGCTAGCTCTCCTCCCGGCCATGGTATGCAGCATCCATCGTAGACTTCGCACCTTCACATCTAAGGTCATCGCTCACGACGTGACCAAGGATTTTGAACGCACCGAGTTACCATATCACTATTTGATGGGGTGGCTGCTGATGCATTATCCGTCTTTAATGAGACCGGGCTCCGAAGACGGTGTAACTGACGATGACGCATTTATCTTCCGTTACCGTGATGAGCCATGGGAGTGTGAGACCATGCGGGCTTGCCGGATGGCCTTGGCGAGGGCGGATATGTATCATATTTTTGTATCCGTCCCTCGCTTCACTGCGAAAGACATAGAGGCTGTACATCTTGACGGTATTGCGCCTCCTCAGCTTCTGGATGGCCAGATGCTCATGTGGCTGCGAAACATCCGCCCCGTACATCTGGTGTACCGTAACCGTAATACAGTTTATTTGGAGCCTAATCTGCCCAGCAGGTTTGCCCGGCAGTTTGGATACAGCCAGCTTTGCCTAGACAACCCCAGCTCCTGTCTGGGTTTTGAAGGTAGCCTTCTTGATGGTATCAGGGCTTGGCAATACTACGATACATTCCATACCCGTACCATTTTTTCGGTCCCTGCCATTAAGGCGTCAGTGGAGATCTTGTACATGGCGGCTTTGTATCATATTATGGCGAACAAACCCCCGGTCGATTTTAACCCAGGTACCAGTTTTATTGTTGGTACCGGTCTGGAGGAAGGATCTCAAGGGGCCAAGAAAAGAAAGACTAGAGTCGAGGTGCCAGATTTGGATTTCGCTGCTGAGGGTGATGAAGGTAACGAGCATGATAGAGATGACTCTATCCTTCTAGTGGCAGACGCAGAGGTGGATCAGCCGCCTATTTTGTCATATGAGATGTTGGGGGATCAGTCACTCGTTGCGCCTGGTCCTACTCCAAAACGTAGCAGGCAAGTTTCTTCTCTTGGCGGTGTTTCTCGATCCCGGAAGCTGGTTGCAACTAGGCACCGCCCGCTAGCCCTAAAAGAAAGTGGAGAAGAAGTCAACCCTGCGTCAGAGGTAACAAAATTAGGTAACAAAATTGCTCTCGATTCCTTCTTCCTTCTTTCCTTCTAGCTTCAATTCTAATCATCTTCGTTCCCTCTTTTAGGTGTCAAGAGAAGAAGAAGAAGAGTTTCAAGATGCCGAGGTGGTGACCCAGGATGACGGGGACTCCCATGAGCCTGTTCCTCTTCAAGATGATGCAGATCAATCTGTATCCCCCTTCGAGGCGGCGGGGACAGAGGGCGTGGCTGAGTTTCACTCGGGGATCGCGGGTGAGGGGACCATGCCAGTTGTGAATGAGCTGTAGCCTTCATGCCCCTCCCCTGGTAAGATTAGCCGAATCTTAACCTGTGAGGAAGCCTATCTGCTCTATCATCATGTTCTTCGGGTTACGTCGATTGATTGTTATTCTGGGCATACAGGTCCTACCACTCCAGTGCCGGGGATGGACATTGTTGAGACAAACCCAGCCGAAGGGGCACTGATGGAGAGGGGTGTACCCCCTCACCGTCCGACTCGTCTTGATGGGCCTTCTGGGGGCTCGAGTTTAGCGGGCCAGTTATCGGGGCAGTCGGGGCAGGGAACGATGGTCCTTGCGTCATCCTCTGCTCCGGTGGCTCCGAGAATCGACCTTTCTGCCCTACCGAGTATCCAAGCTCTCCGGGCGGCGGAAGACGAGTTGGCCGCCATTCATGCATCGTTCTACTCAGACTCCATTCCCCTGGTGGCAAGCTCTAGCGTTACTTCTCCGACGTTGCCGTCCCTGCTTCCCCTGACGCCATCCTCTGCTGAAGTTCTGGACGACGCATTACAGGACGTGGTTGCCTGTTTTCATCGTCATTTGAAGAGGGGAATCGAGGCTGCTGTGGAAAGAGGGACCTCCTTCACCTTGGCCCGACAATGCGCCCAGGGTCAAGTCGATATCCTTAGGAATCTTCCTGGTAATATAGGGGTGGCCACATTCTTGGAGACAAAATTGTTAGAGACTGATCGACTGGTGGCCGAGCTTCGGGTATTGCGACAGGCTGATCTATCTGCTGTTATAAATGAGGAGCGGGGTTCCCTTATCGCCGTCATAGAGAGGACTAACGCTGCTCAGGATAAAACCAGGTCGGTCATACTGAAGGACCTCAGCGGTTTATCTGATCGGTATGATCAATTGAGTCACGCGAATGAAGACGTCACAGCCCGGGAGGAGACTGCCTCTCGTGAGATTATTGACACATGGGAGCAGATTCTCGTGCTTCAGAGGAAGTTGACTTTCTTGGAGTCCGAACTTGAGGTTGCCCGTACTGACAGGGGGCTGATTGTTCGGAAGGCTGACAGGGTTAATCAAGCTTCAACTGACCTGGAAACTGCCCTGAGGAAGTTGGAAGACGACTGCCAGACGCTCATAGATTTGGACGATGGGGAGCGGTTATCCCAGGAGGCTGAGCGTCGGGCCCGACAGCGGATCGAGCGGGGGACCACCTCAGTGAGAAGCCGTCTCCTAGAATTGAGTAATGTCGAAATGTAGTTGGCTTTTCTTTCTTTTGTTTTGTTCATGTTTTCTTTTTGAGAGGGACGTGGTCCCGAAACATGTAATACTTTTTTCTTCCTTCAAATAAAGAGTACTTTCCATTATATCCTTCATTTGCATTGCTTGTTATACCTGTGATATTGTGGTGATGTTCTCCCCCGCATAGGGGATATATTTGTGGACCTGTTACCCATGGCATACCTTAGTTTTAGGTACAGATAACAAGTTTTGGTCAGGATACCTGAAGCAGCCATGGCAAAGTGGTCATGGGTGCTTTTGGTATCGGGAAAAGGAATGCCGTAGAGAAGCTGGGCTCCTGGGGCATGATGAGATGGTAGGTTTGTGCTAAGAAACTTAGTTGAGGATATTTGTGGCCCTATTATCCTTGGCGTACCCTGGTTTAGGATACGGATAACAGGATGAAGGGGAACCGACATACTTGCTCAGAGGTAATGAGGACATGGCAAGCAGGAAAGTTTTTTTAAACGTAGAGTTTTCCTACTCAGAGGTAATGAGGACATGGCAGGAGTGAACAAGATGGAGGGTATTGGTGGTCAACAGAGGACATTTGTGGTCAACAGAGGACATTTGTGGTCAACAGAGGACATTTGTGGACCTATTACCCTTGGCGTACTCCGGTTGTGGGTACAGATAATAGGTCGAAAGGGGATCATCATACTTACTCAGAGGTAATGAGGACATGGCAAGTATGAAGGTTTCTTCGACGGAGCCTTCCCATTCAGAGGGAATGAGGACATGACAGGAGTGGGCTCAATGAAGGAGGGCACATAGAACAACTCAGAGGTAATGAGAACATGGAAGTTCTATGTAAGGGGTGATTTGTTTTTGGCGGAAGTAGAACGACTCAGAGGTAATGAGGACATTGCCGTTTTAGAAATTTGTGGATCGCTTACCCTTTTTGTGCACTGGAAGTGCGGGTATTGGATCACGAGGGAGGATCTCTTCCAGGAAGACAGTTCATAGGTTTGATCATACATAACTTTCTATCTGAAAGAGTGACCGGGATGTGAGTTCAGAGGCACCATCGGGTACATGACTCGATATTGTAAAAGTGTGAGTTCAGGGGCACCAGCGGGTACATGACTCGAAAATTTAGAGAATTATGAGGGCGAGTTCAGCGGTACCAGTGGGTACGTGACTCGAAATTTAGAAAATTGTGAGGGCGAGTTCAGCGGTACCAGCGGGCACGTGACTCGAATATCTGGAAAATTATGAGGGCGAGTTCAGCGGTACCAGTGGGTACGTGACTCGAGAATCTGGAGAATTGTCGTCTAGACATAGTATTTCTTTAGGAACATGCCGTTGACGGGCAACATGAGCAAATCCCCATTCTGTTTTGCGAGACGGTAAGCTTCGTTGGAGAATACGGCCTCAATGATAAATGGGCCTTCCCATTTTGGCTGGAACTTGCCGGCGGTCTTGTGAGTCATGACCATCGGTCTCCGGACTGCCAGAACGAGATCACCCACCTGGAATGTCCTGATTTTGACCTTCTTGTTGAAGGCTCCAGAGATGCGTGCTTGGTATAGTTCGATCCTTTGCTGAGGTAGGAGGCACTTTTCATCTAAGGCCTCTAACACTTGTAGTCGGCATCGGTAGTTATCATCCGTCGTCAATTGATAAGTGAGGGCGACGCGGAGCGAGGGTATTTGAGTCTCTAATGGGAGAACTGCCTCACTTCCGTAGACCAGGGAGAATGGTGTGTTCCCAGTAGCTGTTCGGACTGTAGTACGATACGCCCATAAACATTTGCCGAGCTTCTAGTTCCAGTCGCGTTTGTTGGAAGAGACAAACTTTTTGAGGAGTTTGATGATTGTTTTATTGAATGCCTCTGCCAGCCCGTTCGCTGCCGGGTTGTATGGTGTCGAAGCAATATTCTGAATATGGTGCTTATCGCAAAACCGATAGAAAGCACGGCTTGCAAACTGCGGACCATTATCGTGGATGATCCTCCGGAGCAGTCCAAAGCGATAGATGACGTGATGCTTCAGAAAGCTGATCACGTTCAAAGTTTTTACTTCTGCAAGCGGGACAGCTTCCGTCCATTTGGAGAAGTAATCAGTGATCGCAAGTATGAAGCGATGTCCTCGGGAGGAAGGTGGGGTGGGTTGATGATTTTCAGCTGGATTGTCAACCACAGGTTGGGATTGCGCTCCAGACCGTGTGACGACAGCTGTAGCTTCCTCGATGTCTGCCGAGATTGTGTGGCAGGTCCTGACTTTTTTACTTTTCTTCTTGTAGGTGGAAGATGGTGTGGGCCGAGTCACTTCTGATACCAAGTCTGGTTGGATCCACATGACCTCCCCTCGTGATGTGGTGAGGGGTACTAGACCAGCAGCCTGATCTCGGGGAGGTGGAAGATTTGCAATCTCCATGGTTACTAGAGGGATGGGGACCACACCGTCTTGTGCTTCCATCGGAGGAAAGCTGCCGAATTGTACCGACACCATTTTGGCTGCCACCGTTACCTCTTCGAAATCGATTGCCAGAGCGTTCGAATCAATGAGGTTTTGGATGTACCGTTTAAGCTGGTAGCAGTCGTGTGTAGCATGGTGGACGTAGCGGTGATAATGGCAGAACTTTGGATTCTCTATTTCCGCTGGCCGCGGTTCCCGTCTTGGTGGAGGAAGCTGAATTCTGTCTCCTTGTATGAGCATGTCCAAGATGGGCTTGACGTGACCGTCTTCGAAGGAGTACGTGATTTGCGGCCATTGTTTGTCTGCTGGCTTTGGCTCAGGTTTCTGTGCCGTGTCGGCCACCATAGCCTGCTTGCCCTTGTTGTTCCGATTGTTGGAGGAGCTACCCTCATTGTCGTTGTTGGGACGTTTGCCCTTGTTCTCCCCGTCTGGGATGTGCAATCCCAATTGGCGAGCCTTCTTTAGTCGTTCTTCGACGCTCGTGGCACTGATGATGAACGTCTTCCAATCCTTGAATTGACTTTCGCCCATCCAAAGACTGATCGTTGGAAGCAGTCACTTTTGGCAAATTTCAATCAAGGAGGAATCCGGATTTCCGGAGGGCAGCTTCATGGCGGTTTGGCAGAACCGCTCAATGTAGTTCCTTGTCAGCTCCTTCTCCCCTTGGACGACGTCCATGAGGGTGGACATGGTGACATCCTGCCCTACTTCATATAATCTCTCCAAGAACATGCGTTTGAAGCCGGCGAAGGAGTGGATGCAGTTGTCCGGCAGGTTGCGATACCAGTCGAAGGCGACTCCTTCCAATGCCCCGACGAATAATCGTGTGAGAATGGCATCGTCATGGGGCAGATGGTCGGTGGTGACCTCGAATTAAGTGATGTATCGACTTGCCGAGGTCTTGCCATCATAAGGATTGATATTGAACGGCTTATATCTTGGTGGGAATGGAACATCCCTCCATGCAGCTGGGTATGGTTGTCGTATTTTGAGGTCTTAAGAGTTTTCTCGAGCGTGGAACACGGCTCGGAGCTCATGGACCTCTCTTCTCGCTTCCCGGGCTTCATCCACGACGGTAGGGGCCATTGTTTCCGGGGGATTGTTGCCCGGGTTTGGTGCCGCCGAATTCGAGTCCGCATTGACCGCGGGACCCGTGCTCGTTTGGCCAGACGTCCCTCCTTGCAGAGTTGGAAGGGCCGCTTTAATCTCGTCTACAGACTTGACCAAAGCAAGTAATATGGCTTCGAGACTGTCGATGCGCTGGCGATCACTGGAACCACCTTGGTTGCTGTCTGTCATGAATACCGTCTTCTCATGAGGAGAGATAGACGGAGCGATGGAGGAAGCGCCGTCCGAATCGTACCCCTGTAGTGAGAAGTCATCGGGGTATGTGGGTATATTCCCTTCTGATTCAGACTCGGAAGGAACAGTACCCCCAGCCTCCGAGTTTGCCTCGTCTTGGGAGTTGTGGATGTCGTCGGGGACATCGAGGTTTGTTGTATCTGATGGGAGAGTTGTCTCCCCCGGCTCATCTTCTTGGAATATTGGGTTGCTGTGGAGGCTCGGAGGGGTGCTACCCCCAGCCTTAGCAACCCCCTACGTTATGGACGACGAATTTTCCACTGTAGCTGATTTCGTCTTAGAGCGAATACCTTGGAAAACTCCAGTGGTGGGCACCCACTTAGACGACAGTCTTTTAGTCGCAGTGGTTGAGATTTTTGGGCTGGGAATACTTGTCTTCTTTTTCCTTCCATCAGTGGGGACTTTCCGAGCAGAGTTACAAGATACGACGGGAAGTGCCTCGTCTTCTGAAGATGGCTGTCGCAGTTTTTGAAATACGGACTGCCGGCTTTTTTGTGCCGTCGCACTGTTGCAGCAGCAGTTGACGATGACTTGAGTGCAGTGGCGTCCGTGAGAGGACTTTTTGCACCCCGATGCGTCTTCTCTTTCCTTGCGTTTGTGGAGGATAGCCTCACGCAAGTTAGATGGGTCGGGATCGACCATCTCTGCTCCCGGAATTTTGGGAGACTTTTGCGAACCTCTCTGTCCGTCCGCCGCCGGGGGCTGGACTCGAGTGGCTCTGTACAACTTCCCATCTGAGGCCCGCATAACGGTGTGCAGGACGCTCGGATGGTCGGAGGTCAGATCAGCGGATCGAACTTGCCAGGCTCGCGCTGCCTTAGACTTCTTCGCTCTAGTACATAAGGGCACATAGTAGGAAGAGTCTAAGTGATACTGGAGAGAGTCAGACATGTCTTCTTGGGAGCACAAGAGATCAGGACCATAAGAGAGGCGGTCGGAGCCGCGTGGAGTAGGCGTCATGCGGCTGTCTCCGGGGGTCTGTATACGGTTGGCAGGCGTAGCCGCATAGGCCTTCTTCATGCGGCTGGGAGTCTCAGCCGCATGATTCTTCTTTATGCGGCTGGATGATTTGGCCGCATGGATTTTCTTCATGCGGCTGGTGGATCCACCCTCATAAGCCTCCTGCATGTGGTTGGCAGGAGTGTTCGGCTTCTTCTTGGGACGCATAGAGTCACTCTTTGTCCCTGCAAGTGCAGCATCGTAGTGTTTTCCTTTGTCGGACTTGGGAACAGCAGAGTTCTTTATGGCTTGAAGTGGAGCCACATGAGAATTGCCCTCGTCGTCTTGGGCAGCAGAGAGTATCCCGTCCAGAGCTTGTGGAGGAGCGAATGACTTCGGCCTCCACTCGCAGCGAGCTTTCTTTGTGCGGGTTCGCTTCTGGATCGGGCCAGCACTTCCTTCAGAGAGCATCTCTTCGAATGCCTGTTGGTCGAAACGGACGACTATCTTCTGTTGCGTGGAGCCAAGCTTGGTTGCATCCGACTGCGTCACCAACTCCTCAGCCGTGGAGAAATTTGTCCCCAGCAGAGTCGCCATCGCGTTTACCATTGATTGTAAAAGTACAGAACAGTTTTATGGGAGGACTGATCTTAGACTCACAATACAAACTCGCTTGTACAAAAAAGCCTAGGGACGAAAGCCTAGGTACAGCAGACTAAGTACAATTGTTTATTTTAGATTCTAGGGGGTGACGATAGAGGCTCGAAAAGGCGACGGCAGCCCTGCCTTACTCCTTGGACGATCGGTGTGCAGCCTTGGCTCCAGAAGATTTGCTTAGCATTGAAAAAATGCTCTCTTTGCTCTCTCTCTGCTATTCTCTCCAAGTCCTCTGGTGCTCTCTCTGGTCTCGAAAAGTGCTCCTGTGTGCGCCTCTCTCTATGTAAGTATATCTCTCCTCCTCTCTCTCTCTTACAAGGGAATGGCACCTTGCTATTTATAATAGTGGGAGCATCATTAGGGTTTACAATGATTGCCTCTTGGAGATGGCGGCGGCCTGTGGATTGGTCAATCTAGGCCATTCGTTTTGATTATGACGAATCCGGACCATTGAGTGTAGATTACACCAAATCTCATCAGCAATTAATGCTGATTGGAATAAATCTTCCTCATAATGATCTTCTGATGTCTGTGAATAAATTTGATTTATTCTCCTGCCACGTGTCCCAGATTATTGGGATTTGACCCAATCTTTGATTGCAATAAATCTGAGAAATTGATCGGCTTAGGACACGTGTCCTAGGAGCCACTGGGGGGATCTGAACCGCATGATGATTGAGCCGCATATGATTTTGGGCCGCATAAGGTTAGGGCCACGTGTCAGGGCTGCCTGGGTAGTGGCCCTCCCTCGAGCCTTTGAACCGCATGGAGGGGATCATTGCGAGCCGTATAGGGATACATCCACCTGAGCCGCATGGAAATGGTCCTCTTGAACCGCATGGAAAGGCCTCTGCTTGAGCCGCATGAGGCTGTCTCGACCTGAGCCGCATAGGGCGGCTTCATGCTGAACCGCATGAGAAGTCTTTGCTCGAGCCGCATGAGGCTGTCTCGGCCTGAGCCGCATAGGACGGTTTCATTCTGAACCGCATGAGGAGTCTTTGCTCGAGCCGCATACGAACGCCCACGTGGTAAGGCCACGTGGCATTTTCATGGCTCTCGGGGGATTGTGTCAGAGATCTCTTTCTCTTCCCTAGAAGTCTGTCATTATGACAGAGTCATAATTACCACTTTTGTGTCAGGGCTGTCATTTTTTCAGAGTTGTCAGCCGTCAAAGCAATTAATGCAGCATGGGTCGAAGGGGAACAATATTACGCCACGTGTCTTCTGAGCCGCATAGGATGTCTTAAGCCGCATAGCCCCTCGTGCCGCATGAATCTGTGAGCCGCATGGGCTTCCTGAGCCGCATGGGGTTTCCTGGCCGCATGGATCCTTCTTTAATATTTTTCATGCTTCTACAAAGCGTGGCTCACGAACTGAGGACCATTATCGTGGATGATCCTTCGAAAAATATCGAAACGGTATATGACGTGATGTTTGACAAAGCTGATCACGTTTACAATTTTTACCTCGGCCAAAGGTACTGCTTCTGCCCACTTAGAAAAGTAGTCGGTGATAGCAAGTATGAACCGGTGTCCTCTAGAGGATGTAGACTGATTGGCCCAATGATATCCATTCTCCAAGCTTCAAACGGCCAGGTGGCCGTCGTGGGGTTCAGGAACTCCGAAGGTCGGTGGATGAAGTCAGCATTCAACTGACATACCCGGCACTTATGTGCGTAATCAACGACATATGCCATCATAGTGGGCCAGTAGTAGTCCATGCGACGCAATCGGTCTTGTAACTTAGGACCATGCTGATGGGCTCCGCAGGTGCAATCGTGTGCCTCCCTAAGTGCCTCTTATGATTCTGTCTTGGATAAACATCGTAGGAGAAGCCCGTCGTATGAACGACGATACATCATCTTGGAAGCTGTGTCGTAGAAGAACCGGAGAGAGCGTCTTTTGACAGATGTAGCTTCTTTCAGGTCTTCGCGTAGGATCCCATAGACTGTGTAGTCTGTGAACAGAAATTGCTAATCCCGAACGTCCATATTAGTGTCTATTTGTACTGAGTAACTCAGACACGTACGTAGATTATTCTTCGGGAAAACTAGCTCTCGAACCATTACTGTGATGGTATATTAGGTTTCGACAGGAGCTGCTAGAGAAGCGGCGAGGCAAGAAAGTGCGTTAGCCTCCAAGTTCTGCAACTGAGGTACATGTTCTATAAATAACTCTGTGAAGGTAGAGATGATATCGTGTCACGCCCTAGAACCAGAACACTGGAGAGCGGGGGCAGACATAGCCAGCTACGTATAATGAAATGGGATCCACTCCACTATACGGTCATGGCTGTCTAGATATATGAGGGTTTATCTACAAGCCAACAGTCTCTTAAGGTCAATAACAAACCTAGTGTCTCAATCACAAGCAAGTAAGTAAATGTTACAAGATGTAAGATCAACAAATATACAATAGTAAGGCGTCCCAAACATTACATATTCAGCTGATCATGAAGCTAGTCGTTACAAAATGTGAGGACTAGCAAGAGTTTAGTCATACATGATCAACCCTAGGTTGCCAATCATGTTAGCCCGTAGGCAGACAGTAAGTAAAAATGTACACGAGCTAACACTTGTTCGGCGGCTAAACGCCTCAAAAGAATAATTTTACAATAGAGTGGGAGAGCCAAAATAAATCCACTCGTTGCCCGAATTCCGTCTAGTGGTCACCATCGGGCTGGAAAACCAGTAGATCCACTGGAGTTGCTCCGGTATCTGGCCATACAAAACCAGCTGGGTCAGACCCCAGAAAGAGCAAGTGCCACAAAGGAGGCTTCACTTAGGAACTAAAACCAGCAATTAGCACAAGAATATAATTACATAAAAGACAGTAATGAAAAGGCTTGATATTAAAAGAATAACAACAGCAAACTGAGTACGAAGAAACCATTCAAGTAGCCAGGTTACAACCCTTAAACCAGACAAAGACCGGGGTTATAACCCATCACCTGAATAGAACTCCGTCTCTCAAATCTTGTGGGTAAGGTAAAACGTATCAATCATGACAGGTGATATACGATGAGATAACCATGGGACTATTCAGATAACCAGGTTACAACCCATAAACCAAACAAAGACCGGGGTTGTAACCATTCGTCTGAACAGAACTTGGCTTCTCCCACCATTTATCGGTAAGGTAAATAAGAAATCAAGACATGTAACAATCTTGTACAGGATCAAGACAAGACTAGACAGATTGAACTCCATCCAACAATCACGGCCAAGCAGTAAGTACGGCTTGATACTTTAACTAACTAGGGTTATCACAGGCCTAGTTACTAGCAAGATGCAGCGAGATTATTCCACAGCCACAAGCCCTGCAGACCATCCAGGTTGTCCAGGCAAATATTAGTACAATAAGAGTGCAATACATGACAGTGTGCTGGAAGTGTGCTCTACTCGTCGGCTGGCTACAAATCTACAAGCGTGCCCAGGTAACGGGATTGTCTGTAGCTGGGAAATCTCTTCAAGACTACTGGATTTATTCTAGTTGTTAACCTTAGTCGATTTCAGTGGGTAACCCCGACCGTGGTACTCAGGGGTCCCCGTCCTAGACATCATGCAAGACAAGACGGGTTCATTTGTACAAGCACAATCGTCCACGGTGTCCAGGTTATTCAATCTTGTCGTGTCATGTTAGCCGTCGCAACCGCATTTCGAAAAATATATATATCATGTCATGTTCACTGTTAGGAGTTTGCCACGTCGGGCCACCATCAAGTCATATTTATCATGTCAAGTTATCATGTCAAGTTATCTTGTCAGGAGTGCACCACGGCGGGTCACTATCAAGTCATGTCATTTATCAAGGAGGAGAGAAACTTGTGCAATTAAATAATAATATATATATAATATATATATTCTTGAAGCCAAGGAAAAACTCTACAACTTTCATGTTGGGAGTGGGAAGAAATTCTGACCACAATTCAGGCAAATAAAATATTTAAACGATCAAAGTGGACCCCATGCGGCCCAAAAGTGGGAAAGCATACATGCGGCCAAAGAGAGTGGGAGAGCCACCCATGCGGCCAGCCAAAGCTTATGCGGCCAGAAAATAACTGAAGGGGGCCATGCGGCCAGTAAGAAATATTGATGCAACCAGAAAGACAAGGAGAGAGGAACCCACAATAAATGCAAGCTTCCACTCAAGTAAAAGAAAAGGACACGTGGCCACTCAAGTACTGGGGCCATGTGGCCTAAAATTACATGGATACAAACCTTGTGGGACCCTACTACAATTAATGCTTTATACTAATGAGGCCAGCACACCATGGTGTATGCGGCAAAATATGACACGTGGCCACTCAAACAATGCATGCGGCCAAGAATATTAGCAAGTAACAATATGCTTGCAAAATTATATATCAAATGTATGCTGTGGGTCCTAAAAATCAAGTTGCACCCATCAAAAAAGGCAAAGAAAATCAAATTGTGCATCCTTCAAATGAATTGTGCAGGAGACAGATTGCACAACAACTCAACTGCGCAAGCTGAATTGCGCACACATCCAAGCGCGCTAGCTGACGTGGCCGTGTCATCATTATCTGACAGAAAATCAGATCTTCTGACAGCTGACAGTCCGAAGAACGAGGAAACTGTTCGTTTCTCGTGCAGCACAGCGCTCGAGGACAGCTGTACATGCAGCGCAAGCTACCAGCCCAATCGAAGTGCAGTCTGCCCATATCTCTGTAGCGCAATTCAATCTCAGCGCAGTCTGAAGCCAGCACAGTTCATGTGGCGCACTCCATCAAGACAACTGACAATTTATACGTGGCCTACATGCCATCAATTGCTCACCACGTGACAACCGTCTGTACACGACCAAGCGCATTTCAATCAAACAATGCCGCGCGTCTCTTACAGTTGGTCCACGATTGAGTAACTGCCAGCACAGTTTGCTGCTTGCGCAGTCCAATATCTACGCAATCCATCCTGCGCAATCTAGAATAACTAAAAATTATTTATTTCCAGAACTCTATAAATAGAGTTTCAATTCCTTCATTATCAAGCCCGAACCAGATCAGATCAGAGATCATTCAAGTCATCACCAGAGATCAGGAGTTCTTGCCAAAGTGCTGCTGCATTCTTCAGAGGCTACCGTCTTCAAAGTTCATATCGTCCAAGGGATAAAGCGATCATCTTCAGATCGGATTCCTATAGTTGTACTTTCCAAGAATTCTATTGTACTATTCTTACAAATAAAGAACAACTTTTGTTTTTGCAAACAAAATGGCGACTCTGCTGGGGACGACTTTCTTCTCCGACGAGCAAGTGACAATTCAATGTGACGTTGCGTCTATCGGAAAGACACAGAAGACGCTGGTTGTAAAGGTCAACCAGACGGCCTACGAGGCGATGATCAACTCCGGGACAACTCGTCGTACTGTGACTTCTGCCAAGAGCAAAGTCTGTTCAGTGTGGACTCCAAAGTCCTCTGCACAACCCTCTGCGCAGCCTGCTGTTTCTACTGTGCAGTCTACTGCCTCTGCTACTAAGCCTGCTGTGCAGTCTGCTGTCTCTGCTCCCAACACTGCTACATAGTCTGCTGCCTCTACTGCCCATGCACAGTATGCTGCTTCCCTTTCCAGTGCACAAACCACTTCCTATGCTGCTCTATCAAAGTGCAAGACTCCTCTTCCTCTGTCGCAATTGGTTGCAACTCTGCCTGCGCAGACCACCACTCCAACACCCAGAATACAACTCAAGCACTCTGAAGTCAAGACTCCTGCTGCGCAAACTGCTGTGACTGTGGCCAAAAGGCCATCTGTCAAAGCTCCTCATGTGCAACCTACCAATGCGCCTACTGCCACTTCAACTCCTGCACAAACTATGCCAGCGCAGTCTAAGAGAGACAGCCCTTTGGCTAATCTCCCTTTTTCTCACAGCAAAGGGAAAAACTCTGCTCCTCTTTCCAAGCACCCTGTTGCTCTAGCGCAATGCACTGGGGGTAGTCTTTTGACTGTTCCTCCTCCTCCTCAGAATAAAAGAAAAGGCCCGTTGGTCTTTTTTCAAACTTTCTCGTCCCACGACTTGGAAGACAATAGAGGGAAACGCTCTTTAGCTAACCCTTCTTCACAAAACAAAGGAAAAGACCCTTTGGTCTTTTCTCAGTCTTCCTCGGTTTTTACCGTAGAAGATCAATCTGAACGTGCCTCGGCACCAGTCAGTACAAAAACTCTCTCAAACAAGAGTTCTTCCCTCATTGCCAAAGAAAAGTATACTGATCAAAGAGGTATTCTGCCTACTCCGGTAGCAGAATTCCAAGATCTTCCAACTCTCAGGATATTCCGCTCAAAATAGGGAAAATTACTGGTGTCTCAGACAGAAACCCCTAGGGGTGAATTTGCTGATCTAAGGACTTATCTCAATAGACCAACCTCGGCGAAACGCAAACAGCCAATACCGAAGATCAACCAGCATCCGAGGCAAACTTCCAGGATCAAAAATCCTGACACGTATGCTAATGAAGTGAGTACTTCCCTGTACACTCAAGGGATAAAACATTTGAAGAACCGAAATCATATTCCGAATGTTGTCAAAGAACATATCCCTCAGACTTCTTCTTGTCCCGTCATTATTCCCGATCTTCGAGAACACCTCAAACAAAAACGGGACAACATCTCAACACCTCCAGTACAACCACTTGGACACTATTGTAATCACAAGGTTGTCATCAAGTGTTGCTGTCAGACAACAAAATGATCTATCTTCGATCGTCTGAACTTTCCAACCTCTGAACCAATGTCGGAAGATGAAGACAAAGTATTGTACGCTTCCATCAACATGACTTCCCGAGACACTGGGGGTAGGAAGTGCTCCAAGCATGGCAAGCCTCGCAAGCCTAGTCAGCGGTATTTAGATCTACTCCAAGAATCTTCTGAAGGAGTATTTCGACAAACCAGATCTCAAAGTCGAGATACAATCGGTCAAAGGAATCTTCTTCAAGATCCTTCTGGTCATCTTCTTACTTCTCACTTAGGAGATGATTCTTTCTTCGACTATGATGCAACAGCGAAAGTTCTGAACAGACAGTGTCCTCCACTGTACCCAGAGAAGTGACAGCTTATGTTGTCACTGAAGACCCAGATGCTTCCAGTTCAGCTAGTCAAGAATAGCGAATAGCTGCACTAGAAGACAAGTTGAAGACCATGGCTGAAATGGTCGCAAGTATGCATTCTATTATCGTGGCCCAACATACAGAACCACCGACTGTACCTGCTGTAAATCTTGAGATCATAGCATCGTCGGTGCCTGTTACTGCAGGGCTGGGGGTAGTATCTCCTCAAATACCCCCTGTACAAATTCAACCCACATCCAGTCAGTCAGGTGCTGGGGGTAGTACTTACCACGCTGTTCCTCTCCCTAACACTCTGATTCAGCCTGCTCCTTCTACATCATTGGAGAATGCTAATGAAGCTGTCAAACTCCTGCGCACTCAATTCGAGGCCTTTAAAGAGAATGACAACTTACAGAGATTGGGGATCAAGCAATCCTACCCAGTTGAATGGAAGGAAGTCCTATTTCCTCCTAAGTACAAGATCCCTACAATTTTCTGTTTGATGGAAGCACTTCTCCCAGTCAGTTCATTAACCACTTTGATGTAATGACTGTCCAACTTCAGCCAAATGACGCTCTTCTTACCAGGATATTCGTCGGCTGTTTAGCCGGGGTGGCATACGATTGGTACAGAAGCTTGCCCGATGGCTGTATCACTTCTTTCTCAGGTCTAAAACAAATCTTCTTGGAACGATTCTATGAGGGGATCAATGACATGACCATGTCAGCCCTTAATAAAATCAAACAAAGACATAATAAAATTGCTGAGAGTTTCATTGAAAGGTTCCGCCGAGAAGCTTTAAAAATGCCTCCTAGAACTCCGGCCGCTGTCACTATTGATACCTGTAAGGCAAATCTTTTGCCTATCATTAGCATGTGGACGGGGTCAACTCAGTTCCAAGACTGGCCATCCTTTATTGTCAACACTAAAGCAACTGAAGTTCGTGCTGACAAATTCAAGCAGCTAGGGGTACACATGTCTAACCCTGACCGGGATGAACATCAGACATCGGGTGGTGGTAATCGCCAAAACAACCGCAAGGGAAAAAAAACTTTGAATATCAACTTGAAGAACAAAGAATCTCTGGCGGTCAATGTAGCTCCACCTACGTCTACTTCTACTCCTTCTGCACCTCCACCAAGGAAACCTCGTCCGAAAGTAGAATACTCCTTTGACGAGAATGACACCGTGAGCATCATTGATTGCTTGATCAAAAGCAATAAGCTCCAACTCCCAGACCAGAAGAAGCCTGATGAGGTCGGTAAGACTGATCATCCTAAGTACTGTGTCTATCACAGGTTCATTGGGCATCCCACTCGAGCATGTTATGTGCTCAAAGGCAAAATTCAAGAGCTAGTCAACGCTGGTGTTGTCACTCTTCAGCAAGACGAGAAGACGGCTACCACAAACATGGTCTCAGTTCAGTTCGGTAACTTCCCTCCGCAGATGATACAGCACGGTGTCATCCCTATCCCCAAAGCTACTCTTGAGATTAAGAATCTTCCTCCTCCACGAAGTGAAGGTCTCGTCCCCTTGTCTCTTGACAACGGCGAGATTATGTGGATTCACCCTGATCTTGCTTCAGAATTCGAAGTTCCCTCTTCCTCCAAGAAGAAAGAACGCTCCAAAGGCAAAACAAAGATCTGCAATATGGTGTCTTTCGATCCCATAGTTGAAGAGGAAATCTTGTTGGGCACCAGATCAGGGAAAGCCTATCTACGGAAACTTCCCGAGACTCAAGAAAATCCTGCTTCCTCTTCCGAGTCTGCTCCAGTGCAACCTGCTTCTACTGAGGACATTCCTGCTGCATTCTCATCGGTTGTAGAACCCACTCATCCCAAGCCGACAGCAGCCGACAAAGGCAAACAACAAGTCCGTTTCGACAAACCTTTGACGAAGTCATCACCTTCTGGACTTGAAAAGCCTTATAACTTTGATATCTTGGCTCAACTAGCCAACACACCGGCCAGGCTGTCAATTTTCGAGCTCTTGCGTCTCTCCAAAGAAACTCGAGAAACTCTGAGTGAAGCTCTCATGCAGGCGGAAACCTGTCTAACCCTTCTGAAGAAGCCGAAGGCAGAACCTGTCTCTTGCCTCCATTGTCATAGTGCATTGGAGTTAATTTCAAATATTACCTTCACACAGGATGTTATGCTGATGGAAGACAATAGGCATGATCGTCCTCTATACTATACAGGATATGTCGACTCGATGAAAGTCGATCGTATTCTGATAGATCCAGGGTCTGCCCTCAGCATTATGCCGAAGACAATGTTAGATGCACTGAAGATCCCAGTGCATAGTCTTTCCAGTACAATCACCACCATCCTGGGGTTCAACCAAGGAAGAAGTGAACCTCTGGACAAGATTCGCCTAAAACTCCAAATAGGCAATCTTTGCACAAAGGTGACCTTCTATATCATAGACAACTATGGTTGTTCTTACAATGCTCTGTTGGGGAGACCATTCCTGCATGAACATAACATTGTTCCTTCGACTCTCCATCAATGTTTCAAATATGTCGATGACAATGGAGAGGTTCAAAAGGAGGTTGCTGATCTCTATCCTTTCAAAGGTGTCGAAGCATACTGCAACGATGCTCGCATGTATAAGGATGAGTTCATGAAGGTAGTACTGTCTCTGGACACTGAAGAAGACCAAGAAGCAGCGCCCAATGACACCCTTATCATACCTGTTAAAGGGCGTGTTTCTCGTCCTCAATCCTCTAAACCACTGGCTATTCACTTGCTAGTCCAGAAGCAACCAACTGATGATGGTCAGGATCAAAGGGAGCTCACCTCTTCTGAGCCACTTGTTATTGACTTACGTCGTAACAAGGAAAAAAGACAGCTCACCTCTTCTGAGCCACTTATTATTAATTTATCTCATAATAAGGAAAAAAGGAAGCTCACCTCCTCTGAGCCGCTTGTTATCGACCTCCATCGTAACAAGTCCAATCCTCCTCCACGTTCTTCTTCTCCCCCTCTTGTAATCAATCTGACCAAGCCTGCTAAGGCTAAAGGTCCTGCTGTAAATACAGATGTACAAATTAATGAAAAAGCATCTCCTTTCCAGTATACTGATGTCATTTATTATGTTAAGTGCTATTTGGATATGTTAAATAGCTTTCAGTCATTTATAATAGGAGTTGTACAGTCTCTTCAAACAGAAGTCTTACTTGAACACCTAGAGGATTCATACTTTGTTGTCCCTTCTCGAAAGAGAGGCAAGAGTCCAATACTTTTTAGTAAAGGACCGGAACAAAAATTCATCTATACGGATGATAGCAAAAGTAGCAACACGAGATATCTCCAACTCCGTCGTTATAGTCAACAATCAAAAGACATCATTCAAAAGATGGATTATTACTTCAAGAATGGCCTCAACTACGGTAAGGGCAGAAGAACTCCTATCCGTACGGCTGTTCCGAAATGACAATAAGAGATGTACTATAGCAGGACAAAAAGGGGTCTCGGATATGCTTCACCTCCTATCTTATCCCCAGCAGTCTCCGAATCCGATAGTGAGGAGCGCTCTAACTCTTCTGATTCCAGATCATGGGATTCTGACACAAGCATCGGTCAAGTTCATCGGCTGATTGTATCTTCTAACATGGTCTCCGCCGAACTTCCAGAAGGCTATGAAGAAAACATCGAAGAAAATCCTGAAACAGATCCCTGGGCTCAACGAATGGATACCCAATGGGAGCTCCGATTCGAACAACGAGAACCTCCTACCGAAGATCAATTGGTTCAAATTGACGTAGGAGAAAGCTGGTCCCCTTGTCCAATGTTCATCAGCAAGAATCTTCTATAGGCAGATAAGCAAGAATTAATTCTTTTTATTCAAGAATACATCGACGTCTTTGCCTGGAGCTATGAAGACATGTCAGGTCTAGATCCCAAAGTTGCTACTCACAAATTGAATATCCAGCCAAATGCAAAATCGGTCAAACAGCAACAACGGCGCTTCAAGCCAGAAATGATGGACGCAATCGACGATGAAGTCAAAAAGCTCATCGCTTGTGGCTTTATCCGAGAAGAACAACACCCAGATTGGGTAGCTAATGTCGACCCAGTTTTGAAGAAAACTGGCAAAGTATGAGTTTGCATCGACTTTCAGGATCGTAATAAAGCATGTCCAAAAGATGAATTTTCTCTCCCTATCACGGACGTCTTGATTGACAACACATGTGGGTTCGAACGAATATCTTTCATGGATGGATTCTCCGGATATAATCAGATTCGGATGAATCCTGAAGATGAAAAACATACTTCTTTCCGCACTCCTCGCAGAGTCTATTGCTATACTGTAATGCCATTTGGTCTCAAGAACGCTGGTGCAACTTACTAACGAGCCATGAGTAGCATCTTTCGAGATCATCTGCACAAGACCGTCGAATGCTACGTCGACGATATTGCTGTCAAAAGTCGTCTAAAGGAAGATCACATCCAAGACTTGAGAACTATCTTCAATCTCATGCGCCAACATCAACTCAAAATAAATCCCACCAAGTCATTCTTGGGTGTCTCTAGTGGCAAATTTCTCGGCTTCGTCATTACCTCTAAGGGTATACACGTGGATCCCGAGAAAATCAAAGCCATTCAAGAGATGCGTCCTCCACACAACCTAAAAGAGTTACGAGGATTCCAAGGTCGACTTGCGTACATCAGGAGGTTCATTTTGAATCTGTCTGGACGCTGCAGACCATTTACTCAACTAATGAAGAAGGGTGTCTCTTTTATTTGGACTGAAGAATGTCAACAAGCATTCGATGACATAAAGCGATATCTCATGAACCCACCAGTCTTGGTGCTACCGATATCAGGCATACCATTCTTAATGTATGTCCGTGCTATGGATCATTCATTGGGTGCTTTACTTGCCCAAAAGAACAAAGAAGGTCACGAATAGGCCATCTATTATCTCAGTCGTACTATGATTGGTGCCGAACACCGTTATAGTCCGATCGAAAAAGAATACCTAGCTCTTATGTTTGTTGTTCAAAAGACGAGGCATTACATCATTTGCTAAACTATTCATGTCATATCTCGAGTTAATCCTCTTCGGGTACTGATGAAGAAGCCTAGCACACTCAATTATCGGCTGGCTACATGGGCCATTCTGCTAGCCCAATATGACATGGTATATGTTCCTCAAAAGTCTGTCAAAGGTCAAGCATTGGCAGATTTCTTAGCAGCTCATCCTGTTCCAGAGACATCCAAACTTTATGATGAAATTCTAGACAAGACATTAGAATCAAACATGATCTCCGAAGAATTTCTTACTTGGCGTCTATTCTTTGACGGTGCATCCAGGATTGGACCTAATGGTGCCATTGTCGCAGGAGTTGGAGTTGTCCTTGTTTCTCCAGACGGGTCAGCTATTCAAAGAGCCTATTCTCTAGATAAACCTTACTCCAACAATGTGGCAGAATACAATGCTCTACTCATTGGTCTTCAGTTAGCTAAACAACTAGACATTGAATATCTTGAAGTCTACGGTGACTCCCAGCTGGTTGTTAACCAGGTTAGAGGAACCTATGAAGTTCGCCATCAAGATCTAGTGCCTTACTATGAAGCGGCAATCAATATGGCTACATCATTCAAAGCCTTCTTTATCGAATATGTCCGCCGAGCTTGTAACACTGAGGTAGATACTTTGGCCAATCTTGCAGTAGTCTTAGCTATCCCTATCAAAAGACAGTAGGTGGTGGTTATCTCTAATCGGAAATTGTTCTGCATCGAAAATAATCATAATATTGAGTTCAGTAATCTTACTGAAGTCAATGTTATCAGTGAAGATTGGAGAGCTCCCTTCATCGACTTCGTAGTTCATGACATACTTCCTGAAGATCCCAAAGAAGCTACGAGCATTCGACGACGATCTCTGCGATTGTACTACAATCAAACCACCAAGACTCTTCATCGGCAGACTTATGACGGCCTACTCTTACGCTGTCTTGCTGGTGATAAAGCAAAGCAAGTATTGCATGAAGCTCACGATGGTGTTTACGGAGCACATCAACCTGGTCCTAAGCTACAAGATCGTATCCGACGCATGGGTTACTACTGGCCCTCTATGGTATCTGATGCCATAGAATATGTAAGGAAATGTCGAGCTTGTCAAATCTACGCAGATTTCATTCATCAACCATTAGAATTCCTTCATCCGACTACTGCTTCCTGGCCTTTTGAAGCTTGGGGCATGGACATTATAGGTCCCATCAATCCTCCTTCTTCTAGAGGACATCGGTTCATACTGGCAATAACCGACTACTTCTCTAAATGGGCCGAAGCTATACCCTTGGCTGAAGTCAAAACTAGCAGTGTCATCAACTTCGTCAAACACCATGTCATCTATAGATTTGGTGTACCTCGACGAATCATTCATGATAATGGACCTCAATTTATCAGTAAAAAATTTACAAGGTTCTGTGATGATCACCGGATTGACAATGTCGCTTCGATAACTTACAATCCTGCTGCTAATGGCTTGGCTGAAGCCTTCAACAAGACTATCATCAAGCTCCTCAAAAAATTTGTGTCTACTAACAAACGAAATTGGAGTGAAAAGCTTGGAGAATGTCTTTGGGCCTATCGTACTACGGTCCGCAACCCTACAGGCTGTACACCCTTCTCTTTAGTGTACGGCTGTGAAGCAGTTCTACCCCTGGAACTTCAAATTCTATCCTCAAGGATTGCCATCGCCAATGAGCTCACTGCAGAGAACAACGACCTTCTTCGACTCCAAGAATTGAAAGCACTCGACTAGAAACGGCTATTGGCTCAACAGCATATTGAGTTATACCAAGCCCGTATCTCAAAGACCTTCAATCGCAAAGTTAAAGTCAGAGCCTTTCAGAAAGGAGAGCTTGTTCTAACCGTCAGACATCCTATGACTATGACTCATATGAGTAAAGACAAGTTCGATGCGAATATGGAAGGGCCTTACGTTGTGAGCAAAGTCTTCTCAAATGGAGCCTATCAACTTTCTGAGCTAGATGGTCGAGTTGCAATGATGCCCATCAAAGGCAAGTTCCTCAAAAAGTATTATGTATAAATGTAAAAAAACATAGCTTGTAATCATCAGACAAGTTCATAAATAAAATTTGACTTTATTTTGTCATGAATGAGAGTACATAATATCAAGGAAGGTCACTATCATCATTCTCAAAATTGGGACGAGGACCACTACCGTCCTTCTCAAAAACATGATCGGCAAAAGAGTTGAGAACATCCTTGCTCGAACCTACCAGGAACTTACAAGCAGCCATCCTCATGGCCTCTTCTTCTTCTGTCTTCCCTGGTTCAAGAAGGAAGTCCAAGATGTCCCTTGGTGGCTTGGGTGCAGATGAACCTTCGCCCACCTCTGTCTGCTTTGGCTGGGCTGGCTCGACTGGACGTTCTTCAGTAACCGCTTCAACCTTTGAGGCGATCTCAGCCTTCTTGGATGCATCTCCAGATGACATCTTTGTGTTGAAAAGTGAAAGTGATCATTCAGTCTGATTTTCTGTTCTATTTATAGACAGAGATTCGTGAGACAATGAAGCATCACGTTCATCTGACGGTTTGCCCGTTCATCCATTCATCTGACGGCTCATCCGTTCATTACATTCATCCGACGGTTTGCCCGTTCATCCATTCATCTGACGGTTCGCCCGTTCATCTATTCATCTGACGGCTCACCCGTTCATTACATTCATCCGACGGTTTAACCGTTCATCCATTCATCCGACGGTTTGCCCGTTTATTATATTCGCTTGACGGTTCACCCGTTCATTTCATCTATCTGACGGTTCATCCATTCATTATATTTATTTGACGGTTTATCCGTTCATCCTGCCGATTCATTTCGTTCACACCTTTTGACGAATCACTCATTTCGTTCATATCAGCAACTCGTCATCTTTGATTAAGTTGTTTACTGAAATAATGATATTCAATAAATTATATTCTGCCATGTCCACAATACCTCTGAGCAGATATAATGAATATAATTATTTTCTAAAATCAAGAAATATATCATGTCTTGCACCTCTGAATATATTTTCTATCGCTATTATTTATATCTGAATAAGATATGCAATAAATAATAGAGGCACAAAGAAAATGTTTTTTATTGATCAAAATTAAAAGACATTACAAAATTACATGTGTAATGTTCCTATTTTGAAATACGTATATGACCGTATTATTGTATTTCAAAGATTTTAAAATTTGGGTATTGTTAAAATTTTGTTTGAAATTATTGGAGGTGAATTTTATTGTATTGTTATTATTAATTTTCTTGTTCCAAATCTACCCTCCCAAAATATCTAACCTAACCCCCTCTCTCCTCACTCAAATCACCCCTCACATCACTCACCCACTCCCTCTCTCCTCCCTCACATTTCCCTCTCTCACCTCTATCTCTTCCAAAATCTCCCCTCTCTCTCTTCCCTGGAGAACCCCCCCAAATCCCCCCTCTCTCTCTCTCTCAGCTCTCTCTCTCTTCCTCACTCTTCCTCCCTCTCCCCAGTCCCCTTCCCGAGCTCTCCCTCTCTCCTCCCTCACCCTCTCTCTCTCGCCCGCTTCCTGTCTCCTCCTCCCCACTCGATCTCCGACCCTCCCTCCATCTCCGACCACCTTCTCCACCAGCACCGCCACCACTTCGACCAGCACCACCATCATCGTCGTCTCCTCCACCATCATCGTCGTCTCCGCCATCAGCCGCCACCACCATGACTTCCAGCCACCGTCGCCACCACCATCGTCTTCTTCTTCTCCTCCTCTGCCCCCACTTCCAGGAGCCGCGTCGCCGTCGTCTCCACCCTCTCCTCCGCGGCCCCCGACCTCCCTCCGCCGTGACCACCACCACTCGTGGCCGCCGCCCTCTTCCCGGCCTGCCTGGCTGGAGCACTTCCTCCTGCTGCTGTTCTTCTCTGTCGCGGAGCTGCCCCGGCCCGACTGACCCCTGCAAGCTCCTCCGGCCTCCCCTCTCTGTGTCCTCCCCTCCGCCGGAGCCTGGCCGACCCCGACGGCTCTTTCCCTCCATAGATCTCCTCCTCCTCTCCCTCTTTCCTTCTGTACGGTGAGCCACCGTGTCCCGTCGCAAGCGTCGCGCCAGCCTCGAGCGGCAGGATGACCTTAGGCCCCGTGCTGCTCGAGCAGCGAGCCAGCCTCGGGCTGCGTGCTCTTCGGGCCACGTGCCTCGATGCACGTGCTACCTCGAGCAGTACGATGCTCGGTCCGTGTGCACCATATTTTGCACGTGCTTCGGTTTACGTGTGCCTCAATTTGCGTACATTCTTGGTTTCCATGCACCTAGATCTACGTATTGCCTTGGGCAGCGGGATGCCTCGAGCCCTGCGCTGTCTCGGGCAACGTGCCATCTCGGTTTACGTACCGTCTCATTTTTCGTGCCTCGGCCTTTGTGCCTTTCTTGATTTTCGTATCGCATCGATTTGCATGCACACCTCGATTTGTGTGCCGTATCGATTTATGTGCTCCTTGGACTTTGGGTTACTTTGATTTACGTGCTCGCCTCGATTTGTGTGTCGCATGATTCGTAGACCATTCTAATGTTCGTGATTTTCTCGATCTACGTGCACGTCTCAATTTACGTACACGTGTTTCCCGTTCATCTCGATATTTGTGCCATCTCGATATTCGTGTCATCTCGATTCTCGTATGCGTCTCGATATACGTACATGTCTCTGTTTACGTGTCCGTATTGATCTACGTACCTCGATTTCCGTGCCAGATCCCTGTACTGCTTATGGGACCCACACGGTATAGCCTCCTGCCATCCCCGGTGATTTCTTCTATTATTTTATTGTTTGGTGCTAATGATTGTTTATTGTGTGTTCTGAGGATCTCGATTGGCGTGCTAGCTTGGATCGCGGCTGTCGAAGACTTGCTTACCTAGCCGAGCCCTCTAGGCAAGTATCCCTTGCTCATCGACGGCTCTTGTCCTCTCTTCTGGATTTTATTTCATTTAATTAATTGTACTTGTAAATTTTATAACCATGATTAGTGTAGCCTAGTAGTAGAACTGCCATGATGATAACTTAGGATAGCTTGGTCCGATACCGGGGTAGACCGTATCGAGCAACTCGGATGGGTCATCCACACCTCCGAGGATACGAGCATGACTCACATGTATGGATTATCCCTGTATGCCCCGTGTCCGACTCGCGGTCGGGTAACGGCTTTGGCTAACTTTACTTCTGGCGGTAATTGTTCTTGGGTTAGGGATTTATGGGCATGTGTTGTGGTGCGCCCTGCGAGGCGGTTACTTTATTATTATGCATGTTGGCTTGGCGCCCAGTACGCATCGTAGTGCTGTTGGAGGCTGAGACATTAGTGGTCTCGGGTTCGATTGATTTCCAGTACGTATCGTAGTGCTGCTGGAGGCCGAGACTTAGTGTTCTCAGTTATCGACTTATTCCCAGTACGCATCATAGTGCTGCTGGTAGCTGAGACCTAGTGTTCTCAGTCTGCGATTCTGCGATTCTGCGGTAGGTTGTGCCGAGTAGATTTTAGCCCCAACTCGCTGGGAGCTCCTGTCCAGAATACAGAGGAGACTCTGCCGGATTCTTCCCGATCGGGAATTTGGTTCGAAGGATTGGGCAGAACCATTCATTTGGTTTGCTGGACTAGGCTCGTGCCTGTTTACCTTGGTATAGTATACCTGATCCCATTGCTTGCTAGGTAGACTCCAGACTAGATCAGTCGCCTAGCTCCTGATCTGTCTTGTCCGTCGGATAGCGTAAGGAGTGCGGTTCCACTCGGGAGACGGTCTGCAACCCTGGACCTTGTTTGGTTTAAGGGTTGTGGATTTGCTCCAGAGCGGTCCGTGTAATCCTTGCCACTTCCGACGATATTTATTACCGGACTCTTGTCCCCTGACCCTTCATCCTAGGGGTTGTCCTAGTCTAGTCAGATAGAGCTGACAGTTGTTCTGTGTATTGGGAGTTGTGACTTGTGGATATGACTGAGGATTGAGTATTATGGAGAGTACGATCTCGGGATATTGACTTGGTGGATCTATGTGGATTCTTGGATTTTGGTGATTTCGAATATTTTGTGGAACGAGAAGAATATCGAGGATATTATTATATGATTTTTACTCGACTTCCCAAACGCCCAAAACCTGGTGCTTTTGTGTATCCCGGTAGTTGGGGAACTGGTTTGATTGCTATGTCTTGGTAGTTGAGGGGCTCGTTTTCTAGTGGCTGGTGATCATTGACTTGGAGGATTCTTGTGAGCCAGAGGGCCTAGCGTTGCTTATAGTGATTAGCTTGGTATTTGGTTATTGACCTTCCTGACATGATATTGATTTCTATCGTAGATAGGAGACTCCTGATAGTTTGATAAGGTGGATGGATCGACTTGATGATTTGAGCTGTAGGTTCCCATGTGTACTTGACAGACTATTATAGTGGAGATTTTGATCTTGTACCCGACTTGTTATCCATGTCACGATTTGGGCATGTGACTTCTTGTGACTGATAGGTCTGACCTTGTTCCTGGTATTACACGATGACCTGGACCTGTCTTGATTCTTGATTAGTGGCCCGTAGAGGTGCACTCCTGACTAGCACTCTGGACTTGACAGTAAACCTGTAATGTATACTCTTGATTCTTGATAGTGGCCCGTGGTGGCACACTCCTGACTAGTACTCTCGACATGGCATGTTTACTCTTGATTGTTGTTGCGACAGCCAGTCCTGACTTGCTCAGCATGACCCCATCTTGACACCGTGGTTGATTTCTCTTGATTGTGCTTATATAAGCCACCAGTCTAGTCTTGTCTTGCATCATGTCTAGGACATGGATCCCTGAGTACCACGGTCAGGGATCCATAATGAAACTGACTAGGCTAATAACTAGATTAATCATGTAGTTCATGGGAACTTCCCAGTGACCTGTTGCTTGTCTGACCCCGCCCCTATGTATATATATATATATATATATATATACACTAGGGATTTGTTGCTATCCGTCGAGATGAGCGTATTCCCAGCCCTCCGTCGAGTGTGGCACTTCTTTAGGGCACATGTATCTTACTGCAGTGTGCCTGCTATATTTATCTTTTCCTTTTGTTGGAACCATTCGTGTAGTAGCAAGCAGGAGCTGGACTTTGTAGTCTCATTGCATCTTATTAGTAATTAGGCCTGTGATAACCCTAGTTAGCTAATAATAGCAAGCCGTAGGCATTGTGTGGCCGCTTGTCCTTCTGTGTTGTTTGGCTTGTTGCCTGCCAGCCAGCTGATATTGATTTCCAGCTGGCAATACAGGTGTTAGTGGATGATAGGGAGATTGTGATTGTGTTAGCTTCACTATACTTGTGGATTGTTATCGTGCGTTGGTATCGCACGATCCCTTACCTTTATTTACTGTTTTTAGGTGTTATTCTTGTCATATTTTATCCTGCTGGTTTTCTTCGCCCGTCCTTGAGCCTTCCTTTCTGGTACTTGCTACGGTTGGCCTGACCAACCCTGGATTGTTCCCAGATTGTCTGAGACCGACCGGGTGGATCTTTCAGACTTGACTTGGAGGGTGTGCTTCTGTTCCAACCATACTAGGAACTGTAGGAAGGTATACTTGTCTACATTATTATCCTGTACTGTAGATTCCAAATTTTCATATGAGTATTTTTTGTTTTTCATATAATTATCTCTCTTGATATTGTTTTATTGTGATTTACCTGTGGATATGAGATCGAATTTAGGCCATAGATTGATTGCATGCTAGGAAACCCAACCAGACTGGACAGCCGTCATCACCGTATAGCATATTCGTACCTTATACGGTGTAGCTGGCCATATACGTCCCCGTATTCCGGAACTGGGGCGTGACATGGTTTTAGTGGTGGCCTATGCAGGTCTCGTTTTGAGATTTTGTTGGATATCACATGATTATTGATCTCATTCCACTATCCCTTGGTATTCCCACTTGTTACACTCGTCCTTTGCTCCCTTGATCTTGTAAACTGGTCCCCATCTCTACCTGGACCTATCTTGCCTTGTCTTGTCTTATTCGTTGTTATCTACCTTTATTTCTTGTTTTGAGAGACATGGTCCTGTCGTTGGTCATGTCGATCACCTTATCGGGTAAGACGATGTCTGGTCTTATCTTTGAGTTACTAGATTACTTATCTTGGGTTCTGGATTCTCTACCGGTGTTTCGTCTTGTTTGATTTTCTGTTATCTCTTTCGTGCGTTGACTTCGTGTTGACTTAGTATCCTTATCGCCCTCTTCGAGCATTGGCTTGATCGCTGTAGCATGAAGATTTCATCAGGACTCTGAGATTGGATATTTTAACATTTGTTGAGTATCCAGTAGATTTTCTTCTATCATTTCAGCTCCTTTGATTCTGGACAGTTCCACAATCATAATTATTTCTTTCAGAATTATATTTTGATTATAGATGTATTTTCTATATATCATGTTTTGACATGGATTTTGGTTTTGATGTATTTTCTAGGAATTCATCTTGGTTATTGAATGTGTTTTTGGATGCATATTGTGATTTGATGTGTACTATGAGTTTTGATTATTTTTGTAGAACCATCATGTTAGATATTTTATGATTTTAGTGACTTGGACATTTGAGTTGTAGATTTGATTTATTTTGGGTATTTGTCAAGAGTGACTGGATTACCCTAGTATACATTGACGGCGAGGTAACGAAGGTTGCAGCCGCTCGATTATAGTGCCCTGATGCATCTTTTGGTGCCATTCCGGATGGCGTGGCAAAGAATGACCATGGCACACATTTTTCGGATATTAGGAAACTGCGGTCAACGGTTCGAGACAGATATCCTGTATTTTATGATTTTATGCGGATTTATTATTTTCTTATGCAGTTGGGATTTTACGTTTTCTGACATTGTTTTCGACATTCTATACTTGTTCTGATTTATGGGGATAATTCGCGCATGTGAGATTTGATTTTCGAGATTTCTTGGTATTTTGGATTTACCCTGAGAGTTGACTCGTGTAGCTAGACATTGCTTTTCTTGATGTTTTCATATTGAGATTTTGTTTATTTCTTGTTATATTATTTAATTTCTGTAAGGTGGGTAGAGTTTTCATGACATATATATATGTACTAGTTTTGAAAACCCTACTTTTATAATTTCAAAATTTCGAGGACGAAATTTTTGTAAGGTGGGTAGGATGTAATGTTCCTATTTTGAAATACGTATATGACCGTATTATTGTATTTCAAGGATTTTAAAATTTGGGTATTGTGAAAATTTTGTTTGAAATTATTGGAGGTGAATTTTATTGTATTGTTATTATTAATTTTCTTGTTCCAAATCTACCCTCCCAAAATATCTATCCTAACCCCCTCTCTCCTCACTCAAATCACCCCTCACATCACTCACCCACTCCCTCTCTCCTCCCTCACCTTTCCCTCTCTCACCTCTCTCTCTCCCAAAATCTCCCCTCTCTCTCTTCCCTGGAGAACCCCCCCAAATCCCCTCTCTCTCTCTCTCTCAGCTCTCTCTCTTCCTCACTCTTCCTCCCTCTCCCCAGTCCCCTTCCCGAGCTCCCCCTCTCTCCTCCCTCACTCTCTCTCTCTCGCTCGCTTCCTGTCTCATCCTTCCCACTTGATCTCCGACCCTCCCTCCATCTCCGGCCACCTTCCCCACCAGCACCGCCACCACTTCGACCAGTACCACCATCATCGTCGTCTCCTCCACCATCATCGTCATCTCCGCCATCAGCCGCTACCACCACGACTTCCAGCCACCGCCGCCACCACCATCGCCTTCTTCTCCACCTCCTCCGCCCCCTCTTCCAGGAGCCACGTCGCCGTCGTCTCCACCCTCTCCTCCGCGGCCCCCGGCCTCCCTCCGTCGCGACCACCACCACTCGTGGTCGCCGCCCTCTTCCCGGCCTGCCTGGCCGGAGCTCTTCCTCCTGCTGCTGTTCTTCTCTGTCGCGGAGCTGTCCCGGCCCGACTGACCCCAGTAAGCACCTTCGGCCTCCCCTCTCTGTCTCCTCCCCTCTGCCGGAGCCTGGCCGACCCCGACGGCCCTTTCCCTCCATAGATCTGCTCCTCCTCTCCCTCTTTCCTTCTGTCTGGCGAGCCGCCGTGCCCCGCCGTGAGCGCCGTGCCAGCCTCGAGCGGCGGGACGCCCTTGGGCCCCGCGCTGCTCGAACAGCGAGCCAGCCTCGGGCTGTGTGCTCTTCGGGCCACGTGCCTCGATACACGCGCTGCCTCGAGCAGTACAATGCTCGGTCCGCATGCACCGTATTCTGTATGTGCCTCGGTTTACGTGCACCTCGATTTGCACATATTCTTGGTTTTCGTGCACCTAGATCTACGTATTGCCTTGGACAGCGGGACGCCTCGAGCCCTGCGCTGCCTCGGGCAACATGCCATCTCGGTTTACGCACCGTCTCGTTTTCCGTACCTCGGCCTTTGTGCCTTTCTTGATTTTTGTACCGCTTCGATTTGCGTACGCACCTCGATTTATGTGCCGTATCGATTTACGTGCTCCTTAGACTTTGGGTCGTTTCGATTTACGTGCTCACCTCGATTTTTGTGTTGCGTAATTCGCGGACCATTCTGATATTCGTAATTTTCTCGATCTACGTGTACGTCGCGATTTACGTGTACGTGTTTCCCGTTCATCTCGATATTCGTGCCATCTCGATATTCGTGTCATCTCGATTCTCGTGTGTATCTCGATATACGTACACGTCTCGGTTTATATGTCCGTATCGATCCGCGTACCTCGGTTTTCGTGCCAGATCCCTGTACTGCTTGTGGGACCCATACGGTATAGCCTCCTGCCATCCCCGGTGATTTCTCCTATTATTTTATTGTTTGGTGCTAATGATTGTTTATTGGGTGTTCTGAGGATCTCGATTGGCGTGCTAGCTTGGATCGCGGCTATCGAAGACTTGCTTACCTAGCCGAGCCCTCTAGGCAAGTATCCCTTGCTCATCGACGGCTCTTGCTTTCTTTCCTGGATTTTATTTCATTTAATTAATTGTACTTATAAATTTTATAACCATGATTAGTGTAGCCTAGTAGTAGAACTGCCATGATGATAACTTAGGATAGCTTGGTCCGATACCGGGGTAGGCCGTATCGGGCAACTCGGATGGGTCATCCACACCTCCGAGAACACGAGCACGACTCACATGTATGGATTGTCCCTGTATGCCCCGTGTCCGACTCGCGGTCGGGTAACGGCTCTGGCTAACTTTACTTGTGGCGGTGATTGTGCTTGGGTTAGGGATTTATGGGCATGTGTTGTAGTGCGCCCTGCGAGGCGGTTATTTTATTATTATGCATGTTGGCTTGGCGCCCAGTACGCATCGTAGTGCTGCTTGAGGCCGAGACATTAGTGGTCTCGGGTTCGATTGATTTCCAGTACGCATCGTAGTGCTGCTGGAGGCCGAGACTTAGTGTTCTCGGCTATCGACTTGTTCCCAGTACGCATCATAGTGCTGCTGGTAGCTGAGACCTAGTGTTCTCAGTCTGCGATTATGCGATTCCGTGGCGGGTTGCGCCGAGTGGATTTTAGCCCCAACTCGCTTGGAGCACCTGTCCAGAATATAGAGGAGACTCTGCCGGATTCTTCCCGATCGGGAATTTGGTTCGAAGGATTGGGCAGAACCATTCCTATGGTTTGCTGGACTGGGCTCGTGCCTGTTTACCTTGGTATAGTATACCTGATCCTATTGCTTGCTAGGTAGACTCCAGACTAGATTAGTCGCCTAGCTCCTAATCTGTCTTGTCCGTCCGATAGCGTAAGGAGAGCGGTTCCACTCGAGAGACGGTCTGCAACCCTGGTCCTTGTTTGGTTTAAGGGTTGTGGATTTGCTCCAGAGCGGTCCGTGTAATCCTTGCCACTTTCGGCAATATTTATTATCGGACTCTTGTCCCCTAACCCTTCATCCTAGGGGTTGTCCTAGTCTAGTCAGATAGAGCTGACAGTTGTCCTGTGTATTGGGAGTTGTGACTTGTGGATATGACTGAGGATTGAGTATTGTGGAGAGTACGATCTCGGGATATTGACTTGGTGGATCTATGTAGTTTCTTGGATTTTGGTGATTTCGAATATTTCGTGGAACGAGGAGAATATCGAGGGTATTATTATATGATTTTTACTCGACTTCCCAAACGCCCAAAATCTGGTGCTTTTGTGTATCCCGGTAGTTGGGGAACTGGTTTGATTGCTATATCTTGGTAGTTGAGGGGCTTGTTTTCTAGTGGCTGGTGATCATTGACTTGGAGGATTCTTGTGAGCCAGAGGGCCTAGCGTTGCTTATAGTGATTAGCTTGGTATTTGGTTATTGACCTTCCTGACATGATATTGATTTCCATCGTAGATAGGAGACTCCTGATAGTTTGATAAGGTGGATGGATCGACTTGATGATTTGAGCTGTAGGTTCCCATGTGTACTTGACGGACTATTATAGTGGAGATTTTGATCTTGTACCCGACTTGTTATCCATGTCACGATTTGGGCATGTGACTTCTTGTGACTGATAGGTCTGACCTTGTTCCTAGTATTACACGATAACCTGGACCTGTCTTGATTCTTGATTAGTGGCCCGTAGAGGTGCACTCCTGACTAGCACTCTGGACTTGACAGTAAACCTGGCATGTATACTCTTGATTCTTGATAGTGGCCCGTGGTGGCGCACTCCTGACTAGTACTCTCGACATGGCATGTTTACTCTTGATTGCTGTTGCGACAGCCAGTCCTGACTTGCTCAACATGACCCCGTCTTGATACCGTGGTTGATTTCTCTTGATTGTGCTTGTATAAGCCACCAGTCCAGTCTTGTCTTGCATCATGTCTAGGACATGGATCCCTGAGTACCACGGTCAGGGATCCATAATGAAACTGACTAGGCTAATAACTAGATTAATCATGTAGTTCATGGGGACTTCCCAGTGACCTGTTGCTTGTCTGACCCCGCCCCTATATATATATATATATATATATATATATATATATATATATATACTAGGGATTTGTTGCTATCCGTCGAGATGAGCGCATTCCCAACCCTCCGTCGAGTGTGGCACTTCTTTAGGGCACATGTATCTTACTGCAGTGTGCCTGCTATATCTATCTTTTCCTTTTGCTGGGGCCATTCGGGTAGTAGCAAGCAGGAGCTGGACTTTGAAGTCTCATTACATCTTGTTAGTAATTAGGCCTGTGATAACCCTAGTTAGCTAATAATAGCAAGCCGTAGGCATTGTGTGGCCGCTTGTCCTTCTGTGTTGTTTGGCTTGTTGCCTGCCAGCCAGCTGATATTAATTTCCAGCTGGCAATGCAGGTGTTAGTGGATGCTAGGGAGATTGTGATTGTGTTAGCTTCACTATACTTGTGGATTGTTATCGTGCGTTGGTACCGCACGATCCCTTACCTTTATTTACTGTTTTTAGGTGTTATTCTTGTCATATTTTATCATGCTGGTTTTCTTCGCCCGTCCTTGAGCCTTCCTTTCTGGTACTTGCTGCGGTTGGCCTGACCAACCCTGGATTGTTCCCAGATTGTCTGAGACCGACCTGGTGGATCTTCCAGACTTGACTTGGAGGGTGTGCTTCAGTTCCAGCCATGCTAGGAACTGTAGGAAGGTATACTTGTCTACATTATTATCCTGTACTGTAGATTCCAGATTTTTATATGAGTATTTTCTGTTTTTTATATGATTATCTCTCTTGATATTGTTTTATTGTGATTTACCTGTGGATATGAGATCGGATTTAGGCCATAGATTGATTGCATGCTAGGATACCCAACCAGACTGGACAGCCGTCATCACCGTATAGCGTATTCGTACCTTATACGGTGTAGCTGGCCGTGTACGTCCCCGTATTCCGTAACTGGGGCGTGACAACCTGTCACAAAAATTGAAGATGTAAAAAGTCTTTCTCATTCTGCTGGCGGGGTCATCAAGCTACTCATCTGCTATTTTAAAGATTGCAGTCGCTCCTCACGAGAGTCCATTACTCGCCTCCTAGCTTCCTCCATTCCAGACTTATCGTCGAAAGATGGCATGGTTACTAGTCTGCGAGAGATTTCAGCTTGATGAGTTGTGACATACTCATCTCTTTCCTGGGTCAGAGCGTCCAGTTGTTGAACTGCAGCCTGATGTTGTGTGACCTCATCTTCCAGAGCAAGCTGAACAAGTCTCAACTCTTGTTGAAGACGCACAGATTTTGCTTGCAGCTCAACAACTTTCCTCTCCTTCTCCTCAGCAACAGATGCTATTGTTTCCACTTGGGAATTATACTCAGCAGACTTAGTAGAGAAAGTGTCCAAGAGAACCTGGAGATCAACCTTCGCAACTGTAACCTCTTGTGACATCCTCTCAAACTCGGCCTGTACCAAAGGCTCCATCTTCCCTCGATTCAGATCTTTGTAGATCTTAACCGACTCCTCTAGCTCATCTAGGATGTGCTCAAGGTAAGCAGCTTGCGCTTCATCACCTTGATTCCGGATGGCAGCTATCAGATAGGAGGTTGGACCCATAACAGTTATAAAACCAACCTCTTCTTTATCCATTACCCTGTCTACTAAGGGTCCTAAAGAACTGAAGAAAAGATTGGTAAAGGAACCGATGATGAATCTGTTAGTGGCAATAGCACCAGGAGTAGCAGCTACTCCCATAGACGTCGAAGCAGCAGCAGGCGCCTGTACAGATGGACGTTCAGCTTCTTTTATGTGGGTGGAGGTCTCTCTAGATAATGGAGCCATGGTAGAGCTAGTCGCCCCTCCCAGGTGTTCATCTGCAAAATCAAACAAACACCATCAGCTGGCTGTCATTACCAACTATCGAGAATGATCAGAAGTAAGAGTGATCTTACCATTGCTAGGTACAGGGACAAGTTTGTCCAATGCTGACACGAGTTCCAACCTAGCAGAAGTAGCCTCAGACATTACTGCCTGGCTACTACCTGCTTCAGAGCCGCCCGAAAAATGTCGGCTACCACTAGATATAGCTATTATTGGCACTATATCAGTGCATGTGGGAGGAACTGGGGAAGATTCAAATTCTGCATGGATAAAAGAATGGAGATGTCAGCCATTTAATCTATGAACAAAAGATTGATAATATCATTCAATACCTTTGGGATCAGCAGTAGTAATTTCCTCAGGTGCTACTTCTTCACCTGTATTCTTTTCTGGAGACACATGCACCTCAACATCCTCTTCAGGATTCAGCGTGTAATCAACAGCTTCCGAGGATACATGGACATTAGCGTCCTCTTCTGGATATAAAGTATCATCAACAGCTTCTGTTGATGTATCTTCATTACTCACACTGTCTTCTGGTGCTTCTTCGCTGTCAGTTGCGGCAGCCGGATCAACATCATCCTGGAGGCCGAAGTCGCAGTCGTTCAGAGCATCGATCATTAATCGATCCTCTTCATCACAAAGTATTCTCGGTGTAGCCGGAAGCTAGGTAGTCTCCATTGTAAGTGTAGGAGATCGCACCACTTCATCTTCTTTCTCCACGGCTTCCTCCATGGTCTCTACAGCCTTATCCCTCCTCTCTGGGCTGAAAGCTTCAGGTTCATGGGCGGGTGTAGGAGATGACATTGTAACTCCGGCAACAGCACTAGCCACGACCGATGACATAGGTCGAGGAGTGACTACCTTCTTTCTTCTGAAGGCCATTTTCTTTCTGTGTAGAGGTCTCTCTAGACTCTCTACATCTATAACATTTACCGGTCTTTGGATAGAGGTCGGGGTCGCCGCCTCTTCTCTTTGAGTTGATTCGGCCTGCTGCCGAGATTGTGATCGGGTCGTGACCCTTTCTGACGATTCCAAGACGAGCTTCTTCTTCGCAACTGGAGAAGAAGGTTCATCTATCCTCCTCTTCCTCTCCTTGGCTGGAGATCTGACAACTTTCAAGGAAATGTGCAATGGCTCGTTGACTTCTTCCAGGAAGTTGGCTTCCCTTGAAGCTTCTAACGGTGCATCGGCCGGTTCACGCTCTTCATCGTTGCCAAGAGCCGACATAAAAGTTGCTCCTTTCTTCAATCTGGCTGCTGTCGCAAAGCTGTCCGCGAGACTAAAGTTCTCGGCGAAGGTATTTGCGGATGTATAGAAGATTGAATATGTGTACAACATCTTCGGACTATGGTCGCTCTTCGTCGGCATCGAGAACATTGTTCTTGTGTCTCAAGCATTATAATAAGCCCATGCCCGGGCTCCATCAATCAGATAGCCTTTTTCTTGTAGGCACGTGATTGCGTTACCTACATGAAACTGGTCGTAGCCGAATTGACGGGCAAAGCGGCTGGGAAGATAGGGTTCCAAATAACATTCATCTTCAAATCTATAGACCAGGTGTGACGGCCTGATTGTCCTCAGCCAATCAAAGACTGCACGATCCAAAGGCTGCCTCCCAAGATCAACCAGATTTGTAGACATATGTTCATAGCCAGTTGGAAGGGGAACGCAGTAGAAATTCTACCCCTTCCCGAGATTAGAGCACATCTGCAATCTCTTAGACTGGTGTATATCCATTTACTCTTGGAGAATCTCCGCAAGAAGCTTCCGCTGACCGCCCCCATATCGGGGTTCATCAATGAAGGATAATACAAAAGCAACCATCCGAACAAATAAGTGTAGGGAAGCTCCAGCCGAGCAAAGTTCCATTTCTCGCCTTTCCCCTTGAGCATTGAATCTACAAACAGGAGGAGGCCAGCGTTCACTCGGCAGGTCATTGCCGACAAAAGATCCATCCGATAGCCAAAGACTAAACGGACGTCAGTAAAATGCACGCCTTGATGGAAGCGATCGACGGTGCTCGCTCCAGGGACAACGAATCGTCAGAGCCAGTAGGTAAGGAAACCTGCCAGCTGGGCTTCCTTTGACATGGGCCTATAGCCCATCCTCATGAAACTTTCAATATTATCTCCTGTCTTGAAAGGAGGGTATTGGAGATCATCATCGATCATAATATCCATCACCTTATTTTCTTCCATCAACCCAATCACCTCACTGCTGCTGAGTTGTTTGAAGAAGTTGGGTTTATAATTGTCATGTTCCTTGGTTTTCTTCTCTATAATGTGGTTAAGGAACAGATAGGGTAACCACTTCGTTGAGTAACAGGTGCCTGACGAACCGCTCTTGTAATATAAGGAACAGATTTTGTAATGGCACAAGAGCTCCTCAAAGACGGCCACCATATCAGCGTTCTCCTGACGAAGTTTGTCCAACTCGTCATTGGTGGGAACAAATTCCTTATAAGGGATATTCTCCATTGGAAGACTCGAGATGTACTTTATCTCGTGAAGAGCCAGTCCAATCTCTCCATAGGGCGTCATGAAGGTTCCTGTCCTAAAGTTGTACCTCTCCGCCAATGCGAGAAACAGATGAGGGTTGGGGTGGAATCCGTATACGGTAGAGTATACCACCTGGTACAGTTCAATCTCCTTGAGCTTCTTTTTGAACTGAGCCAATATCCAATTGGCTATGCAGTTCCATCTTTTGTTATCTGGATTCACCAGACCTGTCAATCGGATGTCCTGATCCGGATATCTTCTCTCAACCTTCGCAAACTCGTTTGCGAATATCGGCGTCCTGACCGTCAGCAGCACGGAGGAGTTCTCTGGTGGGATGCACCCAGGTTTCAATCCTCTGAGCAAGGAGCTATGACGTTCAGAGGAGCTATAGAACATATCCTTGTTGTTCGGCCCCTTCTTCACACAAATGTTCCCCGTTCTGGCTTGCTGGAGAGGAGTTTGTAAAGGCTGCCCGTTCATCAGACTCAACAATATCTCATTGCCCTGTGCTGTTAGAATGGCCTGTCGAGAAGATGGCAGGGCATACTGAGGAAATGTTACATGGGACAGATCCTCCTTAAACTCTGGCTCAGCCAAAGTCCCAGCAAAGACTTCATAATTTGGATCTTCCCTGATGTTAACTGCATCAAACAAAGACAGAATTCAGTACATGCAAAATCAAAGATTATGTTCAAAAGATCCGCAAATTGTGCAAGCATCAGATTGTGCTATGTGCATAGCATCAGATTGCGCTAATGCAGTCTACATGCGCAAAATATCCAGTTGTGCCAATACATCTACTTGCGCAAGTCATCAGATTGTGCTGAGCAACTTGCGTAAAGCATCAGTTTGCGCTGGACAGACTTTCGCAAATCGGTAGATTGCGCTGAACATTTGCCAGCGCTTTCCACCGATTGCGCAAGAAAATAGTTTTCATAGAAATGAAAACTATTGTGTTCGTGCAACCAAAACCCTAAACAGGGCGGCACAATTACATCAAATCTCTAAAAAGAGATTCGACAATGTCAAAGAACCCTAAAAAGGGTATTTTTGATCGGAGTTCATCATCTACCTTGAAGTGCGGGATGACCGACTTCGTGTCGAGAAACTCTGGGCGCAACCCTAGTCAAAGACTCAGCGGGGGCTTTTCCCTTGTCGGCGATTGAACGCTTGGGGGCCATTGATGTCAACGGAGGAGAAGGAGAAGAGTCGAAGATGGCACAGGAGTCTTTTCTCTCTCAAACAAATCGAAACAAGTAAAGAATGACAGAAAGAAGAATGAGAACTATTTATAGTTTTTCAAAAGTAACAGTCAACTCAGATTGCGCCGATAAATTAGGAGCTGATTCCTCCAAATGCGCAGTAAAGACAGCACTTGCACAACTTGATTTTAATGTCGAAATTTAAAGTATTTCGAAACTTTGAATATTTTCAAATTTCGAAAACTTTGAAGGGGGTCTTGTAGGTCCTAAAAATCAAGTTGCACGCATCAAAAAAGGCAAAGAAAATCAAATTGTGCATCCTTCAAATGAACTGCGCAGGAGACAGATTGTGCAACAACTCAACTGCGCAAGCTGAATTGCGCACACATCCAAGCGCGCTAGCTGACGTGGCCGTGTCATCATTATCTGACAGAAAATCTGATCTTCTGACAGCTGACAGTCCGAAGAACGAGGAAACTGTTCGTTTCTCGTACAGCACAGCGCTCGAGGACAGCTGTACATACAGCGCAAGCTACCAGCCCAATCGAAGCGCAGTCTACCCATATCTCTGCAGCACAATTCAATCTCAGCGCAGTTCATGTGGCGCCCTCCATTAAGACAACAGACAATTTACATGTGGCCTACATGCCATCAATTGTTCACCACGTGGCAACCATCTGTACACGACCAAGCGCATTTCAATCAAACAATGCCACGTATCTCATACAGTTGGTCCACGATCGAGTAACTGCCAGCGTATTTCGCTGCTTGCGCAGTCCAATGTCTACGCAATCCATCCTGCGCAATCTAGAATAACTAAAAATTAGTTATTTCCAGAACTCTATAAATAGAGTTTCAATTCCTTCATTATCAAGCCCGAACCAGATCAGATCAGAGATCATTCAAGTCATCACTAGAGATCAGGAGTTCTTGCTAAAGTGCTGCTGCATTCTTCAGAGGCTACCGTCTTCAAAGTTCACATCGTCCAAGGGATAAAGCGATCGTCTTCAGATCGGATTCCTATAGTTGTACTTTCCCAGAATTCTATTGTACTCTTCTTACAAATAAAGAACAACTTTTGTTTTTGCAAACATATGCTGGCATGCATTAGTATAATGCATTAATACATGCGGCTGACTTGTTCCTATGTTCCATATGCGGCTCACTTGGCGTTCGCATGCAAGCAATGCCACAAACATGCATTAATATAATGCAAGCAAGGCCACGTGGATTCAATGCAAGCATGCATTAATATAATACAAGCAAAGGCTTGCATTTGCATGCAGCCAATGAATTCCTTAAGCCATATGCGGCTAGTGTAGAGAAATACATTAAAGAATTGTTTTAAAGCAAATGCATTAAAGAATTAGATAAAGGGATGCATTAGGACATTCCTAACCATATGCGGCTTGTGATATTCTCAGGCGGCTCACTTCATTATATATGCACTAAAACATGCTAGCTAAAGCATATTACTAGCTAAAGCATGTTACTGAATGCATTATATATTAAAATAAAGGCCATGCAAAATCTACTTTAAGCTGATGCATAGAATTAAATAAGGGCCAAGCTATTTAATGCATGCAGCTAGCATTATTAGCTAAGGCTAAAGCATGCAAGCATAAAGCTTATGCATGCAAAGACAGCTAACGCATGCAAAAAGCCAACGCATGCAACTATGTATTAAATATAATGGCCATGCAATGCAAAACAATGCATGCGGCCAACTGAGCAGATGGCCATGCGGCTAGCATAGGGATTTAATAATTAATCATGCAAGCTACTGTAAGCTACATTAAATGCTAATGCATTAAAATACTAATGCATTAAATGCTAGGCTAATGCATATCTAATCAATGCTCATGCGGCCCATTAGATTAAATATTCAATTAAATGGCCATACGGCTGAGAAAAACACTTACCGCATGAAATTGTCATGCGGTCAAGTACTGTTCTTCTTCTCCAATTTCCGAGAAAAAAAATACCATGAAGCCATGCTTCCAAGCTCCATAATTCCATCATCCAGAGTCCAAATCCGAACTTCCATAGGTCAAAATAGGGCAGAAGGACATTCTCTACAATATGGAACCATCAACTAGTAAAAATATGCAAGTTTGATAGATCAAAATCCATGGGAACCAAAAATACCACAAAACTAGATCTACAAGAAATTAACCACAGAAATAAAAAATACTAAGTACTAAAGTGGGTTAGAAACACATGAGGAAGACAATAGAACAATAAAAATGGGGTTCCTCCATGAAGCAAGATGCACTTGCCTAAGCTCTCTCTCAATCCTGGTAGGTGAAGAGTAAAGATGGAGAAGAAGAAATGAGTAATGAGTAATAATGGAAGAGAGAGAGAGTGGGATTGATATTTATGGTGGGAGTGGTGGTAGGTGGGAGTGGTTCTCCAACAAAACCGAACCAAGCCAACAAGCCGAACCGAACCAAGATAAACCCATCAATAAAATACCAAAATAAATCAAGCAGGGAGACATGCAATACGGGTCAAAATACGTACACGTATTCCAAATACGTAATACGAGATCTGGGCATTACAACTCTACCCACCTTAAAAGAATTTTGTCCTCGAAATTTAATCAAGTGGCTAGAGATGCAAGGACAAGCTATACTAAGCAATCAATCATGCAATCATGTATGTAAGCAAGGAAATCGAAGGCACGAGAAAGAGGAAAGATATCCTGCTAGGAACCTCTCTGTCGGTTCTGAATCTGAGCTTGGACCAGGGCATACTGCTGGGGTCTCTGCTGCTCGAATACTTAAGCCTGAGGCGACAATGGCCTCGGAGGCTGGTACCGGTGCTGGTGCTGGTCCCCTTACCGAGGGACTAGTCTGGGTCGATAACGAACTGGCCCTATTCGGACAGGACCCTATCTTGTGGTCCGGTACTCCACAAGCCAAGCACCATTCCTGTGCTCTGCGACACTCCGAAACAACGTGTCCTGGCTTTCCACAATGAGTGCAGCCCATTGCGGAAGACTGCTTCTGCTTCTGTTGTTGAGGGGACGTGACCGACGTCACTAAGGCCGCCTGCCTCGGAGTTCCAATTGTCAAAGCCCTGACTGCCATGGCTGGTGCTGTCGACTGGGTCATCTGGCCGTGAGATCGCTTTCGACCTCCGGTCCTGTCCACTATCCTGTGGAAGGTATACTCGTGCCTCCTGGCTGCTCTCAATACCGCATCAAAAGTTTGATGCTCAAACTGCTCCACTGCCAATAGAATCTCTAAGTGGAGTCCCTGCTGAAATTGATGATCTCTGTCGAACTCGGTCGCCACCAAGTTGGGAGCAAATCGACTGAGTCTGGAAAACTCGGCCGCATATCCGTCGACCCTCCTGCCCATCTGCTTCAGATTGGTATACTTGGTCTGTAGGTCGTACCGAGCCACCGCATCGAAGTACTTGGTCTGGAACCTCTCACAGAATACTGCCCATGCAATGGGTGCCACTAATCCCATGGCCTGCACCGCCCACCAGCTGCGGGCAAGATCTAATAACTACAGGCGTACTACGGCCACCTTCTCGTCTTCTGGGGTCCTGGCTGCTTCTAGAATCACCTCTGTGTCATGAAGCCAAGCATCTGCGGCGATAGCATCTTCACTGCCATCGAAGAATGAAGGGTTCAGGCACTTGAAACTGTTGGCTGCACTGTTTCCATGACGACCGCCTCTGTTCAGAGCATCTTCTACTGCCTGGTGCAAGGCATCTCCTCTATGATCCTGGGAAGCTAACAAGGTCCTGATGAGACCCACCAAAGTGCCATCATCGGGCTCTACAGGCTGGATGGGCTGAACGGGTGGTTCTCCTCCGGTAGGCATGACTCGGAAGGCTGCTCCTGAGTGCTGGGCCTGATCTTTTGGTTGCTGCTGGTCCACGGAAGGTGCTTCACCTTACTGATCGGCAGGTCCAGGAACAATGCCGCTGAAGAAGATGACATAGGGAAACAATAAGGAAGGACCAGGACAGATCAACGATTACAATCATGTGATCAGGATAAGAATTTCATAGATTCAGAGAATACAAATAGAGATCAAGGGCGAGTATTGATTGAGACATCTATTCGGTAAACCCTCACATATCTTGATTTACAAGACCTGCATGGGCCACCACTTAAACCATGTCAGGCCCAGAACCAGAACACTGGAGAGCGGGGGCAGACATAGCCAGCTACGTATAATGAAATGGGATCCACTCCACTATACGGTCACGGCTGTCTAGATATATGAGGGTTTATCTATAAGCCAACAGTCTCTTAAGGTCAATAACAAGCCTAGTGTCTCAATCACAAGCAAGTAAGTAAATGTTACAAGATGTAAGATCACCAAAAATACAATAGTAAGGCGTCCCAAACATTACATATTCAGCTGATCATGAAGCTAGTCGTTACAAAATATGAGGACTAGCAAGAGTTTAGTCATACATGATCAACCCTAGGTTGCCAATCATGTTACAGCCCGCAGGCAGACAGTAAGTAAAAATGTACACGAACTAACACTTGCTCGACGGCTAAACGCCTCAAAAGAATAATTTTACAATAGAGTGGGAGAGCCAAAATAAACCCACTCGTTACCCGAATTTTGTCTAGTGGTCACCATCGGGCTGGAAAACCGGTAGATCCTCTGGAGTTGCTCCGGTATCTGGCCATACAAAACCAGCTGGGTCAGACCCCAGAAAGAGCAAGTGCCACAAATGAGGCTTCACTTAGGAACTAAAACCAGCAATTAGTACAAGAATATAATTACATAAAAGACAGTAATGAAAAGGCTTGATATTAAAAGAATAACAACAGCAAACTGAGTATGAAGAAACCATTCAAGTAGCCAGGTCACAACCCTTAAACCAAACAAGGACCGAGGTTGTAACCCTTCACCTGAATATAACTCCGTCTCCTAAATCTTATGGGTAAGGTAAAACGTATCAATCGTGACAGGTGATATACGATGAGATAACCAAGGGACTATTCAGATAACTAGGTTACAACCCGTAAACCAAACAAGGACCGGGGTTGTAACCCTTCGTCTGAACAGAACTTGGCTTCTCCCACCATTTATCGGCAAGGTAAATAAGAAATCAAGACATGTAACAATCTTGTACAGGATCAAGACAAGACTAGACAGATTGAACTCCATCCAACAATCACGGCCAAGCAGTAAGTACGGCTTGATACTTTAACTAACTAGGGTTATCACAGGCCTAGTTATTTGCAAGACGCAGCGAGATTATTCTACAGCCACAAGCCCTGCAGACCATCCAGGTTATCCAGGCGAATATTAGTACAATAAGAGTGCAACACATGACAGTGTACTGGAAGTGTGTCCTACTCGTCGGCAGGCTACAAATCTACAAGCGCGCCTAGGTAACGGGATTGCCTGTAGCTGGGAAATCTCTTCATGACTACTGGATTTATTCTAGTTGTAAACCTTAGTCAATTTCAGTGGGTACCCCCGACCGTGGTACTCAGGGATCCCCGTCCTAGACATGATGCAAGACAAGACGGGTTCATTTGTACAAGCACAATCGTCTACGGTGTCCAGGTTATTCAATCTTGTCGTGTCATGTTAGCCGTCGCAACAGTATTTCGAGAAATATATATATCATGTCATGTTCACTGTTAGGAGTGCACCACGTCGGGCCACCATCATGTCATATTTATCATGTCTAGTTATCATGTCAAGTTATCTTGTCAGGAGTGCACCACGGCGGGTCACTATCAAGTCATGTCATTTATCAAAGAGGGAAGAAACTTGCATAATTAAATAATAATATATATATAATATATATATTCTTAAATCCAAGGAGAAACTCTACAACTTTTATGTTGGAAGTGGGAAGAAATTCTGACCACAATTCAGGCAAATAAAACATTTAAACGATCAAAGTGGACCCCATGCGGCCCAAAAGTGGAAGAGCATACATGCGGCCAAAGAGAGTGGAAGAGCCACCCATGCGGCCAGCCAAAGCTTAGGCGGCCAGAAAATAACTGAAGGGGGCCATGCGGCCAGTAAGAAATATTGATGCAACCAGAAAGACAAGGAGAGAGGAACCCGCAATAAATGCAAGCTTCCACTCAAGCAAAAGAAAAGGACACGTGGCTACTCAAGTACTGGGGCCATGTGGCCTAAAATTACATAGATACAAACCTTGTGGGACCCTACTACAATTAATGCTTTATACTAATGAGGCCAGCACACCATGGTAAATGTGGCAAAATATGACACGTGGCCACTCAAACAATGCATGCGGCCAAAAATATTAGCAAGTAATAACATGCTTGCAACAGCATACAGGAGCATGCGGCCAATCATACAAAAGCATACAAAATTATATATTAAATATATGCTGGCATGTATTAGTATAATGCATTAATACATGCGGCTGACTTGTTCCTATGTTCCATATGCGGCTCACTTGGCGTTCGCATGTAAGCAATGCCACAAGCATGTATTAATATAATACAAGCAAGGCCACGTGGATTCAATGCAAGCATGCATTAATATAATACAAGCAAAGGCTTGCATTTGCATGTAGCCAATGAATTCCTTAAGCCATATGCGGCTAGTGTAGAGAAATGCATTAAAGAATTGTTTTAAAGCAAATGCATTAAAGAATTGGATAAAGGGATGCATTAGGACATTCCTAACCATATGCGGCTAGTGATATTCTCATGCGGCTCATTGCATTATATATGCACTAAAACATGCTAGCTAAAGCATGTTACTGAATGCATTATATATTAAAATAAAGGCCATGCAAAATCTACTTTAAGCTGATGCATAGAATTAAATAAGGGCCAAGCCATTTAATGCATGCAGCTAGCATTATTAGCTAAGGCTAAAGCATGCAAGCATAAAGCTTATGCATGCAATGATATCTAACGTATGCAAAAAGATAACGCATACAACTATGTATTAAATATAATAGCCATGCAATGCAAAATAATACATGTGGCCAACTGAGCAGATGGCCATGCGGCTAGCATAGGGATTTAATAATTAATCATGCAAGCTACTGCAAGCTAGATTAAATGCTAATGCATTAAAATACTAATGTATTAAATGCTAGGCTAATGCATATCTAATCAATGCTCATGCAGCCCATTATATTAAATATTCAATTAAATGGCTATGCGGCTGAGAAAAACACTTGCCGCATGAAATTGTCATGCGGTCAAGTACTGTTCTTCTCCTCCAATTTTCGAGAAGAAAAATACCATGAAGCCATGCTTCCAAGCTCCATAATTTCATCATCCAGAGTCCAAATCCGAACTTCCATAGGTCAAAATGGGGCAGAAGGACATTCTCTACAACATGGAACCATCAACTAGTAAAAATATGCAAGTTTGATAGATCAAAATTTATGAGAACCGAAAATACCACAAAACTAGATCTACAAGAAATTAACCACAGAAATGAAAAAAGCTAAGTACTAAAGTGGGTTAGAAACACATGAGGAAGACAATAGAACAATAAAAATGGGGTTCCTCCATGAAGCAAGATGCACTTGCCTATGCTCTCTCTCTCTCTCTCTCCTGGTAGGTGAAGAGTAAAGATGGAGAAGAAGCAATGAGTAATGAGTAATAATGGAAGAGAGAGAGAGTAGGATTGATATTTATGGTAGGAGTGGTGGTAGGTGGGAGTGGTTCTCCAACAAAATCGAACCAAGCCAACAAGCCAAACCGAACCAAGATAAACCCATCAATGAAATACCAAAATAAATCAAGTAGGAAGACATGCAATACGGGTCAAAATACGTACATGTATTCCAAATACGTAATACGAGATCTGGGTATTACATATCGATTGCTGCTTGGTGGTATAGAACCAGATCTTCATGGCAGACTTAATATTGTCCTCGAACCTGGTTAATAATCAATTTCGAGTCGCCATAGGCCTCGGTGCAGTGAATCCCCAACTGTTTAGCGAGCTGGAGTCCGATAATGAGAGCGTTATACTCAGCAACGTTATTGGTGCATGACCCCATGAGATAATATGCATGATGGATGACCAAGCCATCGGGAGTGATGAGGACCACTCCGACCCCTGCAATAATATTGCCTTTGATGTCTCTGGCATGGGGTGTGCTGCTAAGAAGTCAGCCAATGCTTGGCCTTTGACTGCCTTTTGTAGGACGAACGCCATGTCATAAGGAGTCAAAAGTATCGCCCATGTAGTTAATCGTGAGTTTAAGTCCCCTGGCTCGGACATGAGCACCCCGAGGGGATTGACCCGGGTGATGATGTGGATCGTTTGTCCGGCCACATAATGACGCCTCTTCTGGATGGTGAGGAGCAGGGCAAGACACTCCTTCTCTATAGGAATATACTGATGCTCGGCCCCAATCATGGTCCTGTTGAGGTAGTAGATTGCTTGTTTGTGGCCTTCATTACTCCTCTGGGCTAGCAAAGCACCGAGGGAATGGTCCATGGCTCAGATGTATAGCAGAAAAGGTTTCCCCAAGACTGGTGCCACCAGTATTGGAGGACTTGTGAGGTCCTGTTTGATGTTGTCGAACGCACGTTGGCATTCTTCTATCCAGACAAAAGAAATCCCTTTCTTTATCAGTTTGGTGAAAGGTTGACATCTAACAGAGAGATTTGCTATGAATCTTCTGATATATGCCAAGCACCCTTGCAGGTCTCAGAGTTCACAAAGATTCTTCAGAGGAGCCATGTCTAAGATCGCCTTAGTCTTCTCTGGATCAATATGAATACCCATGGCTGTGATGATAAAGCCCAAGAATTTTCTACTGGAGGCTCCCAGAAATGACTTGGTTGGGTTCATCTTCAGTTGATGTGTTCGCATTAAATCAAAAACTGTTCTCAAGTCATCCAAGTGACTATATTTCTTTTTTACTTTTGATGGCAATGTCAACAACGTAACATTCTACTGTCTTTCGGAGGTTCTTGCGGAATATGGTGCTCATTACCCGCTGGTATGTTGATTCTTCAACCCGAAGGGCATCACTGTATAACAATATATCCCTTTTGGAGTCTGAAATGAAGTATGCTTTTTGTTCTTGGAAAATATCTTGATTTAGTTGTAGCCTGAGAAACTATCCATAAAGGACATACGTTCGAAGCCACAAGTGTTGTCGATCATCACATCGGTGATCGAAAGGGGAAACTTATCTTTTGGGTAGGCCGAGTTGAGATCCCTGAAGTCTATGCAGACCCAAATTTTCTCATTCTTCTTAGTGACTAGGATAATATTGGCCACCTAATCTGGGTGTTGTTCTTCACAAATGAAGCCACTCTCTAAGAGTTTGTTGACTTCTTCCTTGATAGCATCCATAATGTTGGGGCAGAAATGCCACTATTGTTGTTTGATAGGCTTAGCATCGGGTAGGATGTTGAGACGATACATGGTGACTTACGGGTCCAAATCTAGCATGTCTTCGTAGCTCCATGCAAAGACATCGATGTATTCTCGGATAAGCTGTATCAGAGATTCTTTGTCTTCCTCTATCAATTTTTTACTAATAAAGATGGATTGAGGAAAAATCTCGTCTCCTAGTTCGACTTGGATGATTTCGTCTTCAGTAGGAGGTTCACGCTGTTCGAAGCACCATTCCCATTGGGATCCCAAGCGTTGAGCCCAGGGTTCATCCTCGAAGTATTCGAGTATTTGGTCTTCATCCTTTACTGGAGGATCTGCAGAGACCATATTAACGGACAATATCTTCTTGAGGGCTTGGCCGATACTAGTATCTGAGTCCCAAGGAATCTGAGGAGTGAGAATGCGTCATGGCCTCTGGCTCCGAGCTCTCCGAAGTTGTTGTAGGTGTAACATAACCCAACCCCCGACGAGTGCGCTGATAATAGTTTTAGGACTTTTCTTTTGGAGCACGAAGTCACAAGGGAAGGCATCGGCCTTTGCCATAGTTCAGTCCTCAGTCACTGTTCAAGTCGTAACCTATTTTCTAGATGAGGTTTTTGGCTTGAGTAGTGTAACAGTAGAGTTGCATCTTGCCGTTATTGGATTTTGGTTCTACCGGAGCCAGTCGCTAAGGATCTCCAATCAGCCGAAGATGATGGGTTCCTCCTCCTTCTTTCTTGCTGGAACCAAGAAATAGGTGCCTTGAGAAGGGACAACTCGACTTGCGATGTTGACTATTATCACTTGTGTTTGCAGCATATATAGAGCGTTGTCTAAGAAATATCTAGTGTTCTAATACGCACAAGAGTAATTCAAAGACAACTTCCTATTAATGAAATTTGAAATTTTATCTCGAGGAATTACATCATCTAAAGAATGTGCTTTGGTATTGACACATATGTAGTCTCCCAACTCTTCATCCGTGAGCACCAGAGCTGTTGTAGGAGAAGGTGGAGGACGTTTTTCCTTCAGCTTGACTACCAAGGGGCCTGCAGTCGGAGGTTCGTGTGACTTCAGAGTTGGTTTTGGAGCCTTTCGGGGAAGCCTTATTTGCATAGGCTCCTGACCAGCCTCTGACATAGTCGAGGATGATCTAATCGAAGCTTTGTCTCGAAGCTTGATGATGAGAGGAGCTGATGTCTTGGGAGGTTTTCCCCTCAATTGAACCTTCAATGGTTCTTCAGCGATAGCTGCACTTTCTGTCGCATCGTCGGCATCATTGGCGTCATCGTCCCATGGGACTGATTTGTATAGATCAGCATCTGTACAGTATGCTTCGAGTCATCGAAAGGGATCGATGTTAGCAAACTTGGTCTTGATAGTCCCCTCGCTGGCCACATACTTCATGTATTGATGGAGAGTGGAGGGCACGATCATGTATTCATGAATCCATGGTCGTCCCAACAGCATGTTGTAGTTTATGCCGGCGTCAATGACGTAGCAAGTAACGTCAGTCTGGAGATCGCCTATTTGGCATTTCATGTAGATCTTGCCAAGGGGTTCACTTTTTCTAACGTTAAAATTGCTGATTGTTGTGTTCGACGCAGTTAGCTTATGCATCGGGATCTCCAAAGCTTGGAGTAAACTCCGAGGGATGATGCTGAGAGAAGAGCCATGGTCGATGTGGATGCGATCGACCTTAATAGTACCAATGTACCCTGTATAGTACAGGGGTCAGTTATGTCGATTGTTCTTCAGTAGCATGTCCTGCTGAATGAAGGTTTTGTTAGGGATCACCTCGACTGCACTATGACAATATAGACATTCAGCAGGGTTCTCCTTGGGCGATTACACCTGAGTGAGGAAGGAGTCAGCGTTCTGTAAAGCTTCACTGAGGGCGTCTCGAGTCTTTTTGGAGAGACAGAGAAGCTCGAAAAGTGATAGTCGAGCCGGAGTGTTGGCCAGCTGCGCCAATATGTCAAAATTATAGGGCTTGATTGGCCCTACTACCAAGTCTTTTCTCAGAGGCTTGTCAAAGCGAACCTCTTTTAATTTCTGTTTATCTGCAGCAGGCGCTTAGGACGGGCCTGCTTTCGATGTGTTGGAGATGTTGGCCGCAACGAACGGAGGTATCTCTTCCTCTGGAGCTTGGTTCTCTTCTCACTGGTGAGTCGAGTGAGTGGTAACCAGGGTGTCATCAGTTGAAGGAGTAGGTCTCCTTCGTCCTTTGCATTTCCGTAGGCTTCGGGTTTATTGTTACTGAACCTTTGGAGATGTTGACGGTCATGGCTTGCTTACCTTTATCGTCTTCGGGGTTGCTGCTGGACGAGCGCCTCCCCTTGTCTTCGAAAGAAGGAAAGTTTAGTCCCAAGAGCTGCAGGTCCTGGGCCTTTCTTTGTGCTACATCCGCCTCTGTAAGAAAAGATGTCCATTCTGTGCAAGGAGCATTGTGCCATAATTTAATTGTAGGAAGCATGTTCTTGCTGTACGAGTCCATAAGCATGGGCTCGGGTATACTAGGAGGTAACCTTAGAGCTGTCTGATGAAAGTGCTCAATGTATATGCGTACAAGCTCTTTCTTCTTCTGGACGATGTCCATGAGAGTCAACATCATCATGTCGATTCCTCTTTCGTAGAATCGGTTGAGGAATAGAGTCTTCAAGTCTTCGAACGATGTAATACAATTGTCCGGAAGACTGCAGAACTATTTGTAGGCTAACCCCTGTAGGGCTCCTATTAATATGTTGGTGAGGAGAGCATCGTCCTTCGGTAGATGACGTGTTACTGATGTGAAGTACTTCAAGTATCGTCAGGGAGACTCCTTCCATCAAAAGGTGTGAGCGTCTGTAGATTGTATTGGGGAGGATAGAATATATTATCCTATTTGACAGGATATAGTTGCCGAATCCCCATCTTTTGGAGTGTTGTTCGCTTTTCTTTGGCATCATAGCAAGCGTATAACTCTTGGAAGGCTTGCTGCATCTCAGTTGATATTGCAGGTCCTGTTGTCGACGGAGTAGAAGACGACGGTACTGTTTGGTTCACAAGAGGAAGCGCATTGGATCTATCGTTAGCTGCTGGGTCAGGAGGAGGAGTGGAGGCAGCGGGAGTCAACCTATCCTTGATCTCCAGGATGACTGTCACCTCCGTTTCCTGCTGTACGTATTTCCAAGTATATATGAATATAATATATGCAAGTATATAATGTATTCAAATATGTATGTATGCATGTATGTATGAATGTATAGGTGCGTGAATGAATGCAAGTATGCATATATGATATGTATATAGGCATGTATGCAATGTATGTATGTATGTATACATGATATGTATGTATGCATGTATACAATGTAAGTATGTATGTATGTATTTCTATAAACCGAGTTAACCTATAACCTTTTACACACATGCATTCATACACCCTTTGACACCATGTATCCCATGTCATATACACCTACCTATCACTAAATCTTAGAACATTAACACATATCCTTTCACACACATGCTAAACACACACACACGCAATCACTTACTCTTTTACCTCTCATTCTCTCTCTCTCTCTCTCTCTCATTCTCTCATTCTCTCTCTCTCTCTCTCTCTCTCTCTCTCTCTCTCTCTATATATATATATATATATATATATATATATATATATATTATATATATATATATATATATATATATTATATTCATGCCAAACACACACACACAATCACTTACTCTTTTACCTCTCATTCTCTCTCTCTCTCTCTCTCTCTCTCTCTCTCTATATATATATATATATATATATATATATATATGTGTGTGTGTGTGTGTGTGTGTGTGTGTGTGTGTGTGTGTGTGTGTGTGTGTGCCTATATATATAGTTTTCCTATATATATCTACTTATATGAATATGTGAATGTGAATAATATATATACATTATATGACTAAGTTTGTGTGCCTTGTTAGCTTATGGTTTAGTTTTGTGCTTGGTTTAGCAAGTGACTTACGCTATGAGTTAGTAGCTATCTTGGATACTTGATTTGCATAGACTTAGTTTGTTTAGACCTAGAATTGACTAACCTAGACTAGTTGACCATTGTTGACCCAACCCTAGCTAGTTTGACCACAGTTTACTAGAGTTGACCTAGTTTGACTTTATAATTGACCAGAGTTGACCAAGAGTTAACTTTGACCTAGATTGACTTAGACTTATGTAGATTGCATTATAATTTCAATTACCATATAAATTGAACTCTTTATAACCTGTGTTGCTCTAACTAGGACTTTGGGACTCCAGTTGGCCATCTTTTTATATCAGCTATTCAGGGTATCAGATGAGTACATTCTCTGACCGTTTCATACTTGATCGGATTTATATTTATGCTCTAGATTACTTTACTTGATGCTCTCACGTTGTTAACACGGATTTGTACTATTTGGATCCCTTCATGAGATGTTATCCCCCTCGGGAGCATCGGGTTACGGCATGTCATATGCATTTAACTTTCATCATGTACTCCATTGCTTTCACCATTCATGTGCACTCTTGTGATTCATGTAATCTCATGTTCACAGAGCCCCTCATGTATACTTCATGTGCACCCATTTATGGGCCCCCAGGTGAAATCATGTACAATAACATAATTTGTCTGGATCTTTGTGTATTTATTGGGGTACGAGGGATTATAAATGGTCATATGAACAATTCCAAAGTAGTGTAGTCATGTACAAACTTTCATGTTTATTATCAAGCCGTTCACATGTCAATCTTGTACTTTACATCACTAGCTACTGATAGTTCTTTACTTATAGTAGATATTTCCTTACAGTCATCTCTTTTACTTTATGTATATTCTTCAGCATTTTATGTATCTTACTCTATAGCATGCTTACATTTTCTGTCATGATATGAACTACGTGAGATGTATTGTGCTCGTTCCTATCCTGACTGGACCTGTTAAAAATATTACAGGTAACCTAGAGATTCACAGCTAGCCTAGAGGACCAGTAGAGCTTGGAGTAGATTACTAGTTTATGGTTTAGTTCTTTTTTAGAACTTGTTTTGTAATAAGTGGTCTCTTGAGATTGTTGAGATGATGTTATTTTGGGAGTGTATTTAAGTTGTTGTTGTTTTGAGTTTTATATAGTTGTTAGACTCCTGTTTTATCTTATCGTGCTTATATTGTGATTGAGTATTATCGTATCTTATACTTGTCCTCCATTCGGGGTTAAGGTTGTGACAGGTACATTATATAATTGCGTGAGTTGTTGATTAGATAGTGACCTAGAACAGCGTTCTACCGTCGACACTGTAGCGTAGGCTGGACGTACCCACTTATCGTGTTCCTATACTGGATGCGGGTCATGACATCTTATCATTTATTGCCCTATTTATAATTCTTGCTCTTTTTGTTATTATTTATGTCTTTATGTGCTAATATGCTGATTTTAGTTCTTAAGTGAAGCCTCCCTTGTGGCACTTGCTCCTCTGGGTTCTGACCCAGCTGGTTTTGTATGGCCAGATTTCGGAGTAGCACCCGAGGATCTACCTGCCTTCCAGCCAGATGGTGAACACCAGGCATAACCCTGGCAACGAGTGGATTTCTTATTTTGCTCTCCCACTCTATTGTAAATTATTCTTTTTATGCATTTAGCCGCCGAGCAAGTGTTAGCTCGTGTTGAAGCTTACTTTTTGTCTGCCTAAGGGCTGTAACATGATTGGCAAATCCTAGGGTTGATCATGTATGACTTAAATTCTTGCTAGTCTTCGTATTTTGTATGACTAGCTTCATGATCATCTAAATATGTAATATTTGGGATGCCTTACTTTGTATGCCTGATGATCTGACATCTTGTACAATTATTTGCTTGCTTGAGATTGAGACACTAGGCTTGTTTTTGACCATAAGTGACTGTTGGCTTGTAGATAAACCCTCATACATCTAGACAGCCGTGACCGTATTGCGAGGTGGGTTACACTTCAATGTACGTATATGGCTGTGTCTGTCCCTCGCTCTCCAGTATTCTGGTTCTGGGGCGTAACAGGTTGTTAGACAGCACACTACTGCTGATGCTGCAGCGTAGGCTTGACATGCATCACGTATCGTACCCCTACATCCGGGTGTGGATCGTGACAAATATGTAACAACTTGATAACCTAAAATAAAAAAAGAATAAAATTACCCTTGTCCACCCCTAGTTGCCCCCACCCCGCCGACTGCACCCCTTGGCCAATTGTACCTCCCGGTTTGCTGCACCACCCCGCCCCTCCCCTCTCCGTGCGGGTCGCCACCATTGCCTCCGCAGCCAATGCTGCTTCCATACGCTGTGAGAGAGAGGGGGACGCATGAGGTGCTTCCGACGGAAGGTAGGGGTACAGCTAGCCTTGGGGGAGGATGCTACCGACGGAGGGGGGCAACTAGAGGAGGAGGGGTGGGGTGGGTTGGGTAGAGTAGTTTTGTCTTTTTTAAAAAATTTTGGGTATCAATTTGAAAATATTCAATAGTTGATATTATCAAGTTGTTGAGTAAAAAAAGTTTAGGATATCAAGTTGAAAAACTAGAATAGTTGAGGGTATCAAATTAAAATTGAGCCTATTTTTTTTAAAGTATGTAAAGACCTTTATGTAAAGATATGTATGATTAATTTTAAACAACTTCATGTAGAAGTAAACTGATTTCATTAGCTTTATATACGAGTAATTATGTCTGTCAGCTTTACATAATCGCATATTTACATAAATATGTCTAAAATGGGGACATGTCTATCAACTCTACATTTAAAATATTTTAAAACATGTATATCATCTTGTTTATCAAGTTTACATTTATAATATTTTAAAACATGTCTATCAGCATGCTTATCAACTTCGCATTTAAACTAATTTAAAACATGTTTTTCAGCACTATGTGTGTAAATTGATTAGATTCTTTTTTAATAATGGACTATCAACTTTACATTTTAAACCGGTTACATTAGAAAGCATTATTATCCATAAAAAATTAGTTGTAGGTGTAAATTTATAAGCTGATCAAAACTCATAAAGCTAAGAAGGTAGTAAACAGAATAAAAACATAGGTGTGTTGGGATATGAGCCATGGGTTGGTATTCCTACCTGAGCCATTTACATGTGGACCAATACGAATAGACTCATATATCCATGTGCACCCATGTGTACTAGTAGACCCATTTCTATTGGTCCACCTGTGTATTGGCTCATATAGGAATATGAGCCTATGGCTCATTTCCCGTTTACATATATAAAAATGTGTTTAAATTAACTAGTAATAAAATATGTAAATTATACAGCTTGTCGCTAACATAACTAACAACCACTAATAATTACATACTTTCAACTACGATAAATTTACCATCTCAAAAATAAATTTACTGCAAAATTTTTATACTATTCAAATTGTGCTAGTCATGTAAAAATAAGAAAAAAAAACACAGACAAAAGATACGTTGCAAAACACATACACGACTTCTAGTTTAAACAACTACTACTAATAATAATAACATTATAATTTTTTAATAAAATCAATATATTTTATATATATATATTAAAAAAAGTAAAATCTTTATATATTCCAAAGAACTAGATAAGAAAACAAATACAGCAGATAGTGTTTCCTGCAAAAATAATTGGAACATCACTCTAATAAAAACCCCACCCATAAGGAATACCCCAATCAAAACCCATTTCCTTCGTGCATTTTTTACATTTTGCTCAATACATGTCACGTCCAATACCGAAATACGGAGATAGACTAGGCCAGCTACCCCGTATGAGGTACGAAGACGTCATACGACGATTACGGCTACCAAGAGACTAGGGGGTGCATGCCACAATCAAGTATCATATAGTCTCATAGAGCATCTATGTCTCAATCAATTAAAGCAAGAAGCAGTAAATAGTGATCACATAAGACAAAGCAGTAAGGTGTCCCCGACGCTTCATCAATACGATTCATGAGACTAGCACCACAAAATGATAAGCTAGTACCGAGAGTCAATAGTACATAACCATACTCAACTACAGTATGATTTAATTACAATGATGTGAGAAAACTAAATATCCATAACATCTAACTAAACAGGTGCTGGAGGCTAAACGCCAAGTACAAAATGGAAGATATCAGATCGGTGAAAAAGAAACCCACTCATTGTCCCCGGCGCCCATGCTCCTGGTGTGCACTAATGTTCAGATAGAAGGTTGGATCCTAAGGCTCTGCTACAAAATCTGGCAAAACAAAACCAGTAGGGTCATACCCCGAATAGCAAGTACAATAAGAGACCTCATAATGAATAAGGCAAAACCCAAGCAATAAATAAGGCCTAGGCCAGGAATAATAGGCTTATATAATCATGGTCAACTATATGTAAGCCCACTTCCCAAAATTTTAAAATTTTATTTATCATTTATTTAAATATTTCCTAGTTAGAAATAAATTTTATTTAAATTTCTATATAAGGTAACTATAAATATTATTAAATGACAAAAGATTTGCCAAATTATTTTAAGATTAGAGGTTATAAAATATATTTTAAATATTATTTGATAATATTAACTATTACTTTGAATTATTATTGTAAATAGATATTAGATTTGATTTGATTAATTTAGTTTTGAATTAATGATTGTTATCTTTGACCAGTAAAAAGATTTGCTAAATTATTTTTATAAGATTTAGATTTATGCAAATAGACTTTAAATTTTATTTGATAATATTGGATATTATTTTATTATTATAAACAAAACAATTATGGATTGAGATTTGATTAATATAGTTTTGAGATTGATTTGATTTTAACTTATGGAAATATTTTATCCATAGGATTTCTAATCCTTCCCTATTTAGGATACCTCCCACATATATATAGGAGAGACTTTTCCTTATTTCTTCCAACAACAAAATTCTTTCAACCTATTTCTCTACTCCTAATTAGGTGATTGCTATCCATTATATATACCTTTATGAACACCTCTCATGTTTCCTTTCTCAAAATCCTCTCTTTTTTCTTCCAAAATAGCCCAAAATTTGTCATAAATTTAGCCTCATTTTTTAGAAGCTATAGCAAATTCGCGAAGCCGTTGCGACCAACTTCGTTTCACCTGTAATTTTTTTTTGTTACAATCGTATCGAGGTTAGCTTTCCAAATCTATAAATTATTTTATGCAATTATGAACGTGAATTTCTGGAAAAATATTTGAGTGTCAGTTGTCCAAAAAAATTAACATGTCGCACTATTTTTGGAATTTCAGGAGATCCCGAACTCCGTTTTGCGAACCGTTTGATGTTTTGGAAAGCTGACACATAGATCTATAGCATATTAATTTAAAAAAATTAATAAAGTAGTTTAATATTTTGTTTAATTTCTAGAACCCACAGATGGTCGATGATTCACGAAATTAGTAGCGGTTAGCCATAATTACAACAACTTTCAACCAAATTAAAATTTTGTCGCACACGTCAACTACAACTTTACTTGAGATAAGTACACTACTGCTTTATGTGCTTATGACATTATAATGCTATCCTTTATTGTGTTTCATTGATTATCCAGTTGAGACATGATTGTGACAAGGTAGGACTTGTTATATCATTGATTGTTTAGTGAGTCAGGAGAAAAAATGCTTAGTAGGTATGTGAACAAAACCCAATGATTATTATTGTGGATAGCTAATTCATACACCTCACATATGGTTTAGCTGTACCTTTTTATTATGGATAGCCATCTATGTTGTGTCGTATTAATCCAAGCCTTTCATATGTCGAAAAGTATTTCAAACATGCTATTTGTTTAATTGTACATGTTCATTGCTAGTTGTCTCGTTCATACATGTTCTTGCTAGTAGTTTCTTGTATATGTTTATTGTTTCCAATTCAGATATATGTTTCCTTATTCTTTACTGCATCTCTACTTATCTATTTTTTTGTATTAAGTTATATTATTGTAATATGGTTGTACTTTGCTCCTTTTCTGACTGTACCGTTGCAGGTGACTTGGCATGCTTCCTACTTTTGCGCTATGGACTATATAGAATATATAGAGACCTTTGAAGGCCGACCTCATATTCTAGGTTAGATAGTTCTTTTATTTTAGCAAATTTGTTCTCGAATGTCATTTTGATGAATTATTGGATTTATAATTTGAATAATTATTGTGAATGAGCAATAAGATATTACTTTCTTGTATTTGAGATTGACATTGAGACCTAGATAGCGTACTACCACCTATGCTGCGGCGTAGGCTGGACTTGGCTATGCACTAGTATCCCGAAAAGCGGGTGCGGGTCATGACATTATAGGCTTCTGAGCCGCAACTTCGGTCCATAGCCTGTCGTAGCACAATAGCCTAACCCAACAACCAAACAAGGACATGGATTGGACCATGCACCACGAAAGCTCATATCTTTGGCTACTAACAAAAAAAATAGATCACAAGAATGTTATTCTACAAGCGGTCAATCAATCCTACGGCTTTCTATAGTTTGCCTGGGTTATCCCAGTAATGCATATATATAAGAATCCTCAGATAGTGCTATATCCAAGCAAGGCTAGCTGAACCAGTTAATAATAATCATGCACTAAATGTACCAGTCCTCGTAAGGCCACCGTGCTAAGTTAATCAGTAATAGTTCTAGCTCTTTTATAGAGAGAACTCGCTCGGCATACACTAAGCAGATACAGCACTCTATTAGTACAAATGAATATACAGTATTTGTGGTTGCCAGTCGGCATGCCATAACAATTGTTTGGGTGGTGTCTTGTCATGTACGATCTCGAGATTCCGTTCCCTTCCAATGCTTCTACCATTTATAGTTGCTTATATTAACCCTATCTTGGTCTTGTAATCACATATCGTGGTCACATTGTCATCCTCCTAGATGTCGCACCTCAGTACTTGTACCCTAAGTATGAATCCGCATCGTCTCGTAGTCCCAAATCTAGATCAATCCTTAGTATAATGTATCAAGCAAACATTCGTCATACCATGCCAATGTTACTGACCATTTACCATGACGGTGTTGGAATAAGAAATGTACTGACATATAACAGGCAAGAATCATGTACCACGAAGAGTCACACCTCAGTGCACTCATATAGTAGCATCTCAGTGCATACTTAGGTTGTACCCCAATACACACTTAGAATAGTACCAGCACGTATACAGTTAATCAAGCCAGGAACATGGTCAAGTCAGGAACATAGTCAAGTCATGTAAATCACATGGACACGTTTGGACACATAGGTCACTTGGGCGCATAAGTCATATAGTTTAAATTTCCCATGGTACACTAAGGTCAGGACATGAAATCAAGTCATCAAGAGAAACTAGCAAAAACTACTAAAATATAAATCCAGCCAAACAGGTGCATGGGGTCTCAGACGCATAAAATAGTCATGCACATAAAACAGTCATGCGCACGGAACAGTCATACGTATGGAAAGACTGCTCAAAACAAAATTGAGCATGACAAGACTACACATGACAAAACTGCACATGGCAAGACTGCACATGGCAGAACTGTGCATGGGCAACACTGCGTATGGCATAACTGCGTATGGCAGAACTGTGCGGTACAAAACTGTGCATGGCAGAACTGCGCGCACGTCGTCCCCAAACAGCAAGGCCAGCCATAGAAGTTCCAAAAACTTGTCATAGCCATAACTTCCTCATCTGAACTCAAAAGCAAGCAAAATAAAGCCAAAACTGCATAAAAATCAAATTCTCTATAACATGGAACAACTAATTTTCAAAAGTAACAACTTTTGATATATCAAAACTATGAAAAATCTATAAAACTATAACTTTAAAACTTAGATCTACACTAAACTAGCCATTAAATCCGAAAACTTGAACTAAACATGTAGAGAATGTAAAGATGCATATTATAGACTAATAATATATGGAAGAAATCAAAGAAAAGAGATGAGCAAAAGGTCTCTCCATTTAGTGCAAGATGTATTTGCCTATGGTTGGTTGGGAGGAAATAAAGAGAATGGATGAGGAGAGAGAGAGAGAGAAGAAGAGAGTACATATAGGGGTGGGGCTAGGTGGTTCCACTAAACCCGTATCCCTATCATGCTGTAACCAAATGACTAATGACATGCTCCATGCTATATGATACAAATAATTAAAAACCTAAATAAAATCCTAATCACAACACGGTCCAGTTATTTTATCATCGAAGCAGTGAACCACACTTACAACCAGACAAGGACAAGGGGTGGCACACTACTCCACGACGAGACACTGTTCTATGCCATGACCAGGTACAAATACAGGATACATATAATCGAGATACAGGTACCAGATATCATATATAGAAAAAATATAAAATTTTATGTATACCGGGAACGGAGAGTGACATCTCTACCCTCCTTAGAAAAAATTTGTCAATGGAATTTCAATAAGGCGAGTCGAGCTGCTCTCTGATCAGGAAATAAACCAAGAACATATAGCAAACACAATTATCAAACAATGCATGGCACGTGAACAAATAATGGAAGAAATAATAATTAAATAAATGCACAAGCAATAATCACACCTTAGAAAGAAAGTGATTGGAGGCATACAAATAAAATATGCCTCCCGGGTCAGTTGGTAGGAACTCGTAGTCGCGGTCCTACTCTAACTCCCAAGTGGACAAGGGTACCAATGACTTAACAAGAACAGGGCTCTGCCCAGGACATACCCTTGTAGTCAGGACACGTGATGGGTATGACATATCACGTCATACGAGAGCAGATGAGTGAGCCGAGAAAGCCGCCTTCACTCGTCAAATATAGAACTCAAAGAAATATAATAAAGAATACTCAACACTTACCAACAACATGATCACCCTCAGCCAACCTCTATTCTAATACTCTAAACTCTACTTGCCTCTGCCCCTACTGGACTCCCTATTATTCTCTTCCATGGACCTGCTGCTACGGCCGCTACTGTCCTACCTGATGCGATCCCACCTGATGTTGTGCTTGTCGGTACATCTAAGCTTGCGTCGGTAATGGACGCTGGGCTAATGCATCACTGCTAGTACTGGCCCTTGATACGGTGCTACCCCTGAAGCTGGCAATGCCAGAAACTATTGAGCTGGCCTATTAGCCCCTGTATCTGCGGGCAAGTAGCTATATGATGATATGATCCTCCATACTTGAAGCACTACACATTCGCTGACCGACACACTTCCCGAGTGTGCCCTCAATTATCATAATAAGTGCAACCTACTTGTGCCCCGTCGCTGCTGGTGCTTCGGCTGCTGCTGCCAAACTGGTGCAGTCACAACTGTTATGACTGGTGTCGTACCACGAATACGAATGCCAGGTGTTGGTGCTGACGTCTTTGGTACTGACCCTCCTCCACTCTGTGCATGAGACCTTTTCTGGCCTCAAGTGCTTGTTAACAACCTCTGGATAGTAAGCTCGTGCCTTCGAGCCGCCGTCAATACTGTATCGAATGTCTGGTAGTCATGTCCCTCTACCAATTGCATAATCTCTAAGTGAAGTCCATGTTGGAACCTTATTGCCCTTTCTGGCTCTTTTATCACCATTGCAGTGGCAAATCTACTCTGCATGCAGAACTCTGCTGCATATCCATCTATTGTCCGACCGGACTGCTTGAGACCGATGAACCTCTGCTGAAGCTCGAACTAAACTGCGAGGCCAAAGTACTTGGTCCTGAACCTAGTCCTGAAGCCATCCAAAGAAATAGGATGCCTCAAGCCAACTTCCACTGATGCCCACTAATCACGGCAAGGTCCTGAAGCTGAAACCGGACCTGATCTACCTGCTTCTCAGCTGGAACCTTGGCCACCGCCAAGATGGCCTCGATATCCTGTAGCCACGCATTAATGGCATCCTCTGTGCCATCGAAATACCTTGGGTTGAGTCGACAAAATCGAGCCGATGAACCCGAATTCGATTTTTTGCTTCTCTCTGGGTTGTCTATAAACCCTGATTCAGTAGAACATTTTGCTCTTGCTGTCGTGCCGGCTGATGTTGTTGGACTGCCATCTGATGCTGCTGCGTTGCTAGCACTCTTTGAATGATAAGTGCCGCAGAGTCGAAAACTGCTGCCACTGCCAATATTGCTGGAGGTGAAGGAAACTCTGGAATTTGTAGTTCATGCATATGGCAAGACTGCACAAAACAAAATTGTGCTTGGCAAGACTGCGCATGGCAAGACTGTGCATGGCAGAACTGCGCATGGGCAATACTGTGCATGGGTGAGACTGCGAATGACAGAACTGTACAGTAAAAATTTGTGCATGGCAGAACTGTGTGCATGCAGGGTCGTTGTCCCCAAACAGCAAGTTTAGCCATGGAAGTTCCACAAACTTGTCATGGCAATAACTTCCTCATCTGAACTCGAAATCAAACGAAATAAAGGACAAAACTACATAAATCAAATTCTCTATAATGCGGAACAACTAGTTTCCAAAATAACAACTTTTGATAGATCAAAACCATGACAAATCTATAAAATCCTAACTTTAAAACTTAGATCTACACTAAACTAGTCATTAAATTCGAAAACTTCAAGAACTAAACATGTAGAGAATGTAAAGATGCATATTATAGACTAATATGTGGAAGAAATCAAAGAAAAGAGATGAGAAATAGGTCTCTCCATTTAGTGTAAGATATACTTGCCTAGGGTTGGTTGGGAGGAAATAAAAAGAATGAATGACGAAAGAGAGAGAGGAAGAGAGTATATATAGGGGTGGGGCAAGGTGTCACGACCCGCTCCCGAATAATCGAATACGAGTCGGACACGCCCAGCCTTCGTTCATGGACATGACGAAGTAAGCTGTACAATACTAAGAAAAAACTCCAAGTCACAATGAAATGTAAACATCCACAGCTTCTATAAACGTCCCAAAAAATATCACCACAATCCACAGAGTTATTTTTAGTACAAAGTTATCCGGAGATAAATTCGATAAAATAAAATACAATGATGAAATCCAAAATACAATGTCCAGAAATGAAATCTAAACAATAAACTAAATCTTGCAATTCCAATGATATAACCGTGCTCCATGTGGCCTCAAGCTCACCTATAACGTATCCTGTCAGGAAAAGAGCAAAGTACAACCCCGACAAGAAATAATATATAATGTAATCTGAAATACAAAATATAAGGTAAAACTAGAGTATGAGAACTAAAAATGAAATTATGGTACCAGAAGTGGAATACAAAACTGAAGACAATGGACACGACAATCAATATGCAAAGACAATGAACACGACAATCAATGCAAGTATGACCTTTGAAATATTAACCTAATGTGTGACCGGCTAAGGACCACAATCCACAATCAATCCACAATCAATCAATTCTGCAAGGTTAGGCTTAATCGTACGTGAGGTGTACGATTAGGCTATTCACAATACCTAGGTTGGGTGTGGTCACACACTAGTCAATATTTCTTCCAATCCCGCAATAACAATGACTCACAATGCAATGACGAACAAGGATGATGCAATCATGTGTATCACGTGTCCGATATAAAAATATGGCACATGAATGTATGATAGAATAACAAAGTAAAAGCTCGAGTCAGTATACTTGTCTTGGTTTCGTTGCACGGGAGTAGTACTGCATGAATGAATGATCACCTGGTATTTTGGTACAAGTTGTTAGGGTTGAAAACATTTAACTAACTATCTCAATATTCATATATATATATATATATATATATATATATATATATATATATATATATATATATATATATAAAAAAAAAATATATATATATATATATATATATATATATATATATATATATATATATATATATATATATATATATATATATATATATATATATATATAACTAGTCATAATTATTAGAAAATAGTTTAAAAGGTTTTTATATCAAAATAGGCTAGATATAACTTTATCCAAATAGTACTTATAGAAATAATTTAAACTATGTTTTGGCAAGAAACCATTTTAGGAAAATACTTAAACTATTATTAACAAAAAACCTTTATATTTAGTCAAAACTTGCTAAGTAAGCTATTTTCAAAATAATGATATTAAGATTTTAGCTAATAATACTAGCAATTTTAGATATGGTAATATTTACTAAATCATTCGCTATAAAAATATTATACAAATTACTAGTCATATCAATCTAAAGTTATTCAATAGGATTTGTAACAAATATTTAACAATGATAACAATGCTACTTAATACATAGTAGCAAAATAATATAACATTTTTAGAATAATATTACAATTTCAATAAGGAAAATATAAACAATAATAATTAATAGGAACATTATTAAAACCCAGCCCAAGTACCCAAGATCGACCAGTCAGTCCTACCCTTATACAGTTTCAGTCCAATTCTACACTTCAACCAAACCAGCCCATACATTCTGTCCAGCAGGCTGGCCCAAAGTCCAGTCCTACTCTTGTTGTATAACATTGTAACAAAATTTAAGCCCAACTCCATATCATTCTTGTTAACATGATTCAACTAAATTAATTCCTATAACTGAGCCCAACTTCTTTCAATCTGAAACCCAGCCCGAAGCTCTAACCCGACCCAAACTCTGGATTTTAATTCCCAATACAAAAGGAATCATATACTCTCTCTCTCACTGCACAAACCATTCTCAGCCAACCATTAAAGAAACCCAAACACACTGCTATGTGACCTTTCCATATATGAGGAGGCACCCTACATGACTCATCGGTTTCCCAAGAGTCAAAAGCTGACTCATATGACTCATAAGGAAACGAAGGAGACTCCTTCTCTCTCCATCACATTATACTCACTTCTCAGCCTACATTCTTCTTCTTCCCCATATTTCCACACTCAAGGAGGACAAACCCTAACCCTATGTTATTTCCTCCATCCAGTGAAGTTCTAACCCTAATGCTTTCCTTTTGCCATTACTTCATCAACCAAACTACAAACCCTAAACCATCACCTTCACTCTTCAAAACTAATTCCCATCATCTTCCTCCTCAAGCTCAAATGGAAAAATCCTAGAACTCTCTTCCTTCCTCTCGTGCTCGAGAGGAACCCTAGGTTTCTCTTCTCAAATTCCTACAGAAACCCAAAACTTCATCTCCTCATTCTCAGTCCACCGCAGGAGGAACCAACAGTTCTTCCCCTCCCCTAATCTCTGAAGGTCCCAAGCACAAACCCTAACACCACTCTATAACAGCCCTAAATCTCAGATCCAAAACCCTAGAAGCAAGCAAGGAAGAATGGGGGGTTCGAGAGTTCGAGGCGGGGTCTTACCGGACGTGGTGGGGATGTCGATCCTCGGCGAGTGGATCCGGCGGTGGTTCAAGCCACAAAGAAATGGTGCTCCTAGAGTCCCGAGGGCAGCACTTTGATCGAGGGGCCGACTGCGGTCATGAAGGCGGTACGCGAGTCGAGGAATCCCTGCAGACGAGGAGCCGGCGTAGTCCACTAGGCGATCGCTCGAGTCTCGAAAGGTCGACTCGAACTTCGAAGGGCGTACGATCTCAGAGTGATGATCGGCGTCGTCGAACGTATCGTGGCGAACTCAAGGTGACTGCGGCTGAACTCCGGCGTAGATTCCAGCGAGGTCCGGTGGTCGGCACGGCGGTGCTCGGCGGTCTGGATCTGAACCGGAGGCTCGATGGATGGCCGGATGACCGGATCTGCACTTGATCTAGCGATGGCTCAGTTCTTGAGGAGGCGGCGGCGAGGTCAAGTCTGTCGCCACAGTCGAGGACAGGCTCCGATCGGTTCTGGAGGCGTCGATGAAGTCGATCCGGCCGGTGGTGAGATCTCTGATGGATTTTCGGAGAGGGCACATTGGCTCGAGGCAGGGTCGAGCGGTGGTACTCGGTGGCGCTCACGGTGGCGACTGCCGGAACAGTAGGAAAGAGAGTGTAGAGAGATAGTACTGTGCTGTCAGAAATGAATTGGAATTCGTGTACTGACAGTGTGTCAGAAATTGAAGACTACAAAGTTGTATTTATAATAAAATATTCTAGTGGCATAGTTATGAATTCATGTAGATCTGTGGGTGTTTCCTAAGTTAAGACATTGGCAATGTGGTAAATAGCTATAGATCTGGGGGCTTTACATGAGACTAGTAACAGAATCTGTTATTCTCCACTGCCTAACCACTTTAGTTTATAATTACCAACTAGTTAATAACTAACAAATCAATTAGTTAGGCTAACTAGATTAATAGGAAAACAAAACAGTTAATCTTTTAACAAAATAGTTAATAACTAAATAATCTTTATTTAAACAGTCTCTCTCTAAATAATCAACAGTTATTGATAACTAATTAAATCAAAACAATTTCTTTCCAAAATTAATGATTACTACAAAATAGTTAATTAAAACAATCCTTTCCACCTATTATTTAACTATAATAATTTGTAAAGCTATTACTAATAATCTGTAGCTAATTAACAAAAAAATAAATCTTTTTAACATAATTAATAATTCCAAAATAATCAAGTCAACTAATTTAACTAAACATTAGTTAAAAGAAGAATCATGATTAAAGATGATATTAACTTGAGAATCATTTTGACAGATTTCGCAAAACCACTTCTTAAAATTCGAAATTGTCCAACCCAAATATTATAAAATGTAATGCTTTCTAAAAAGAAATCAACAAATTAAAAACTTTAGAAATAGTATTTAAGAAAAATACTTTTGTTAAAACTAAATTTGCATCTATAAACGATATTATATCCTTGAATAGAAAATTTAGAAAAATCTCAAAATTCTCCAAATATTTGTTTAGGGAGTTACACAAGGTGGTTCCACTAAATCCTAATACCTATCATACTCTAACCAACTGACTAATAACATGCTCCATGCTATATGATACAAATAATTAAAAACCTAATTAGAATCATGATCACAACATGGTCCAGTTATTCCGTCATCGAAGCAGTAAACCACACCTATAACTAGACAAGGACAAGGGGTGGCACACTACTCCGCGACGAGACACTGTTCCATGCCATGACCAGATGCAAATACAGGATACAGATAATCAAGATACAGGTGCCAAATACCATATACAGGAAAAATAAATTTTTTTACGTATACCAGGAATGGGGACTGACAATACCACTAATAACTATATAGACTCTTGACCGCAGATCTTAAATATGATGTTGTTTCGCTCTCTCCAGATGTGCCACATGGTGCAAAGGAGCCCTAATTTGATGGTATTATACCAGATACTCCCTCTTTGTCTTAGAATATAGATATCCCGAGCATGGGCTTGTAAATTCCTCAAGAATCCAACTATTGCAATAAACAATAATTATTTTAAAATGATATTATTATTTATGCGAATTATGATCATTAAAAAATTGAACGAACAATCAGTCCTAAATTAAATTAGATCCAACGATCTAGGGTTTTGAATACCAACAAAAATTGAATCTGAAATTTTCAAACTCATGAATCAAACAAGGGAGGCTCTGATATAAATTGTTAGATATTTACCTTTTGATTCATGAGATGAAGAACATAAATAAATACGGAAGCGTACCTGAATCCATTGCTTAACTTGATGGATATTGAAGCAAACGTCTATTCATACAGTTCGATCTTCCAACTTGCTACGATCCATAATGACGAAGCTGAATTATTTGTCCCTCTTTCTGTTGATGGGGATACACAAGAAAAAAAAAACATTTTCTTTGGTGGTCGTATAACCCCTAACGAATATATATATATATATATATATATATATATATATATATATATATATATAATAATATATATATATACAGATTCACAAGGAAAAAAAAATTCTTTGGAGGCCGTATAACCCCTAACACACACACACACACACACACACACACACACACACACACACACACACACACACACACACACGATCCGGATCGGGGGCCCCACTCGCGGAGCCCCTTCTCCTTCGACCATTGAATCGAGCGGGCGTACGCACGCACGGGCCCTACGCGGGCCCCCCGATCCGATGGGGCAAAGGGGGAGCGTGGCTTTGGCTGGGCTCTCCCCGCAGGACTTTTGATCCGTACTCATATATATATATATATATATATATATATATATATATATATATATATATATATATATATATATATATATTGAGCTTCCATTCTCCCCCCGCGTGCCTGCCTGTCCTCTTGACCGACTCCCTCCGCCGCTAGTCGACGGCCGGAGCCGCGCCCTCCCTGCCCTCTCCCCGCCGCTATGTCCTTCCCACCTGATTCGTTGGCTTTCTCCGACTGCTACCCCCCGGCGTCCCCCATCCTTCTTCGGCTCAGCGTCGGGCCTTCCTCCGTCTCCATCCCCGCCACAGCTCCCCCGTCGGTCGTCCGTCGGCCCCCTCTCTCATCCGCCCCTCCCACCTCTTCCGGACTGCCTCGCCTTCTTCTCCTCCACCCCTCCTTCCCCCATCACTCGCCATTTCCTCTCCAGTCGGCGTCCTCGCCAGCTCTGCCCCCTGTGGCCCGGCGAGACGCTCAGCCTCCCTCTCCCTCCGCTTCTTCTGGTGGCCCTCTCCCTTCCTCTGAGGTCGCGGTCGCCTCGGGTGCTCCGACACCTGTGCTAGAGCTGTTTCTTGGTTCCTCAGTTTCCCGTTCGATGATTTCGAATTTTGAAATCCCGCTCTCTGGCCTCGTCCCGAGCCCTGTGCTCCATGGAGAAGGCGGAGCTGGGGTCGCATGGCCCATCGCCCCTTTGGACGTATGGTCCATCGCCCCTTTGGACGCATGGCCCCCCCCACCCCTATCTCTTGGGCGCATAGCATCCGTCCCTCTCGGACGCTTGGCCTGTTACCTCCTATGTGGATGCATGGTCCCCTCCATCGTCTGCCAGCACTCGCCCCACCGGCTCTTTGGGCGCATGGTCCCCTCCTCCGTCCGCTGGCGGCGCATGGCTCCTCCCTCCCTTTGGCGCATGGCCCCCAGGAGTAGGCACTTGGCTCCCGGCCTTCGGCGCTCTGGCCGCCCAACCAGAGGCCCCTGCCCTTGTCGTTGCTTCCAGGCCTCCGCAGCAGTGGGCGCATGGACCCCCTCCCCTGACGCATAGCCCTCCCCTCCTAACCAGTTACCCGTCTGGCTATGCGCCCTCGGAGCCCGAGGCTCCTCCGACGCCGCCCGTAGGCCCCTCGGACCCCCTCCTCTCTCTGCCCTTCCCGGGCTGTCGGGCTCGGGAGTGGTTGCAGCTCCGGCTCGCTCGGTCCCGGACGACCTCCTTGCCCTTGGCCCGACCATGTGAGCTCCATCCTTTTCGTCGGCGCCCTCTCTCCTGGCGCCGGACCCCCCTGCCCGGCTCCCGAATATTCGCCCGTTGGCCAGTTACTACCCTTCTGCTCCAGCTTCCAGCCTTCTGGTTGCCCCATAGCCTTCTTGCCCGCTGTCCTCTCCTTGCGGGGTCTCGACCCCCTTTGCCCCTGGGGCCCCTCCGCCCTCCTTCGTAGACATGCTTCGGCCGGACCGTGCTGTTTCGAAGGGTATCTTCCTCCCCGATGTGCCTCTGCCCGATATTGTGTATAATGAGGAGTCCCAGATCCCGACGGTCCCATTCTCGTCCAAGGAGCTCTCCTCACTCTCTTCCTCCTTTCCCCATACTTTCGTCCTCAAATTCTCCAACGGGTGCCCGAAGCTTGAAAGGGTTAAGGAGGTTATAGCCAGCTGGCGGCTGTCCGCTGCTTACCGAGTTACTCCCCTGGACCCCATGCACTTACTGCTGCATCTCTCTTCCGAGCTCGACCACAGGTCCGTGTGGTCTAAAGGGACCTGTAGGGTGGATGCCTACCTTATGAAGATCATCCGGTGGTCTGTGGACTTTAACACCAAGGTGGAATCTGCTATGGTTGCAGCCTGGGTGACCCTCCCAAATCTCCCCCTTATCTGCTTCGTTCCTGCGGCCCTTAGACGGATCGCCAACTCTTTTGAGACGTATGTGGCTACGGCGGCAGAAACCAGCAACCTCACAAAAGCCCACTATGCCAAAATCTGTGTGGAACTCGATCTCTCCATCGAACCCCCCAACCACATTATCATTGAGCTAGGCGACCGGACTCACACCCAGTGTATAGTATACGACAACCACATCATTTGCTGCAAACACTGCCATCTTCGGGGACACCTAGCAGAATACTGCTTCCGCCTCTACCCCGACTTAAAGAGGAACTCGGATCGGAAAGAAAAAGGGCCTAAAGCTAACAAGAACAAACAATCGATCAAGGAAGATCAGCCGAAGCACCTGTTGTTGCAGCAGAACACCCACGTCCGATTCAGTGATAGTGAAGGCTCGCCTGTAAAACCCCTATTTTTTAATTATTTTTTAATTATTTTATTAGACTTAAAAATAAATTTATACAATTTAAGGTTTTACTTATTTTTTTAAAATGACCTTAGCCATTGTTGAATTTTGGAACACTAGACGATCATGACTTTTAGCATGGAAATTATAGCAGTGTGCCTTGACTAGTGTACCAGTCATGCCGGGGGAAGCGTAGCCATGGTGATGTTCAAACTAGGAAAACCAGGCCAAGTTGTGAATGGACTTATTTAAATTATTTTAATTAAATATTATTTTATATATTGATTTTTAGATGACCCGGTTTGTCGAATTCAGCCCGAACAGGGCCCGAACCAAATTTAAGCCCATGTAGGCATGGGATGGGACCAAGGTGGCCATCTAGACATATTTTATGTATGTAAAAATATTTTCTAAATTATTTTAGAATTTTATGTACAATTTTTAATTATTTAATTATGTGTACAATTATTGGTATTTTATTATTAAATAATATCTTACAAAATGATACAGTTTTTCTGGACCCAAATAAGGGTGTGTAGTAAAGTTCTCCCATTGGACTATTTTTATTATTTTATTTAAAACTATTTTACGGTGATTAATAAACATGTTTATTTTATTAGGTATTATTTTATTATTTTATTGATTTATTGTCAAATGAAATTAAATATATGTACTTATGTTTTAAGTTAATTTTATATATGGATAGATAAGATTTAGATTTTTTCTTTTGAACTTGTGATAATTTTAGAGGAGTATATTTAGATATATGCATATATATATATATAATAAGTTATATATAGAAAGAAAAGATTTGAAAGAAAAAAATATATAATAACCTAAGTGGTCGGCCCCACCATGTGGGAGCCGACCACATGCATGCAAATAAGCAGCAGCGCTAGCAAGCTTGTGCGCCCCTCCACACGCATGCAAAAGCACGCAGCAGCTTGGTTGGCCGAACCCCCTTTAACCAAAGCAACAGTAGCAAGTATAGGCCGACCCCCTCCCTCCTTTTAACACATATATTTTTTTTTTCCTTTTAACACACACACATATATATATACATATATATATATATATATATATATATATATATATATATATATATATATATATATATATATATATATATATATATATATATATATATATATTTATATATATATATAGTTAAAAAATATATATATATATATATATATATATATAGTTATATATATAGTTATATATATATATATATATACAAACCCTAAAAATTTCTTCCACCTCTTTCCTCTCCTCCTTCCTCCTCCCCACTCCACGGCGAAGCTCGGACGCACCATGGCGAAGCCGTGCTCGCGAAGAAGACAAAGGAACCATCGACAACAGCAGCAGTAACGGAACAGCGAGGTACTCACCTTCTCTCCTAGTTTCCTCCCATCTAGTTTGATCATTTTTCGATCTACGAATTTCTACGCGTAGCCCCCATGACCCTCTTCGAGATCCCTCGGGTGGATTTTGACTTGGCCATCCAACTTGCTCGAAAAATCGAGACGAAGTTGGAAAAAAATAACTTTTCTGGAATATTAAAAACTGTTTCAAAATACCAACTTGTCGGCCTCTTTTCTTTCTGTACAATAGGATTTTGTAGAAACTAATTAAAGACGGTCAAAGACAACATAACCGAGATTGTAACGCACCTTCTGGATTCACTTTTCATCTAGTATGTAGAAAGTTACACGTTGTTAAAGTTTCACGAAAAATTGTAAATTCTGTGTTCAAAAAAATAGAAAAGACACTCGATACGGCGTGCGCCCCGACAAACCGGGCGACGTGGTCATGCACTATATACATCAAAAGGTGCGTATGGATGTTGTCGACGTGTGGAAACTGACGGAATTCGATTTCGTTGCATATGCGCGACGAAATCAGTACGTATCCGTCGAGATACCCCGTATCGACCTTTTGCAAATTAGGTCACAACTTCGTGTACACTCATCAAATCGCGACGAAACTTGTGCCATTGGACTAGAAATATTTTTCTTGTCCTGTGAGCCAAGTTTGGTTCAATTCCGAGAAGGTTGATCGGGACACCATTTTTGCGGGCCCACAATCCCACTCAAAGGGCGATTTTGTGCACAACCCATCGAAATCCAAAATTGGACATACCGTTGGGTTCATCCCATCAAAATAAATCCACAGACATGTAGTTTGATGACTTTAGAGACCGTAGATATTGGCACGCATTTTGGTGCAAAGCGGGTCCAACGGCAGACATCGTTTTGACCCAAAATTACGATTTTGCCCCTGTTCCAGAATTTAACTTTTGGACAGGCATTTCCTAGGCAAATCTTTTATTCCAAACTCGTTCGTGATGTTTGTTGCAGCATCCGGAGTCATCTGCAGGATTTGGCTTTTCTTACTTCGTTTATTTGTTTGTTCGAGCTCCTAGATTATTCTCTTTTGCACTTAACCTCAGGCAAGATACCTTGCCATTATACTGTTTATATTCAGTTTGCATTTTATTACATATCACTGTTCATTTATTTCCAGTTCTTATCGTTCTTGATTTACTGTCTGCTCAGTGATATTAGATATACTTTGTTATTATCCTTTGATTGCATGTGGACTTAGAGTTAAGAGACTACCGTTTGTAGTGTATTGCATATACCTTGACACAGTTGCACCACGAGGATGTGTGAGATGAGTAGCATTTAGAGGTCCTTGTGTGTGGGCTGATCCCCCATGCGCATGCGTTAGGGCTAACTGCTAATAGAGGCATGTTAGGAGACTTAGCGGTTAGTAGAGGTATATGAGACATGGATGTGACTCTGTTAGGCATTGGGTGGGAAGAACAGTTCCTTAACGTATGGGCCACGTATGCACTTCCCTATTACCGGTTATCTTTGCGGGAGATACGGTCCTGGATCCTGATACCTGATTTACTGCTGGCCTCTGACATTCGACGAATGTTATGCTTTGAGGTCCCTGGTATCCTGATGGGACCATACCTGAGATTACTGCTACTGAGCCAGAGTGCCCATGCGTTGAAGGTTTGTTCTTATTGCATAAACATATTAGAATGGTCAGGTAACCCTCGTCAAATGTCATATCACCCCATCCCATTAGTAGCTTGGGACAATGTCTCATCGCGGCATAGTGTGCTACCCCTTGTCCTTGTTTGGTTGTAGGGGTAGTCCACTGTTTCGATGATGAGGTATTGGATCTTGTTACGAGTGGGACTATTTACTTTACTTGTGATTTATAACATAGTATATATATTCAGTTATGTGGCATGTTCTTTATGTATCTTGTTATGTCCCTCTGAGGACCTGGTTATCTCTCCAGGTGTGTGTGCTTTTGTGATATTGCAGGTGTTCTAGCCGAGGTCGCGATCTTCTCTATTCATTCGGAGATGATGTGTCGTGGGTCTTCCTTTGCTACTCCCGCCAATTCATTTCAGTTTCATGTATATTTTTTCTTACTTGTTGGTAGTAGATTTGTCTCCGCCCAACATATTGTATCAAGACAATTCATTATCATTATATGATATCTTTTATTCATTTACTTTGTGTGGATGAGAAAAATCTTTATGGCTAGCACAATCCACCAATTCCAAAGCTCCTTATGCGGATCGCTCCAAAGACTTCCACGCGGCTCAGTTATGGCGGCCACCCTTATGCGGTTCAGATGGGGGGGCACCCTCATACGGTTCAGTTGGGGACCACCCTCATGCGGCTCAGTTGGAGGCCACCCTTATGCGGCTCAGTTGGAGGCCATCCTTATGCGGTTCAGTTGGAGGTCACCCTTATGCGGCTCAGTTGGAGGCCACCCGCTTATGCGGTTCAGTTGGAGGCCACCCTTATACGGCTTAGTTGGAGGCCATCCTCATGTGTCTCGGTTGTGGGGCTACCCTCATACGGCTCAGTTGTGAGGACATCCTCATGCGGCTCGATTGTGAGGCCACCCTCATGCGGCTCAATTAGCAGACCACACTCATACGGCTCTGCCAGGACGCCCCGTTCATGTAGCTCGTAGCATAAATAACAATTGGGACACGTGACAGAAGATTGACTAAGACTTATCCACTCAGATTTAGCAACCAACAAATTATAACAATGTATTACAATCATCATAACTGCCCAGATCAATTTCCATCAAACAATGCAGATTTATTGCAATCGTTATAACTGCGCAGATCGATTTCCAATAAACAATGCAGATTTGTTGCAATCAATATAAACAACCCAGATTGATTTCTAACAAAGAAGATTAAGGCTAATCTTAACCAATCCCTAACCGCCCGCTTTTCAAGGAGCAATTACTGTACCCCTTTCTTATCACAAAGTCCTATAAATAGCAGAGGACTATTCCTTTGCAAAGAAGACAGAGTTAGACGCACAGAGCCCGAGCAGAGAGAATAGCAACTCCCGCACACACAAAGAGCATTTCTTCGCCAGAGCAGAAGCTACGTCCGATCGTCCAAGGAGTAATTAAGGCAGAGTTGATATCACTTTCCCGAGCCTCTACCATCACCCCCCAGAAAAACTAAACAATTGTACTTAGATTGCTTTTCCTAAGTTTTATTTCTAGGCTCTCTTTGTACGAGCGAGTTTGTATTGTGAATCAAAGTCCAGTCCTCCCATAAAACTGTTCTGTTCTTTTGATAATCAATGGCAAACACGATGGCGACTCTGCTAGGGACTAACTTCTCCACTGCTGAGAAGTTGGTGACGCAATCGGACGAAGCCAAACTTGGCTCCACGCAACAGATGCTGGTCGTCCGCTTCGACCAGCAGGCGTTTGAAAAAATGCTCTCCGACGGGAGCGCTGGCCCGGTCCATAAGCGAGCCCGCACGAAGAAGACCCACAGGGAGTGGAGGCCCAAGACTTTTGTTCCTCCCCTAGCTCTGGAAGAGGTGTTCTCTGCTACCCAAGACGGCAGAAAAGACTCCCATACGGCCCCACTTCAGGCCACAGAGACCCCTGTTATTCTCAAGTCCGGCAGAGGAAAGCACTACGATGCTGGACTTGAAGAAGCAAATGGGGACTCTATACGGTCCAGGAAGAAAGCGTATAAGGGTGCCAGCCGCATGAAGAAGGCTCATGCGGCCAACAATTCCAGCCGCATGAAGGCTCATGCGGCCACTAAATCCAGCCACATGAATATTCCTGCGACAGCCAAAACCAGCCGCATGAATGCTGATACGGCCACAAAATCCAGCCGCATGAATGCTGATGTGGCCACAAATGCCAGCCGCATGAATGCTGATGCTGATGTGGCTACAAATCCCATCCGCATGAATGCCCATATGGCAGTCAAATCCAACCGCATGAAATCTTATGCGGCCATAAATGCTAGTCGCATGAATGCTGATGCGGCCATAAAAGCCAGCCGCATGAATGCTCATATGGCCACCAATCCCAGCCCTAAACCATCTGCTCCATGTGGCTCGGGTTCAGTCTTCGACCGCCTCTCATGCGGTCCTGATCTCAGATGCTCTTATAAGGATGTGCCAGACTCTGTGCGGCTCAATTTGGACTCTTCCTACTATGCGTCCTTGGGTGCTAGAGGGAGAAAGTCTAGGGCAGTACGGGCTCATCGAGCTCAGTCAGCTGTCCTAACCTCTGACCATCAGAGAGCTCCGCTTACTGTTAGACGGGCCTCTGGTGGAAAGTTGTACAGAACCGACCGTGTCCAGTCCCCGGCGACAAACGGACAGAGTGGTTTCCAAGAGTCTCCCAATCAGGGGGCAAACATGGTGCCAATACACTCGTGTGCTCAGGACTCTCGGGCCCACAAAACAAGTGACTTGCATGATGTGATTCTTCACAAGCGCAAGAAAAGAGAAGAGAACTTGGTGTACAGAGAGTCCTTTCATGGACATCACTGCACTCAATTTATTGTCAACTGCTGCTGCAGCAAAGTGGCAGTACCAGAGGACCGACAGTCCGTCTTCCAACGACTACAGCAGTCAGGACTGGTCATGCAACAAAGTTCAGGAGACGAGGTGCTTCATGTCGCCTCCTACAATTTTGCTCGAAAGATCCCTACCGGCAAGGCGAGGAAGAAGATAAATATTTCTAGCCCGGCGATCTCTACTAGCGCGGCTAGGAAACCCTCATCTAGGCGGTTGTCCACAACCACCGCTGGAGGAGTTTATCAGGGCACCTGCTCTAAGACGAAATCTTCAACACTTGGAGATTCGTCATCTATATCTCTGGAGGTAGCCGAAGCTGGGGGTAGCACCCCACCGAACGTCCATAATAATCCGGTGTTCCAAGAAGATGCACCAGGAGAAACAATTCCCCCCACAGATGCAGTGGATCCGGACGTCCCTGAGGACGTCCATGGGTCCCAAGACGAGGAAGCCTCCTAGGCAGGGGGTAGCACTTCCTCTGAGTCCGAATAAGAGGAGAACATTCCTACATACCCCGACGATTTCTCGGTGCAAGGGTATGATTCAGAGGGCACCTCCTCCAGCGTTCATTCCATCTCTCCTCATGTGAGGACGGTGTTCATGACGAACAACGACCAAAACGGTCCCAGTGATCGCCAACGCATCGACACTCTGGAGGCCATACTTTATACCTTGGTCAAGTCCGTAGACGAGATCAAAGCGTCCCTACCGGCTCTGCAAGGAAGGACGCCTGGCCAAACAAGCTTGGGTCCCGCGGTCAATGCGGACTTAAACTCAACTGCGGCAAACCCGGACGACAATCCTCCTGCAATATTGGCTACCACCGCTGTAGACGAGGCCAGGGAGGCAAGACGAGAGGTCCAGGAGCTCCGGGCTATGTTTCTCGCCCGAAAAACCTCTCAAGACCTCAGGATACGACAACCGTATCCTGCTGCATAGAGAGATGTCCCCTTTCCACCAAGATATAAGCCATTTAACATCAATCCATATGATGGGAAGACATCTGCGAGTCGGTACATCACCTACTTTGAAGTCACGACCGACCATCTGCCTCATGACGACGCTATCCTCACGTGGTTGTTCATCGGGGCATTGGAGGGGGTAGCATTTGATTGGTATCGCAATCTGCCGGACAACTGCATCCATTCCTTCGCCGGCTTCAAAAACATGTTCTTTGGAAGGTTCTAGGAGGTAGGACAAGATATGACAATGTCCACCCTCATGGACGTTGTTCAAGGTGAGAAGGAGCTGACAAGGAACTACATTGAGTAGTTTTGCCAATCCGCGATGAAATTGCCCTCTGGCAACCCAGATTCTTTCTTGATTGAAATCTGTCAAAAGAGGCTGCTTCCCACAATCAGCCTCTGGATGGGCGAAAGTCAGTTCAAGGACTGGAAGACTTTCATCATCAGCACCACTAGCACAGAAGACAAGTTAAAGAAAGCTCGCCAACTGGGGTTGCACATCTCGGAAGGAGAGGACAAAGGCAAACGCCCTAATGCCAACAACAACAACGGTGGTAATTCCTCCAACAACCGAGACAACAAGGGCAAACAGGCTATGGTGGCTGACACAGCCCCGAAGCTCAAACCGAAGCAGGCAGAGAAGCAGTGGCCGCAGATGACTTACTCCTTCGAAGACAGCCATGTCAAGCCCATCCTTGATATGCTCATACAAGGAGATCGAATTCAGCTCCCTCCTCCAAGGCGTGAACCTCGTCCGGCATAGATGGAGAGCCCAAAGTACTGCCACTACCACTGCTACGTCCATCATGCTACTCAAGACTGCTTCCAATTGAAGCGGTATATCCAGAAACTGATCGACTCTAAGGCTCTGGCCATTGACTTCGAGGAGGTACTGTGGCGGCCAACATGGTGTCTATCCAATTCGACAGCTTCCCTCTGACGAAGACTCAAGATAGAGTAGTACCCGTCCCCCGGGCAAAATAAGAGGTCGCTAATCTTCCACCTCCCCGTGACCAGGCTGCTGGTCTAGTACCCCTCACCACATCACGAAGGAAGGTCATGTGGGTCCATCCAGACCTGGTACCTGAAGTGACTCAGTCCGCATTACCCTCCACCGGCAAAAGAAGGATGGGAAAGTCAAGTCCTGCCGTACAATCTTGACAGATGTTGAAGAATCTACGGCCGTCGTCACCCAGTCTGGGGCACAATCCCAACCTACACCGGGTAACTCGGCTGAAGATCATCAGCCGGCGGCTGCTGATGCTCCAGGACCTTCTCAGCCTCCGACGACTGACAAGCATAAGCCGAAAGAGACTCGCTTTGATAAGCCGCCCCGAAAAGAGGCACCTTATGGGCTGGAGAGGCCCTACAACTTTGACATCTTGGCACAATTGGCTAACATACCGGCCAAATTGTCATTATACGAGCTCTTGAGGCTCTCCAAGGATGTTCGTATCGCCCTGAGTGACGCACTTCAAAATGCTGATGCTTATCTGGCTCAAGTCAAGCTCCCAGGGGAGAGCTCGCCAGCAGATGCCCAGGACAGTGCTTGTACCGGTGCAATGCCCAACATTGTCTTCACTCTGCAAGACATGCTTATCAAGACCAACTTGCATGATCGTCCTCTGTATTACACTGGATACGTCGGCAACGTCAAGGTGGATCGGATGCACATTGATCCCGGCTCTTCGATAAGCATTATTCCGAAGAGCTTGCTTCACCATCTGCACATCCCTATGCATCGGCTGACTCCTACAAGCACCGCTATCAGCGGCTTTAATTCCGAGAGAAGCTATCCCATCGGAAAGATTCGTCTGAAGTGCCAAATCGGCGACCTTCAGTCGGAAGTAACCTACTATGTCATCAACGCAGACACCTCCTACAACATTCTCCTGGGGCGTCCGTGGATACACGATTACATGATCGTGCCCTCCACATTGCACCAGTGCTTCAAGTACGTCGACAAGCACGGCTTCGTCAGAACAGAATTTGCTGACATCGATCCTTTTAAAGGGGTCGAATCCTACTATTCGGATTTCTGCTTGTACGAAAACTCGAAGAGGCACAGAGGAAATTGCGGGGCCAGAGGAACCCTTGAGAATCTATCTCCAATCCCGCAAACCAGGAAAGACAGCACCTCTCACAGCCACTCTGCGTAGAGAAACAACAAGTCTTCCGGTGCTCACTGCACAAAAGGAGCAGATGATAATCCGACTGCCAAGGTCTGGCCAAGCACCGAGACCCACTATGGAGCCACTGACAATCAAGCTACTGAGAACTGGCCAGCAACAAACAGAGGAGCTCAATCCCTCTGTCAAGCCGATTACGATTCGTCTTCCCAGAATGAGTCGACAGCCGAGCACTAAGCCGGGGACTGCTAGCGAGCCAACAACTCCTCGCCCAGCACCGAACACCAAACTGGGGGTCGCTAGTGCGCCAATGACTCCATGTTCTGCTCCACCAGTGGAGCCCCTGATGATTAAGCTGCACAGGTCATCCTCCCAGTCTTCATTGACACATGGGATGGCCGAAGAAGAGTTAGAGCTGGCCAAGTATGTGGCTACTCATACTGATGTTCCGTCCGCAGATGATGTAATTCCACCAGAAAAGATACCTTACTTCATCAATAAAGGGCTATCTTTGAACTACCTTGAGCTTAATAAGCTTTGTACAATGTATGCTATGGAACACGATATAGGCACCCACCTACACACATAGGTGACAAATGTCTACACCGTAAACCAACTTTCTTCCGTGGAAGATGCTTGCTTCATAGTCGAGGGAGAGGAACATCCAATCATCTTCGGCCGAAAGAATGATCCACAGCCCTTCAGGATAGAAGAAGTTGATCTCAAACCCGATACCGGGAGACTGCTCCTTTATCTGTATAGCTCCCGATCTAAGTACCTCATGCAAAAATAGGGGTATGATCTGGAGACTACGCCAGGCTTAAACTACGGCACTGGTCGGCGATTACCTTTGCAGTTGCCAGTCCCGGCTGGAAAACCATAAGATTATTCCAACAAGACCAGATGTGGGCTAGGTTATGTTACACCTACAACAACTCCTGAAAGCTCAGATGGGGAATGTGACTGGCATTTACATTTAACTGGATCACCAACTTCTGATTCGGATGTCAGCATTGGGGACGTATTCAGGCAAGCTCTGTCTGTCAATATGGCATTTGCTGATGCCTACGAAGAAGACGAAGACGTACCCGAACTTCTCGAGTTAGAACCTTGGGTCCAGCAACTAGATGTACAGTGGAAGAAATGCTTCGGACTTCGTAAACCTTCCACTGAAGATGAGGTGATGCAAGTTGACCTCGGCGATGAGTCCTCTCCAAAGCCAATCTTCGTCAGCAAAAGCCTGGCAGACGAAGAGCGGGAGGCGCTTTTGTAACTCATCAAAGAGTACATTGACGTGTTCGCCTAGAGCTATAAAAACGTGCCAGGGCTAAACCCCGAGGTTGCACTTCATAAACTCAACATTCATCCGGACGCAAAGCCGGTCAAATAACAGCAACGACGGTTCCGTCCAGACATCATAAACTCCATCGAAGCTGAGGTCAATAAACTGATAGCCAGCGGCTTCATCCGGGAGGAGCAACATCCAGACTGGGTCGCCAACATAGTACCAGTCCTTAAGAAGAATGGGAAGATTCAAATTTGTATCGACTTCCGAAATCTAAACGAAGCATGTCCTAAACATGAGTTCCCTCTTTCCATCACAGACATCATGATCGACAACACATGTGGCTTTGAGCGTATGTCATTCATGGATGGCTTCTCAGGATACAAACAAATCAAGATGTTTCCTGACGAAGAGAAGCATACATCATTCCAAACACCAATTGGCGTGTACTGTTACACCGTCATGCCCTTCGGTTTAAAGAATGTCGGTGCCACATATCAAAGAGCTATGAGTGTCATCTTCAGAGATCACCTGCGTAAGACCGTAGAGTGTTATGTTGATGACATCGCTGTCAAAAGCCGCTCTAAGGAAGACCATCTGCAGGACATGAGGACGGTATTCGACCTGATGCGAGCGCACAACTTGAAAAAGAATACTACCAAATCTTTCTTGGGCGTATCTAGTGGAAAATTCCTGGGTTTTATCATTATTGTCCAGGGAATTCATATAGATCCGGAGAAGACGAAGGCAATTATGGAGATGGGTCCCCCAAGAAATCTCTGTGAACTCCGAGGCCTTCAAGGGAGGCTAGCTGACATCAGGAGGTTCATCTCCAACCTCTCCGGACGATATCATCCATTTACCCACCTCATGAAGAAGGGCATCTCATTCGTAAGGGATGAAGAATGCCAACGCGCGTTCGACAACATCAAAGAATATCTGTCAAATCCTCCAGTTCTGGTGCCCCGGTTGCTGGAAAGCCGTTCTTGCTTTACGTGCGAGCGATGGAGCATTACCTCGGTGCTCTACTAGCACAGAACAATGATGCAGGGCATGAACAGGCTATCTATTATCTTAGTCGAATGATGATAGGACCTGAGCATAGATACACCGCCGTAGAGAAGGAATGTCTTGCTCTGGTGTTCGCTATCCAGAAGACGCGACACTATGTTACAGGACAAACCATCCATGTCATATCTCGAGTTAACCCCCTCAGGATTCTCATGACCAAGTCGGGTGCACTCAGCTCTCGTCTCGCTACCTGGGCGATATTATTGTCTCCCTACGATATGATCTTCATTCCGCAAAAGGCTGTTAAAGGTCAAGCTCTGGCAGACTTTTTAGCAGCCTATCCAAGTTCGGAGTCAACCAGAATATATGAAGAGATTCCAGACGAGATCGCCAATTCAAACATGACTTCCGATGATTTCGTCTGGCGAATGTTCTTCGACGGTGCTTCAAGAACCGGGCCTAAGGGCAACATTGTCGTTGGGGTCGGAGTGGTACTGATTTCTCCCTCGGGCTTGGTGATCAACCGGGCATATTCCCTTATGGAAACCTGCTCGAACAATGTGGCCGAGTACAACGCATTGGTTATCGGCCTCTGACTCGTAAAAGAACTGGGGGTAGAATACCTAGAGGTATATGGCGATTCACAGTTAATCATCAATCAGATCTGGGGTTTATATGAAGTTCGTCATGAAGACATGATCCCCTATCATCAGGTAGGATCGCCATCATTACGTCTCTGAAAGGGTTCTTTATAGAACATGTTCTGAGACTCCGGAACATTAAAGCCGACGCCTTAGCAGGACTGGCCGCTTCCCTGGCGGTCCCAAAATATACTCATCATTTTGTGGACGTAATAGGCCATGAGCTGGTCTGTCCCAAGAACAATATCCAATTTGCCGAGAGGTATTCTGCCCTGACGGTCGACGAGACACAGGATTGGAGGCTCCCATTTAACGACTTTGCAGTTTATGGCATCTTGCCGGAGAACCCGAAAGAAGCTACCACTATTAGAAGACGTTCTCTCAGATTTTTCTACGATACAGAAACAAAGATGCTGTATTGGCGGTCATACGATGGATTACTGCTTCGGTGTCTGTCCAATACAGAAGCCAAAGAAGCTGTACGTGAAGCACATGACGACGTCTGCGGGGCCCATCAGCCTGGCCCGAAATTACAAGACCGCCTTCGCCGGATGGGCTATTACTGGCCCACGATGGTAGCGATGCGATAGACTATACAAGAAAGTACAAAGCCTGTCAGGTCCACACAGATTTTATCCACCAACCCCGAGTTCTTACATCCCATGGTGGCATCCTGGCCATTCGAAGCATAGGGAATGGACATCATCGGTCCGATCACTCCGCCTTCGTCCCGAGGATACCACTTCATACTGGAAATTACAGATTACTTCTCCAAGTAGACGGAAGCTGTCCCACTTACAGAAGTAAAGACATCGAACGTGATCAGCTTCCCCAAGCATCACGTCATCTATCGCTTCGGACTGCCTCAAAGGATCATCCACGACAACGGTCCGTAGTTCGTAAGCCACGCCTTCTATCGGTTTTACGACAAACATCAGATCCAGAATATTGCCTCAACACCGTACAATCCGACGACGAATGGTTTGGCGGAAGCGTTCAATAAAACTATAATCAAGCTACTCAAGAAGTTCGTGTCTTCCAACAAACGCGACTGGAATGAAAAGCTTGGTGAATGCTTATGGGCGTACCGTACTACAGTCCAGACGGCCACCGGGAACACACTATTCTCTCTGGTGTATAGGAGTGAGGCAGTTCTTCCACTGGAGACTCAAATCCCCTCGCTCTGTATTGCCCTCACCTATCGATTGACGATGGATGATAATTACCGTCGTCGACTACAAGAGTTGGAGGCCTTAGATGAGAAGCGCCCGCTAGCTCAACAACGAATCGAGCTGTATCAAGCACGCATCTCGGTAGCCTTCAACAAGAAGGTTAAACTCAGAACATTCCAAGTGGGAGATCTCGTTCTGGCAGTTCGGAGGTCGATGGTTATGACTCACAAAACTGCCGGCAAATTCCAGTCAAAGTGGAAAGGCCCATTTGTCATCGAGGCTATATTCTCCAATGGTGCTTACGTCTCACAAAACAAAATGAAGACTTGCTCATGTTACCCGTCAACAGCAAGTTCCTGAATAAGTATTATGTCTAAACGACATCCTCCAAATCTACAGGACTGTTAAGTTATGTGCCCTTAGGTACCGCTGAACTTACACTCTGGTCATCCCAAATGAATCTATATCACATCTTCTGGGTAATAAGTCATGTATGATCATACCGCTGAACTTCCTTTCCAAAAGAGCATCTTTCTCATGATCTAGTGCCCGCACTTTCAGTGCATAAACAGGGTAACAGTTCCACAAATTTCCCGAAATAACCACGTCGATGTCACCTCTGAGTTGCTTCACTTCCATCAAAAACAAACCACCCCTCACGTAGAACTTCCACGTCCATATTTCCTCTGAGTTGTTCTATGTACCCTTCATGGTGTCCACTCCTGCCACGTCCTCATTACCTCTGAGTAGGAAGACTCCATTGAAGAAACCCTCATATTTACCACGTCCTCATTACCTCTGAGTAAGTATGTTAGTTTTCTCTCGACTTATTATCCGTACCCAAAACCAGGGTACGCCAAGGATAATAGGCCCACAAATGTCCACAGTTGACCACAAATGTCCGCAGTTGACCATAAATGATGTACTAGATCCCCTAGTACATACGCCTCTTTTCTCATTATCACATGCCTCTGGAATCCAGCTGTTCCAAGGCATTCTTTCGCCCGATACCAAGAACTTCCATATCCACCTTACCTCGGAGTTGTTCTAGGTATCCCTATCAAACTTATTATCCGTACCTAAAACCGAGGTATGCCAAGGGTAATAGGTCCACAGAAAAGCCCCAGTAGGGCAAACACATAATTGCAGTATAAGCACTACAGATAAAGGATGATACAAGCAAAGTCATTTATTCAAATCAAATCAAAAGTACTACATTCTTTGGGACCACGTCCCTGCCAAAAAGATGAAGAAACATAAAGAGAGAAAGAAAAGAAAAAGTCGCGATACATAATTCTCTGAGACGGTCCCTCAGTACGGCCGTCGACCGCTCAAACCGCTGCTTGGCTCGGCACTCAGCCTCCTGAGTCAACCGCTCCGCATCCTCCAGAGGCACGTGAGCCTGCCAGCCATCCTCAAGCTTCTTCAGAGCACGCTCCAAGACAGCAGAAGTTCGGGTGACTTTGTCGGCCTCCTGAACAATTACCTCCTTATCTGTGAGGGAGGCCTCGAGCTCAGATTCCAAGAAAGCCAATTTCCTCTGGAGCTCAAGGATCTACTCCTTCGTGTCGATTATCCCGCAAGAGGCTGCCGCTTCCTGAGCAATGCAATCCTCTCCCCGGCGGCTCAACTGATCATACTGTAGAGAGAGATCGCGGAGGTCCTTCATTATAATCGGCTTGGACGCTTCTCGTGCAACCCTTACCTTCTTCCTGGCAGTGATGAGGAAGGCCCGCTCCTGATCTATTGCTGAAGACAGATCAACTTGCCGCAGTATTTGAAACTGGGCCACAAGCTGATCTGCCTCTAGCAATTTGGGCTCCAGGAGCTCAACTATCCCTGCCCCACCGGGGAGGGTTCTAAGGAGTTCAATTTGGCCACGGGCGTATTGATGGGCCAAGGCAAAAGAAGTCTCCCTCTCCACGGCGGCCTCAACCCCTCGCCTCATGTGGCGGTAGAAACTGTCACCATAACCTTTGACGATTCATCCAAGATTTCTGAAGAAGACGGCGTCAAAGGAAGAGTAGCTGGCAGTGTCAAAGAAGAGGCACCGGAACTTGATGTCCCTGCCACAAGGGAAACAAGTTCCGAGCGAAAAGACGCTTAAATAGCGGCCAATTCCTCCTCCGCAGCCCGAAGGATCTGGAGACTCGGCATGGCGAAAAGGTCGATCTCCGGAGCCACATGAGCAGAGGAGGGTGCAGGGACCAGTTCTCCCTGCCCGGCCGTTCCGCCGCTTGCTCTCATGAACTCGATCCAGTAGGAGGCCCCTCAATGTAAGCTGGAGAAGGAGGAGGCATATTCTCTTCCAACAGATCTCTTCTGGCGAGCTCCCTTCCGATAATGTCCGTCGTTGGCAGTGAAGGAGCAGGACCTGTATGTCCGGAGCAACCATCAATCAGCTTAACCCGAAGGATGTGATGATAGAGCAAATGAACCTCCTCACTGGTCTAAATTTGACTTAGCTTACCAGAGAAGAGTTGCTGGGGCTGAGGTTCGCTCTCAGCCACCGTAGTCTCTTCACCAGCAACATCCGACCCAAAGGCAGCTGGTTCATCTGCCCCAGCCGCCCCGGAAGGAGATACAACTGGATCAGTGTCACCCGACTGAAATTTAGCAGTCTCGGGGACGGGTTCAGCAGAGACCATGTCGCCCTGGGTTGGGACGTCAACAACTGGAGGAACCTCGGCCATCGCTGGGAGAATCCCGACGACAATAATCCCGGCACTCATATCTCTAACTAGAGTAGTTAGAGCCGGGTCGACTTCAGAGGCAGCAGCCGGCTCTAAAAAGTCCCCATCTCCTGACGCCTACAGAGAAAAGAAAAATGATTAGGTTATAGTTCAGGAAAAAGAAGAGCTAAAGAAGAAGATGGTTGTAATTCAATTCACCTCCGAAACGGCATCATCCTCGCCTCTCTTCTTAATAAACAGCCCACGAGGCTTAAATGCAGCCCGTTTCACGGAGTAAGTTATACCGCTAACGGCGGGCTCATGCCTGCTTCGCTTGCACGAAGGACCAGGCACGACAGGCGGCTGATCCGCCACCACATCTTCCGCGGAAGGAAGAGAGTTATCAGGAGCATGCTCGTCATCCTCTTCATCCGCGTCGGCAGACTCCGAGTCCGACACAGCAACTGTGTTCTCCTTCTTCTTCCTCGCCTTGGACCTCTTGGGCTTCTCTTCTAAGCCAGTACCAACAATGAAGCTGGTACCTGGGTCAAAATTGACAGGAGGCTTGTTCGCCATGACATGGTATAGAGCCGCCAAATACATGATCTCCTCTGACTCCCCAGCATCAAGAACTGAGAAGCTGGTACGGGTGTGAACCGTGTTATAATAATGCCAGGCTCTGATACCGTCAAGGACGCTACCTTCAAAACCCAGGCAGGAGCTGGGACTGTCCAAGAATAGCTAGCTATACCCAAACTGGCGGGAGAACCTACTAGGCAAGTAAGGCTCCAAATAGACAGTATTGCGGTTGCGGTATACCAGGTGGGAAGGACGAATGTTGTGCAGCCAAAGAAGCATCTTGCTGAATAAGAAGTGGGGAGGCCCAATACCATCAAGATGTACGACCCTCACTTCCTCAGCAAAAAATTGAGGAACAGACACGAAAAAAGTGTATCTGTCCACCCTCGCCAGTGCCATCCGACAGGTACGCATAGACTCGCAATCCCAAGGTATACGACGATACTGGAAGATAAAAGCATCCTCGGCAGTTACACCATCTTCAGGGCCAGGCCTCATCAAAGAGCGGCAATGCATTAACAGCCACCCCATCAGATAATGATAGGACAGCTCAATGCGTTCAAAGTTCTTCATCGTGTCACGGACGATGACCTTGGACGTGAAAGTGCGAAGGCCAGGATGTATACTGCACACCATGGCCGAAAGAAGAGCTAGTCTGACCCCGAAGACCAGCTTAACAGTAGGGAGGATAAAGTTGCGATTGATCCTCTCAATAGAACCAGCCCCTCCTGAAACTACGCAATTCCGTAGCCACACCATCAGAAATCCGGCCAGAAGAGCCTTCTCGGACAACGGCTGAGTGTATTGATAAAAATAAGCAAAAGAGTCAGATTTGCTCCCGAACCTGTCACCGGTGGTTCTTACCCTCTTGGCGGTTGACACTTGGTCCTGCACCTCCTCCCGAGTTCGAGAACTTCGGAGAGAAACCCGGCCTGAGGCGCCGAGCTTAAAAATATAAGTGAGCCAGGCCTTTGTATACGGAAGGTTCCCTTTCGAGCTGTCGTTCTTTTTCTTCGACAGCTGTTGGCACATGCTGTGATGACACAGCAATTCCCGGTAGACGGCAACGAAGCCCGGGAACTTCTCCTCCAAATCCTCGAACTCTTCGTTCGTCGGAGTATACACCTCAAAGACTTCATCTCCCCAAGGCAGCTTAGAGACGTCATGCATCTCGTGCAGAGCAAGCCCCATCTCCCCTACGGGTGTAAAAAAGGTCCCCGTAAGGCAGTTGTACATTTCCAGCAGAGCCATGAACAATTTCTTGTCTATGGGTAATCCATAGCTGGTGCCCCGAATAGCATGGTAGAGTCCAATCTCGTGCAGAAGAGTCTCATATTTTCGTGCGATCCACGTGGCAGGTTCGTCCACGAAGGAAGGGGGTGTATCCAACTCGGTAGCGACAATCGGCCAACAGGATAGGACCCCTTCCGAGCAAGCTGGTTCAGGAAAGTGTCAGCTTGAGAGAACTTGAAGTTGGGACCCTGCAAATTAAAAAAACTGCCCGAGGCCAACCCCATCACGTAGCAGCTGACCGGTACCCTGCCCACGTACACTGACCGCAGGTTATTATTGTAGTAAATTTTGCCCACAATCATGTCGTTCCGGGTCGGAGTCAAGGAATCCTCTATATTCCTGTCCATGGGCAACATGTTGAACCACGATAGTGGGAAATGACGCTCCATCAGAGGAATATGGATCGCCATCCCGTCAGAAGTAAAACTCCAACTCTCAGATATGTCCAGAACTTGGAAGTTCTTTACAGTTAAGGCATCCCTGAAGAGGAACGCAGGCTTCAAGTGTTTGCCCCCCAGCAGCCCTGAGGTCATCATCCCCGAGATAAAGAAGAAGGACTGCTTTTTAATGTCTTCCAGCCTCTCCACAGGTTCGTCTTTTGGAAGCTGGTTCACCACATACTCGACTATGTGGTCGAACCTATAGCCCACAGCAGATTGGGCACGACCCACCAAAGGTTCTTCCGCAGGATTGACTGACAAATTCACTAAAAAAAGGACAAAAGAAATAAGTTAGAAGATGGCCAGAGAGAACTGCTTAGTGTTTTCGAGCTTATGCGGCTCTGATCAGGCGGGTCCTTATACGGATCAATTTAATGGGGCTTATGCGGCTCTGTTTAAACGGGGCCTCATGCGGCCGAGTTCAGATGAGTTTATGCGGCTCTGTTTAACGGGGTCTCATACGGCCGAGTTCAGATGAGCTTATGCGATTCTGTTTAGCGGGGTCTCATGCGGTAGAGTTCAGATAAGCTTATGCGGCTCTGTTTAGCGGGGTCTCATGCGGCCGAGTTCAGATGAGCTTATGCGGTTCTGTTTAGTGGGGTCTCATACGGCCGAGTTCAGATGAGCTTATGCGGCTCTGTTTAGCGGGGTCTCATGTGACCGAGTTCAGATGAGTTTATGCGGCTCTGATTTGATGGGGTCTTATGCGACACAGTTCGAGGGAGCTTATGCGGCCCTGTTCAAAGGAAGCTTATGCGGCACAGTTCAAGGGAGCTTATGCGGCACTGTTCAAAGGGAGCTTATGCGGCCTAGTTTGTAAAGTGCTTATGCGGCCACAAGACGACTCTCATACGGCTCGGACATGGGGTATACCCCTATGCGGCTCGGACATGAGATATACATGCAGCACATGCAGCACAGTATGCGGATTCATCACAATGAACTTGAACAGTTCAATGAAGACGAAGAAGGCCCGCGCATAAAATATACGGCGTAGCTATGATGGTTAGGGCTTTGAGTTTATACAATTTCTCCCAATATCCTTACTATCAATGGCGGAGTGGACGTCAAGATGAACTGTGGGCGCCCCTGTCGACGAGGAAGCCACTCCTTTACCCTTCGCTGCTGCACTAGAGGAAGCTTTGGGAGCCATCGGTGATCGAAGGAGAAGACGACAGCAACTAGGGAAAGAAAGGCTTGAATAAGAGAAGAAAGTAAAGAGTCTATCTCTAAAAATTACTCATATTTATAGGCGGACGGGGGGCTCATAGACCGATGGACACTTCGAACCACGTGCTGCCTAGAAGATAAAACTAACTCTTGGGATTTTATCCCCTCTCATGCAAAAAAGAGTGCTCAGAATCATCAAGGCAATCTAAAATAATTAATACCGACTCTTGGGATCCTACCCAAAAGACGGCTTTAAATGAAAACAAATTAAGAGCAATCAATGAGACGCCTACGTGGAATGAAGGACAGCATATGGCCAGAGCAGATCCATGCGGCCAAAGCAGTCTATGCGGCCAGAACAACCATGCGGCCAGAACAGTCCATGCGGCCAGAGCAGTCCATGTGGCCAGAACATCCTATGCGGCCAGAGGAGTCTATATGGTAAGAAGAGCTTATGCGGACATAGCCTTGCTTCTTATTCAATGTATTTCAATTTTACAAATTAAAAACTTTGAAGGGGGTCTTGCAGAAGCATGGAAAAGAACAGGAAAGTCCATGCGGCTCAAAACAGAAGGGAGTCTCATGCGGAATCCTTTAGAGCTTCATGCGGCTCAAAAGTCCCTTAGAGCCTCATGCGGGCTCAAAAGTCCCTTAGAAGCTTCATGCGGCTGGAAAGTCCCCGACAGCTCCACGCGGCTCGGAAAAAGCCACGTGGCCCTATGCGGTTCAAAAATAGGAGTCAACAGATGGCCATAACTGCTCTGTGCAGCTGGCTCATTAAATGCTCTGACACAATACGGCAGCTCTGACACAAAAGATTAACAGCTTTGACATAAAGGTAAAATGATGACTCTAACATAATGACGTACCCCTAGAGAGACGAGAAAAATCTTTATGGCTGGCACAATCCACCAATTCCAAAGCTCCTTATGCGGATCGTTTCAAAGACTTCCATGCGGCTCAGTTATGGGGCCACCCTTATGCGGTTCAGATGGGGGGCCACCCTTATGCGGTTCAGATAGGGGGGCCACCTCATGCGGTTCGGTTGGGGACCACCCTCATGCGGATCAGTTAGAGGACACCCTTATGTGGCTCAGTTGAAGGCCATCCTTATGCGGTTCAGTTGGAGGCCACCCTTATGCGGCTCAGTTGGAGGCCACCCTTATGCGGCTCAGTTGGAGGCCATCCTTATGCGGTTCAGTTGGAGGCCACCCTTATGCGGCTCAGTTGGAGGCCATCCTCATACGGCTCGGTTGTGGGGCCACCCTCATGCGGCTCAGTTGTGAGGCCATCCTCATGCGGCTCGGTTGTGAGGCCACCCTCATACGGCTCAATTAGCAGACCACACTCATACGGCTCTGCCAGGATGCCCCGTTCATGCGGCTCGCAGCATAAATGACAATTGGGAGACGTGGCAGAAGATTGACTAAGACTTATCCACTCGGATTTAGCAACCAACAAATCATAACAATGCAGATTTATTGCAATCATCATAACTGCCCAGATCGATTTCCAACAAACAATGCAGATTTGTTGCAATCAACATAAACAGCCCAGATTGATTTCCAACAAAGAAGATCAAGACTAATCTTAACCAATCCCCATCCGCCCACTTTTCAAGGAGCAATTACTGTACCCCTTCTCACAAAGCCCTATAAATAGCAGGGGATTATTCCTTTGTAAAGGAGACAGAGTTAGACGCACAGAGCCCGAGCAGAGAGAATAGCAACTCTCGTACACACAAAGAGTATTTCTTTGCCAGAGCAGAAGCTACGTCCGATCGTCTAAGGAGTAAGGCAGAGTTGATATCACTTTTCCGAGCCTCTACCGTCTCCCCCCATAAAAACTAAACAATTGTACTTAGATTGCTTTTCCTAGGTTTTATTCCTAGACTCTCTTTGTACGAGCGAGTTTGTATTGTGAATCAAAGTCCATTCCTCCCATAAAATTGTTCTGTTCTTTTGATAATCAATGGCAAACAGGAATACATTCAAGACTCTAATTGAGTTAAAAAAGGCTTTTTGTGCATTAATTATCACCTCGTGAACTCCCACTTTCTATTTTTGATCTTTTAGCGTCCCTTACCGTGACTTGGATATTTGGAGTACAACACTAGACTTCCACTTCCAACAAACTTCATATGTAAGACCTAGACAAGCTCACATTCATGTAGATATATCATGTCCCACTAAAATACGTCTCCTTGTACACTATTTTTATGATATGACCTTCTGATCAAAATGGCTAAACTATAATTTTTACCATGACACCAAAATACTTTCTGACTTCAATTAAGAGATCCAACCTTGACTCAATCCTTTAACCCGATATGTGAATATGTTCTACTAAATCCCTTAATGCTGAACCTTGTGCCTTACCGTGATTGCTTGACCATTGTCCTATCACACTACTAGTTTAATTCTTGTAAGTTAGGTAGAATACCTGGCGACCTAACAAACCCTTTGTCTTGTGACCTAGTTGATGAGTTCACATATCCTAGAAATTTAGAGGACCTTAACTTATCTAGACAACCAAACCGTAAGTGAAGAAAACTAGGACAACTGTAAAGGCCCACACTTCGGATAAGACTTGATTTTAAAAGATCTTGGACTATTTAAAAATTTCCTTCATCAGTACCTCCCTTGCTCATATTTTGACTATCTCATGCTGCTAATGTAGCTTCAGTTTTGCAAGCTTATTTCGTTATCAAGCTTGATTATGACATATTTTATTGGGTGCACCACTAACATATTGTCTAATCAGAACTGGTGCATGATGGTCTGATCAACCTATTGCACTTTGGTTCAACTTCATATATTATTCTATGTGGATGGAGACATAGTAAACTTGCCTTAGAGTCTCTTTCGCGACAGCTTTGACAAATCTCATTTGAATTATTTTCTTCGCCTATGAACCTCGTATTTCGTACTCAATAGCATCGCCTTTGAACACTTTATTGCTGTTGACTTTACTTACTTTAGAAAGACCAGATACTGTACTTGATAGATAGACTCAAAGTATCATCTTTAGTTGTCCCACCATCTATTGCCAAGATAGTTAGCCATGGACCAACCAAGGTGACTATATCCTCGCTTTGAACTACTCGTCGATTCCATATCTACTATTGTGACCTTCTAATCATTCTTGATACATGAGGATGATTCAAATCGTTCTCTTAATCATGCCCTCAACCTGGACGACCAATATACAACTATTCTCAAGGAACCATCTCTCTTAAGTCTCTAAATTAGTTTTCCCCTTAATCTACTCGATTCTTTTCTATTCTTTAAACTCGTGTTTTATCTTGATCTACTTAAAACCCTTGATCATTTTCATTCTTGCATTAATTAGCCATATCCATGATTATTTTCATATCTATCTAAATCATGATTTTCTAATTCATATTTTGTTGAGCATTGTGAATTGATGATTCCTCATCGATATACCCATGTGACCTTCTCAACCCCCTACTTATTTTTAATTTCGAGGACGAAATTCTTGTAAGTTGGGTAGGATGTAAAATCCCTATTTTTTTAATTATTTTTTATTATTTTATTAGACTTAAAAATAAATTTATACAATTTATGGTTTTATTTATTTTTTTAAAATGACCTTAGCCATTGTTGAATTTTGGAACACTAGACGACCATGACTTTTAGCACGAAAGTTGTAGCAGTGTGCCTTGACTAGTGTACCAGTCATGCCGGGGGAAGCTTAGCCATGGTGATGTTCAAACTAGGAAAACCAGGCCAAGTTGTGAATGAACTTATTTAAATTATTTTAATTAAATATTATTTTATATATTGATTTTTAGATGACTCGGTTTGTCGAATTCAGCCCGAACAGGGCCCGAACCAAATTTAAGCCCATGTAGGCATGGGATGGGACTAAGGTGGCCATCTAGACATATTTTATGTATGTAAAAAAATTTCTAACTTATTTTAGAATTTCATGTACAATTTTTAATTATTTAATTATGTGTACAATTATTGGTATTTTATTATTAAATAATATCTTACAAAATGATACAGTTTTTCTGGACCCAAATAAGGGTGTGTAGTAAAGTTCTCCCATTGGACTATTTTTATTATTTTATTTAAAACTATTTTATGGTGATTAATAAACATGTTTATTTTATTAGGTATTATTTTATTATTTAGTTGATTTATTGTCAAATGAAATTAAATATATGTACTAATGTTTTAAGTTAATTTTATCTATGGATAGATAAGATTTAGATTTTTCCTTTTGAATTTGTTATAATTTTAGAGGAGTATATTTAGATATATGCATATATATATATAATAAATTATATATAGAAAGAAAAGATTTGAAAGAAAAAAATATATAATAACCTAAGTGGTCGGCCCCACCATGTGGGAGCCGACCACATGCATGCAAACAAGCAGCAGCGCTAGCAAGCTTGTGCGCCCCTCCACATGTATACAAAAGCAAGCAGCAGCTTGGTTGGCCGAACCCCCTTTAACCAAAGCAACAGTAGCAAGTATAGGCCGAACCCCTCCCTCCTTTTAACATATATATATATATATATATATATATATATATATATATATATATATATATATATATATATATATATATATATATATATATATATATTAGATAAATCATTATGGTTGGTCCAGGCTCCCTCCCCCTTCCCCATCCCCATGTCCCCTCCCCATCCGATGTCTCAGCCCCCGCCTAGGTCGGCGTCCGCCACCCATGGCCTGTCCCCCCGCCGACCTTATTGCCGTGTTGGGCGCTCAGTCCCCCCCTCCCTGTCCCTTCCCCTACCTCCGCTCACAGTGTCTCCCCTTTCCCGCCTTTCCGACCCCCTCCGCTTCCCTCGCCAGCCTCCGTTTCCCCTCGCTAGGCCTCTCGGCGAGTCGACCGCCCTTCGCTCTCCACCAGCTGACCTGGGAGATCCTTCCTCCTCCTCCGGGAGCCCCACCCATCCCCATCAGCCTCCTCCCCCATCCTCCGATCCGCCGGCGGTCGCCCACTTTGGCTTCGCGCGTACTCCGGCCGCGGACTCCCGCCCAACGCTTTATTTTGGTTTTCAAAATTCAAACCATCCTGCCAACCCACCTGCTGTGCAGGCCTTGGGTCTCACATTTGACTCATCGTTGGATAGGGAGCCCACCTGCTTTGCATGCTTCGGGAATCCCAACCCCTTCGAGTGCTATGCCAGGAGCAGCGCTCCCGAGGCTCCAACCCCCCTTTACGTACCTCTTGGTCTGCGTAACCCCAGCCAATTTTCTTTTGGCTATGGCAGGCCCCACCTGCCTCTTGACCGCTTAAGCCAGCGTAATCCCTCACTCTCCTCTCCAGGCCAGCGTATAGAGGACCCGTCCCTTTCCTATGGTGGGACCCCCACTCCACATCTCTCCTCCATTCTACCAGGATCTACGCTACCCATTCCTTACGCCCAGCGCTATGGGGATATACTCCCATACTTCGGTGGGCCCCCCTCCCTCTATCCCAATGCCTTTTACGCAGGGTCTGCTGCGGAGCCCCCCGCCCTCCATGCGCCCCATTCGTCCTTTTACGCACCCTTCCATCCTTCTCCTTTTTATGCTGGCGCAGCCGCATCCACTCATCACTACGCTCACCCTGGAGCGCACGTGATTCACTGTCCTCCCTCCTACCCCATCCCCTCTCTAACCCCCACTGTCTCTCCTACCCCTTCCCAGCCACCGCCCGCCAGTTCCTCGCCCTCCTCCGCCTCTCTCAGGATTGTCGCAGCGCCCCCGCCCGATCCATCTTCCCCCGGGTCGGTCCTCACCCTCCCGAGCACAGCCGATCCTGGGGATCCTTTCCTGTCGGTTGGGCTAGCCAACCCCCCACAGTCAGCCTCCCCCTTTCAACCAGAATCTTCACTCCAGGGCGTCGGTGTTCCCCCCACCACGCTCCCCGTCATCGTCCCCGCTGTGGCCCCCTTTTCCTCACCCTCCCCAGTCAATAGTTCCCCACCTTCTACATCGACCCGGTCTCTTTTGCCCGATCAGAACCCCCCTCACTTGGCGACCCCGCTTCCGCCTTCCGGAGCTGGCCAGTGTTCCTATGCCTCCAAGCTTAGACCGGACCTAGCATCCTCGAAGGGCCTCCAATTCCCTGACGTCCCTCTCCCCGACATCGAGTACCCTCAGGACTCACCGGTGCCCCTGATCCCCTTCTCTGAATCGGAATTGACCTCTCTGTCATCCTCATTCTCTCACACTTTTATTCTAAAATTTTCAACTGGTTGTCCCAAGCTCTCCAGAGTGCAGGAGACGATCGCCATGTGAAAACTCACAGCAGATTACCGAGTGGCCCCCCTCGATCCCAAACATATCCTCCTTTACCTCTCCTCTGACCTCGACCACAGGACAGTTTGGTCCAAAGGTACCTGCAAAGTAGACTCGCACCTGATAAAATAATCAAGTGGTCCACTAGCTTCAGCACCAAAGAAGACTCAGCCCAGGTCGCGGTATGGGTGACACTACCAAATTTACCCCTCATTTGCTTTATTCCGGCATCTCTCAGGCGTATCGCTAATTCGTTCGGAACTTATGTGGCGACAGCGCCAGAAACCAGCAACCTTACCAAGGCACACTATGCCAAAATATGCGTCGAGCTCGACCTTTCATCCGAACCTCCCAACTTCATTACCATCGAGATCGGGAAATCGACCCACACCCAACAAATCCTATATGATAACCATATCATGTTTTGCAATCATTGTCATTTGAGAGGGCACCTCCCGAAGCACTGTCACCGTCTTCACCCAGAGCTCAAACAGTACAAAAACTGGAAAGACAGCGCTCCGGTGGAGGTTAGAGTTCCACAGTCACCCATCCTCCTACTTCCAAACTCTCACACCAGATTTGACTCAGACGAAGACTCGTCAGACAAGAGCGAGAATACCACCAAAGCAATGATCCCCTTCGACCCCCATCCTCTCACGCTCGCCAACCAATTTGAAGCCCTTGAGTCGAGCGAAGCGGAAGACCAATTGGAATCAGCACATTCCCCTCAAGACCTCGCCCTCACCAAGATAGCCCACAACTCCCCTAGCCAGACGGAGGTAGATGCTACCACAGACGCTGACGGGGCTGATCCTCCGTGCACCATCGAAGACCGAGTCGAAGAAGCTCTAGCCATTCTAGGGCCCGATCAGGTCCGGAGAGCTCTTCAGATCCAAGCTGCTGGATGCCCTCTTCAGCACTCCCTTCTTGATACTGAGAGCACCAACGACTCCCTAGCAATTCCCCCCGAAGAGCACAACCGGGACTCCGCCGGGGAATTAATTAACTCAGAGGATGACCACATCCCGATCGCTGCCGAGGAACCTATCAGCGTTCTATCGGTCCGCCAGAAGCAACCCCATCAAATCCTCCCCTCCTCGACAAAAACAGAAGCATCAACCTCAGGCGGGATCAAGGTCAAGCCTGGGACCGCGGAGAGCACAACCATCCTAACCAGATCCGCTTCCAAGCGGAACAAAAAAAACAACCACCCCAAACCTTTAATGATAAACATCCTATCTTGGAATGTGCGCGGGCTTGGGAACAAACCTACATTAAGGAGAGTTTCTACGCTGTGTAAAATCCACAAGATAGACATCCTTATTATCCTCGAACCCAAAATCCTCACCAAAAGACTCAAATCCATTCAACTGAAGCTGAACCTCCCCACTGCCATAGCTGGCAGACACGACATTTGGATCCTTGCCTCTCAGGACGTCAACCTCGACATTATCCAGGAAACCCGACAGGCCCTCTCCTGCTGGGTAGAACACCCCATGCTCCCCGAGCGCGTTATCCTATCGGCGGTCCACGGCAGCTGCGACATCACCGAGCGGAAACTCCTGTGGAACGACCTCCTTGACACCCATCTCCTCCACATCAACTCCCCCTGGCTTTGCATCGGCGACTTCAACGCCATCACCTGCAGGAAAGAGAAAATCGACGGTCGTCCCCCCCTCTGCCGGCCATGCAAGACTTCAACAACTTCATCTTCAACGCTCACCTCACCTCCCTCCAATTTTCGGGCAACGCCTTCACCTGGTGTAACATGCAAGAAGGTGACCGACGCCAATATTCCTGCCTCGACAGAGCTCTTACGAATGACCATTAGCTCGGTATGGGGATCACCACCAATCTGTCCCATCTCAACTCCTCCGAATACGACCACTCCCCGATGCTAGTAGAGATTAAAAAAAATACCAACACCCACAGAAAGAAATTCCAATTCTTCAATTTCTGGACCTCCCATCCCCAATTTCTGGGTATCATCGCAACAACATGGAATAGCGTCGAATCTTCCGATCCCCTTACCAGGGTAAGCCAGAAGCTCAAGGCGACGAGGGCTGCCTTGTCCATCTGGAGTAAACGGTCCTACGGGGACATCTTTCAAGCTGTAAGGATAGCGGAAGACGATGTAACCAGTACAGAGGCCAGGTTCGTTTCGGATCGCTCCCCGGCGGCCAGGATTGCCCTGAACCTTACGAAGGCTATGCTCAAATTCAGGCTCAAAGTGGAGACCGACTTCTGGAAACAGAAAACGAGGTTGAAATGGGATAGTGACGGGGACAAAAACTCAAAATACTTCCATGGTTGCGTCAACGGTCGTAGACGGAAGCTAACGATTCACCATACTACGGACGAAAACGGGAACATCATCACCGACCAAAAGGGCATCCAGGAAGCCGCTATGGCTTTCTACTCCAAATTATCCACTAAAGAGACTGTCCATAAAGACAACGCCTTTCTTGATCAAATCCCCTGCCTCATTGACGACACCGACAACGCTCAGCTGGAACGCCCCCCTCCGATCTGGAAGTGAAAGATACAGTGTGGGCTCTGAACGAGCATAGCGCTCCCGGCCCAGACGGATTCTTGGGGGTATTCTTCCGCTCATGCTGGAACATTACCAAACAGGACATCACCGAAGCTGCTATCGCCTTCTTCGAAGGAGCCACCTATCCCAAAGCCATCTCCAGCGCCAACCTGATCCTCATTCCGAAAAAAGACAACCCGGAGTCCTTTCGCGACTTTCGGCCGATCAGTCTGTGCACTTTCACTAACAAGATTATCTCCAAGATCGTCGCCACCAGAATGGCGGGTCTTCTCCCCAAGATCATCTCTAACGAGTAAAGCGGATTCGTCCGTGGGAGGAACATTCAAGATAATATCATGCTAGCCCAGGAATTAATCACTTGCATGAAATTTCCTGTCAGAGGTGGCAACATCGCCGTCAAGACCGACATGGAAAAAGCTTATGACAGGCTGGACTGGCAATTTATGATCTAGGTCTTCAGGGCGTTCGGATTCTCTGAAACCTGGACCAACACGGTTTGGAGATCCATCAACAACTCCTGGTTTTCCACTGTCATTAACGGCCATGCCGAGGGATTCTTCAAATCTAGTCGCGGGGTTAGGCAAGGCGACCCCCTATCATCCACTGTTTTCATTATTGCGGCCGATGCCCTCAGTAGAAACCTCAATAACATGATCAGAATCCCGCACTTCCAACAATACCATACTGCCAGCGGATGTCCAACCATCACCCATCTGGCATTCGCCGACGACTTACTCATCTTCTCCTCCGGGGACGAAAGAGCAGTACAAGTGGTCCATAATATCCTGCAACGTTACTCCAGCTGCTCTGGTCAGAAAATTAACCCAGCCAAGAGCGTCATCTATGCCCACCACAACATCAACACCGAGCATGCCAACAGGATTTCCAGCTTAACTTCCTTCTCTGTTGATCACCCCCCATTCAACTATCTCGGATGTCCTCTTGTGTACGGGAAATCCAATGCCAGGATATTCGAGAAGATCATCTCTAGAATCAGGAACAAAATCGAAGGGTGGCACAATGCTAACTTATCCCCAGGAGGCAAGATAATCCTCATCAAGCATGTGCTCACCTCAGTTCCCACACATACGCTCGCTGCTTGCTCCCCGCCATTGAAGGTTCTTACCACGATCGAACAGATCTTTGCAACTTCTTTTGGGGTCATAGCAACGGTGAGGATAAACACCATTAGACGAGTTGGGACTCCATGGCTCAGCCGATCGAGGTTGGGGGGCTGGGATTTGCCAAACTCACCCACATCGTTCAAGCCTTTTCGATGAAACTCTGGTGGCTTATTCACACTACCAAGATTTTATGGACCAGATTCATGAAAGCCAGGTACTTCAAACACATCCACCCTTCTGAGGCCACTTCCAATAGTAGATCTTCGGCAGCGTGGCGTCGTATCCTTTCTGGATGTAACATTGCCGAACAGGCCATCAGGGTACACCTTGGCTCTAGCGAGTCCAACCCTTTCCGGGAGAGATGGATCGGTGATAGCTTAATCCCCAGCGCCTCGGTAATCCCGAGAAACAGTAGGATCAGAGATTTGTGGAACCACAATACCAACGCCTGGGACTGGGACAAGATGCGAGAATGGGGAGGATACGAGATGGAGGATAGCGTCCGCCAAAGTGGTCTTAGAATCGGTGACGAGGCCGATGAGTGGAGATGGACGCTCGAAGCTTCCGGTGCTTTTTCAGTGAGGTCGGCTAGATCCTCTCTCCTTGGGACGGGCCAGCATACTCAGATCACCGCTCACTATTGGCACACCTGCATCCCTAAGAAGTGGTCATTCCTCATGTGGAGAGCCATGAGAATGAAATTGCCCACCGACGATATCCTCAACACCATCGGGATCAGTTTAGCATCAGCCTGCAATTGTTGTTCAGACCATCAGACGGAGACCATTGACCACATATTTTGCCATGGTCAATTGCCCAGAGGCATCTGGAGGACACTTAACCAACGTTTCAGTATTGAGCCTAGTGGCAGATGCTTTCACGATCTTGTGGCCGAGTGGGGCAGTCTTTTCCACGGGCACCAGATCGTCGCAGCGGCCGCCACGTGGGTGATTTGGAAGAATCGCAACAAAGCGAGATATGAAGGCCACAATCTTCCGGCTGACCAGCTCATTCGGGAAGTCTACCGCCAATGCCGCAAACGGAGCACCCTATGCACCCACTGTCCGAGCACTTTCTGGTTGGCGCTCTAGAGTCACCCCTGACCGTGATCGTGGCGTGTCCGTCGCCCCTACCCCTTTTCAGCTTCTTTTGTTGGTCTACTTATATAGGCGTTTCCTTTTTTGTGCCTTGTATACGCTTCAGGCTTCGGCTTTTTGAGCCTTGATTAATATATCGTTGGGTTTAAAAAATAAATAAATAAATAAATAAATATATAGTTATATATATTATACAAACCCTAAAAATTTCTTCCACCTCCTTCCTCTCCTCCTTCCTCCTCCCCACTCCACGGCGAAGCTCGGACGCACCATGGCGAAGCCTTGCTCGCGAAGAAGACAAAGGAACCATCGACAACAGCAGCAGTAACGGAACAGTGAGGTACTCACCTTCTCTCCTAGTTTCCTCCCAACTAGTTTGATCGTTTTTCGATCTACAAATTTCTACACGTAGCCCATATGACCCTCTTCGAGATCCCCCAAGTGGATTTCGACTTGGCCATCCAACTTGCTCGAAAAATCGAGACAAAGTTGGAGAAAAACAACTTTTCTGGAATATTAAAAACTATTTCAAAACACCAACTTGTCGGCCACTTTTCTTTCTATACAAAAGGATTTTGTAGAAACTAATTGAAGATAGTCAAAGACAACATAATCAAGATTACAACGCACCTTCTGGATTCACTTTTCATCTAGTATGTAGAAAGTTACACGTTGTTAAAGTTTCACGAAAAATTATAAATTCTGTTTTCAAAAAATAGAAAAAAAAACACTCGTTACGGCATGCACCCCGACAAACCGGGCGACGTGGTCACGCACTATACGCATCGAAAGGCGCGTATGGATGTTATCGACGTGTGGTAACTGACAGAACCCGATTTCGTTGCATATGTACGACGAAATCAGTACGTATCCGTCGAGATACCCCGCATCGACCTTTTGCAAATTAAGTCACAACTTCATGTACACTCATCAAATCGCGACGAAACTTGCGCCATTGGACTCGAAATATTTTTCTGGTCCTGTGAGCCAAGTTTGGTTCAATTTCGAGAAGGTTGATCGGGACACCATTTTTGCGGGCCCACAATCCCACTCAACGGGCGATTTTGTGTACAACCCACCGGAATCTAAAATTGGACATACCGTTGGGTTCATCCCATCAAAACAAATTCATAGACATGTAGTTTAATGACTTTAGAGACCGTAGATATTGACACGTATTTTGGTGCAAAGCGGGTCCAACGGCGGACATCGTTTTGACCCAAAATTACGATTTTGCCCCAGTTCCAGAATTTAACTTTTGGACAGGCATTTCCTAAGCAAATCTTTTATTCCAAACGGGTTCGTCATGTTTGTTGCAGCATCCGGAGTCATCTGCAGGATTTGGCTTTTCTTACTTCGTTTATTTGTTTGTTCGAGCTGCGGGATTATTCTCTTTTGCACATAACCTCAGGCAAGATACCTTGCCATTATTCTGTTTATATTCAGTTTGCATTTTATTACATATTACTGTTCATTTATTTCTAGTTCTTACCGTTCTTGATTTACTGTCTGCTCAGTGATATTAGATATACTTTGTTATTATCCTTTGATTGCATGTGGACTTAGAGTTAAGAGACTACCGTTTGTAGTGTATTGCATATACCTTGACACAGTTACACCACGAGGATGTGTGAGATGAGTAGCATGTAGAGGTCCTTGTGTGTGGGCTGATCCCCCATGCGCATGCGTTAGGGCTAACTGCTAATAGAGGCATGTTAGGAGACTTAGCGATTAGTAGAGGTATATGAGACATGGATGTGACTCTGTTAGGCATTGGATGAGAAGAACAGTTCCTTAACGTATGGGCCACTTATGCACTTCCCTATTGCCGGTTATCTCCGCGGGAGATACGGTCTTGGATCCTGATACCTGATTTACTGCTGGCCTCTGACATTCGATGAATGTTATGCTTTGAGGTCCCTAGTATCATGATTGGACCATACCTGAGATTACTGCTACTGAGCCAGAGTGCCCATGCGTTGAAGGTTTGTTCTTATTGCATAAACACATTAGAATGGTCAGGTAACCCTCGTCAAATATCATACCACCCCGTCCTATTAGTAGCTTGGGACAATGTCTCATTGCGGCTTAGTATGCTACCCCTTGTCTTTGTTTGGTTGTAGGGGTAGTCCACTGTTTCGATGATGAGGTAATGGATCTTGTTGCGAGTGGGACTATTTACTTTACTTGTGATTTATGACATAGTATATATATTCAGTTATGTTGCATGTTCTTTATGAATCTTGTTACGTCCCTCTGAGGACCTGGTTATCTCTCCAGGTGTGTGTGCTTCTGTGATATTGCAGGTGTTCTAGCCGAGGTCGCGATCTTCTCTATTCATTCGGAGATGACGTGTCTTGGGTCTTCCTTTGCTACTTCCGCCAATTTATTTCAGTTTTATGTATATTTTTCCTTACTTGTTGGTAGTAGATTTGTAACACCCAGTTTTCCAGTTTGAGGGTAATTTTGAAATTTTGTATTTTAATTTATTTAATTATGATATTTAAATAATAATATGATTTTTGGTAATTTGTAATCATTTTTTTAAACTATTTAAATCATGACTTGTGATTTGGTGTGCAGCTAGTGAAACCGTAGAGACTGTCTACCCAATAGCCTAGCCATGTGATTAGGATGTTTAATTAGTACATTATAGCCTATAGGATATTTTGGTCATTTTAGGATTTATTTGAATTTATTATGATTTATGGGAATTTATGTGATTTTAATACTAATTAACTAGTTGCTATGTGGTATCTTGGTTCTAGACTAGATTGGGCCTAACCTAGAAGTGAGACTTAACCTATAGACTAAGTGGGACTTGTTAGTTTAAGTCATGGTTAGAAAATTGGTAGATAATTGCTTTTGGACTTAATGGTTAGAATGAGGAGTTTTGAGAATAGGCCTTTAACTAGGAAGCCTAGAAACCCACCAAGAGAGGAAGGCCCATGGCCCAACTAACTAAAACCCTAACCCTAGAGTTTTGGCCAGCCAACATAGGGAATCCCACCCCTATATAATGCCTCTTCCATTAGGTTAGCCTCCCTTTAGAAAGAGTTACAAAGTTGGAAAGAAAGGTTAGTTCTAAACTTCCTAAAAGTACCCTAGAAATTCCATTTTAATTCCTTTTCTTTCCAAACCAATTGCATTAGGTTCTAATTAGCTTCATATTACTATTCATGGAGGCCAATCCAGTTGGAGAGCAATTTGGAGGAGCTAGCTAGCAAGAAAAAACCCCCTTTTTGGAGCTTTTTATTGGAATTTTAACATATAGGTAAATCCCTATTCCCTCCACCAAATTTTGTTTTCTTTGCATGGATAGGAAGCCCTAGGTGTCCCCTAACCGTAGGTATTGGTTTTATGTCGATTCGTGTCCGTTTGGTGTCCGTATCGGACACGTATCATGATGTGTGTGCATGTGTTTGATGAAATATCTGTGAGGATTTTATTTCTGATTTTTGTGGAACTAATTGCATGGAATGATAGATCTATATATGTATATTATATTTCGTGTACACTGAGCACGAATTTGAGTCGTGTCCGTGTCCAAAACGGACACGAACACGCCCGCAGCAGCCTTAGGGCAGTGCCCTGCTACTCGAGCCTTAGTTCTCCACTTGTAGGACACTTGGACACCTAATAATTTACACGAACCTGGGGGCAACCACTGATAGCATGTCCCCAAAGTTTGGGGACATCTGGTCGAGTGTCCAGAGAGTAATCGAGCCCGTACTGACACGCGCTGTCGCGCGCAGGCGGCTGTACACGTGCACAGACACGCGCACAACACGAGTTCGTCTCCACTGTAGACACGTCGTGGACACGTGTCAGGCATGCCAACGTGTAGTCCTATCCTAGGCGACCACGTAGGTGTGTGCACGTGACACGAAGTGTCGTGTGTCGTGTCCTACACGCACGTGCACTCGTGCACGATGCTGTACAACACTGGGTGCACCCCACGTGTTTGCAACCTGTTGGACACACCTATGTCGTATTTTCTGGACACATGAGGACACTCAAGACACGTGTACACATGCTACACTATTTAACAACCATTGTTTGTGATTTTTGTGATGGAATTTAGGATCGAATCATTGATTCCTATTTTGGACTAATACCCTCTTAACTGAACTGTTTTGTTCCTGAGTTTAAATTGCAAATTACCTGTTTTAAATGCTGTTAAATGGTTAATCTAGACTCCCTACATATGTATTAGGTTGCTGAGAGTTTGGTTTATGATTTGTTTGAGGAATGGGATTCGAATGTGGAAATTGGTGGTTAACTGTTGAATGGATTTAACCTGTGAACTTGTATGTCACTGAATTGGTTTTCTAAAACCTGAGAATTGCTAAGAATCAAATTATGTAAATCACTATTGTGCATTAACTGAATTAAGATTTAGATTTTAGGTTGTATATCAAATTTGATTCCTGAATTTGAATTCCTGAGTTGAAATACATGTACACTGAGATTAAATATTGTTAACTGATTTTATTTCACAAATTCCTGAGTTTGTTCACTGTTTTTTCAGGATCCATATCATTCACACCAAATTAGCAGTCAATGCATTTTCTCTGAAGTAATTTCCTAAAACCTGAGAACCATATTGGATTCATGACACACATATACACAGGAATCCTACACCCAGGATACACCCTCACACCCGATCCTAGTTATTCTTTTCCTGATACACAATATGGATGATGATAGGCATGATATATACTAAATGTAAACTAAATGTATGATGCCTGAGATAACTTAGGTATTATGAATGTATGGAGATAATGAAGCATGTAGGTCCCTAACTGAACTGTGAGCATGTTATGCATATGTGGACAATGAATGCACTATCAAATGCATTTGTAAATATGAATGTATGCAATATGATATGTACACACATTACATTGGTTGTTGTTTGATTTAATGATAGGTTGATTCTAAATTCCTGTCAAATTTGGAATTGGTTTCCTCTCCTATAAACTAACTCAAATTGTGTTGGGGTTGAAAGGATGATGACTGTCATTGAATCCTGAAATTCATCACCATTTCAGCCCCTAGATGACAACTTCTAGACACCTACAAGTGCTGTCGTTAACATTCCAATATTTGCTTCCCTTGACAGTCCAAAAACCATCACCATTTTAGCCCTTAACACCAGCCACATTTCAGTCCATATTACACTCCATAACAGCCCATATAACCACCACATAACAGCTCCTAACCAAGCCTAGATGGCTGTCCACATTAGCCCCTTATTAACCCCACTTGACAGCCCTTGCTAAGCCCCACAAACCTGTCCCTTAAACACCCTTTGACACACCCATTAAGCTGTCCCAAACACAGCCTACAAACCAGCCTTGACTGTCTCCATTTCCATCCCATATTCAGTCCCATATCTCAACTCAAATTCAGCCCTTGTATCAGCTATTTGCAGGCTCCTAAACCAGTCCCTGAAATCAGTATATAGCAGTCCCTATTAGCTCCTAGTAACCTGTCCTTAAACCCTTGAATCCTGTCCATTACACCCCCAAATATCAGGCCCAATAGCTGTCCTGATAGCAGTCCACAAACCCAGTCCATAACATGCCCAAACCAGTCCAAAATCCACTCCATATCAGCCTACACATAGCCTCTCAATATTGGCATGAACCTGAGAGTTCCCTGTTGTACACTGTAAAGCAATGATACCATTTCACACACACACACACAAGTATCTATTCACATTGCACTTTCCTATCCCAATATATATGTGTACATACATATATACATGTATAAATATTTGTGAGATATATATATATATATATGTATCCTATATATATGTGAATTTACTATACTATATTAGATACATTATTGGATGTGTGTGTACTATTATATATATTAGATATATATGTATGTGTGGTATACATATAGGTAGCCTTCATATTTATAATGTATATTACTATATTATATTATATAAATATATCAATATGTGTATTATAATGTGTGTGTATTATATTAGATATATGTATTGATATGTTAATATGTGATGTGTGGGTTGGCTAGGGCATAAGCCTATAGCCTAGGGCTCTTAGCCTATAGGTGTGGCTTGAATGCCAGTATAGAGTCTAATTAGACTTATATGGCCTTGTTTAGACCTAGAATAGACTAGTTAGACTAGCATAGACTTGTTTGGCTTAGGCTTGACCTAGTGTGACCAGTCTAGTTGACTAGAGTTGACCGAGAGTTGACTTTGGTCTAGTTTAACCTAGACAGCATGCAAATGCATAGTAGATTACATTTATTATCCCCTGTATACATCTTGACTTGTGTTGCTCTAACTAGGTGTCAGGTACCTCATCTCGGACAGTACATTTACTTCAGACATTCAGATACCAGGCGAGTACATTCTCTGATCATTTCATAACTTGCTTAGAATTATATTCCTTCTCTAGTTTACCTTATTTGATGCTGTCACGATATTATCACGGATTGGTACTATATGGATCCCTACATTGAGATGTTACCCCTCTCGGGAGCATCGGATACATTATGTCATGTGTTTCGTGTACATCATGTATTCCTCGCTCTTATGTTATTCATGTTTCTCATGTGCTTCATGTTCATTCATGCATGCTCGTGTACTCTCATGTGCTTTCATGAATCGGTCATGTTTCCCATGTATCTCAGGTATAACCTATATTGTGTGTGCACTCATTTATGAGCCTTCATGTGAATTTCATGTGTACCCATTTATGGGCCCCCTATGTGAACTTTGAAGAATAGTTTGGCAACTCTAGAGGGGGGTGAATAGAGTATATATAGAAAAATGACCAATTAAAAATAACTCTTTCACCAATAATAAATAATCAGAGTAAAGTACGAAAAATAAAAGGAGATCAAAAGAGCATACGCAAACACAGCGATTTTAACCTGGTTTCCCTCGTGGAGGACTAGTCCAGGCCTGAGAACTCTAGCTCAGGATTCAAATCCACTATTTGTGAAATAGTAGTTTACAACCGTGCCTTTACTTCAGAAGAGCACGTCAACTTCTAACAGAGGATCGCAGTGGCGATTTGCTTGGAATTGTCCAAGCGACTTCTTCGACTCTTGCACAAGAATCCTAACTGAGAGATGCTGAGCACTCGAGACCTAGGAGGCTTATGGCTAGTAGATGGGAAGGATATGGCTTATTTCAGCTATAAGAGAGAAGAGAGAGAAGATTGGATGGATTGGAATGAGAGAATTCATGCCCTATTTATAGTGTTTTTATAGGCAGAATTCGGCCAGAATTCGGGTAGGAAAATTCAAATATTTGGCCGTTGGACAACTAGCAACCAGCTAACCCTAAAATTAGGGTTCCTGAATTCTAGGGGACAGAGTTCGGCCCGAACTCTGTGTGGAGGCAGAGTTCGGCCCGAACTCTGTCTCCAGAGCACAGAGTGGTTCAAAGGGGACCATTTGGGAATTTCTGGTTTGGTGGAGCTTTGGGATTTTTGGGTAGACTATAGTCTAAGTTTCAAGGGCTCAGCATGACTCAGATTACATTAGTCTAGACTCAAAGAAAGTGTAAAATACAGACTCGAATCAACTGAGACACGGAAGCTGAGCTGTCTTCTGTCTTGAGCTTAATGCAGACGTCGTGTGTCGTATTGAATTATTACAGATATTATTTAGTCAATATTGTCAATATTTGGTTGACTGTGACTTTGTGTCAACAATCTCCCCCATATTGATAATTGACAAAATAATATATGTATATTCAACATTCATACCTGGACACAGTTGATCATAGCAACATAGCTCCCCCATAATCGATGTCGAGCTAGAAATAAGAGCTCCCCCGTGATCAGTGAACGGCGCTGAGCTAGAAGAGATAGCTCCCCCGTAAAGAATGCATTGAACCTGTATAATATCTCCAAAAAGCACAAACAAGCACAGATATACGAAAGCGAAAGATATGATACTAAATATATCTAGCCAGAATATACATAGTTCTTCCCCTTTTGGCAGTTAGCAATATAGACTGCATATGAATGAAAGATCATATAAACTGCAGTATAGACAATGAAGAGTGATGCAACCACACCAAGCAGAGAAGAAACAGTGTATGACTAAACAAAATGAGTCACTAGCATAAAGTAAAACTATGATAATGAGCATAAAATGTCATCCACAAAACCAAGTGTCAAACACACAACCAGAGTTTGAGTACATAAAACCAAGGACATAAATCCATAATAAACTAAATAACTGAAATCAAAAAGCATCAACTAAGATCATCATCAGTAGCAGCAGCAGATATCCCAAAGTAGGTAACTTCATCAGTGGAGCCAGCTTTTGGCAAGATAGTGTTAAAAATGATTCGATGAAGTTCATAGAAATATGGGTTGAGGTGCTTGGCCATAAGTTTGCGAGGACTTATGTTAGGAGCACATAATTCCTCCTTGAAACCTTCAAGAGAAGTATCGCCAACAAATTAAAATTGACGAGCTTCCACAAGTTTATCCCAAGCATCGAGATTAAAAAGATCAAGAAAATCCCCCAACTCAGAATCATTGAAAGCAATGTCAATACCGGCAACCCGGGAATAGATGTGGGTTGCATCGAAAGTTAAATTGCAATAAAACATTTGGATTGCGCTACGGTAAATGACAAAGTTTGAGGCAACTAACGCATCCAAACATAGATCACGAAACAATGATTCATATTGAGAAAAGATTGTAAAATTTATCGGATGTCCCCCGAACACCGGACGAGTCCGAAAGTCGCTAAACCATGCATTAGACGCGTCTAGCGACACAAATAATCGCCCGTCATATGTATTCGGATCATAGGGACAAGACGGGTCGAACAACGGATGAATGGGTTGTTGTTCAACTACTTGCTCAATTAGAGGAGGAGGATTCGAAGAGGAAGCTCCCTCTGTTCGAGTCCTTTTCCCACGATTGGGCAAGCGAGGAGCCATTTGCAAGAAAATAGAGAACTTGAAATGGAGAGAAAGAAGGGGATATACCTGAAATCAACAACAAACAGTGGAAGAGAATGATGAGAAACCCCTTTTCCTTGATTTTGAGGAGCAATGGAGCACTTAGGGTTAGGGTTTGTAGGAAGAAGGTTGGAGAGGTAGAGAAGAAGGAAATAGTGAAGGAGAGAGAAGAAAACCCGAAATATAAGAGAGGGTTTTCGTTGGTCGAAAAAAATTCTGACCGTATGATCTAAACTGATCCAACGGCAGAGGCTGATCCCGACGCTGGACCAATAGGGACCGAACTCGGCCCGAACTCTGTTAGGGGCAGAGTTCGGCCCGAGTTCTGGATTAGTGGTCCAGAACTTAAAACAGGCTGAAGAGATGAAAAAATGGTTAAGTGTTGAAGAAAAAGGTAGAGAGGATAAAAGTATGATGAATGCATTGAAGTACATAGAGAGGTACACAAAAGTCAGAATGAACTTTAGAAAAATCAATTAGGCAATATTAAATCGAAACAAACCATATAATAAACAAGGAAACATATTGTAATTCAATATTTCGAATTTGCCATGGGTTAGCTGCAGGGGCCGGATCCCAGCTAGCGGTAGTCCTGAGGACTAGTGCACCGTGTCGCTTAGGCTTTTACGCCTTGTTGTCAGAAGGACCCTTTCGGCTTGTACCCATACCAAATTCGTCGTAAAAGAATCAAAATATACTCGATATTTATGCAGGTGAGTCTCAACTTATAACTACTTCATCCAAAATTCCGAGTTCACGACAAAGGAAATTGAAGCGCTCTTCGGATAATGGCTTAGTAAAGAAATCTGCTAGCTGATGATCAGTGTCAATAAATTCTAAGTTAATCGTGCCGTTTTGCTGATGATCACGTAAAAAGTGGTGTCTGATCTCAATGTGTTTAGTGCGTGAGTGACAGACAGGGTTTTTAGTCAAATTAATGGCACTAGTGTTGTCACAGAATATAGGAATATGCATGAAAGATAACTTATAGTCTTCAAGGGTTTGCTTCATCCACAGAATTTGTGCACAACAATGCCCAGCTGCTATGTATTCAGCTTCTGTTGTGGATAGTGCGACAGAGTTCTGCTTCTTGCTAAACCAGGAGACTAAAGCCTTTCCTAATAAATGACACGTGCCGCTCGTACTTTTACGGTCGACCTTGCATCCAGCGAAGTCAGCATCAGAGTAACCAATAAGGTCAAATGATGTGGACTTGGAATACCATAGGCCCACTGTAACCGTACCCTTAAGGTATCGAAAGATACGCTTAACAGCGGTCATGTGTGATTCCTTAGGATTAGCTTGATATCTAGCACATAGGCAAACACTAAACATGATATCGGGACGACTAGCAGTTAAATAAAGTAAGCTGCCTATCATACCTTGATACTTACGTTGATCAACAGGTTTGTCGCTCTCATCTGGTTCGAGTTTGGTTGAAGTAGCCATTGGAGTGCTGATTGGTTTGACGTTGTCAAGATCGAACTTCTTCAGCATGTCCTTGGTATACTTCGATTGACAGATGAAAGTTCCATTAGCCATTTGTTTCACTTGCAGGCCAAGAAAGTAGTTGAGCTCTCCCATCATGCTCATCTCAAATTTCGTCTGCATACACTTGGCAAATTCTTGACAGAGGGTTTCATCAGTAGACCCAAAAATGATATCATCAACATAGATTTGAATCAACAGAATAGTGTCTTTAAAAGATTTTATAAACAGTGTAGTGTCAATTTTCCCTTTTAAAAAAACCTTTCTCAAGTAAGAAGCTACTTAGCCTTTCATACCAAGCTCTGGGGGCTTGTTTGAGGCCATAAAGCGCTTTCTTTAGCTTGAACACGTGGTCGGGAAATTTGTGATTTTCAAAGCCAGGAGGTTGTTTCACATAAACTTCCTCCTTAATAAAACCATTCAAGAAAGCACTTTTCACATCCATTTGAAATAATTTAAAGTTTTGAAAATTAGCAAAAGCACAAAGCATCCGAATGGATTCTAGTCTAGCAACAGGAGCATACGTCTCATCGTAGTCGATACCTTCCTCTTGGTTGTATCCTTGAGCTACTAGACGCGCTTTGTTACGTGTGACTGAACCATCTTCATTTACTTTGTTTCTAAAAACCCATTTAGTACCAATTATCGAGTGATTAACCGGTTTAGGAACGAGTTCCCATACTTGGCTTCTCTCGAATTGGTTGAGTTCTTCTTGCATAGCAGAAATCCAAAATTCATCATTAAAAGCTTTAGAAATGTTTTTAGGCTCTACTTGTGAAATGAAGGCAGTGCTAGCAACGGAGTCCCTTAGTGATGATCTAGTAGTTACTCCACGTGAAACTTCTCCTATTACTAAATTTTCTGGATGAGAAGGTTTGAAAGAGAATTTCTTAGGCAAACCCTCCAGAGAATCAGTTTCAGTTGAAGTATTCATTGGAGTAGAAGTTGATGGCTCAACGTCATCATCAAGAGTACTTACTGCACTGTTATCTTCATCAAAAGTCACATTTGTTGACTCTTCCACAATAAGTGAGCGTTTATTAAAAACTCTATATCCCTTACTCTTGGCGGCATAACCAAGAAAGATACCATCGTCAGCTTTGGCATCAAATTTGCCTAAGTTGTCTTTGGTGTTAAGGATAAAACATCTACAACCAAAAACTTTAAAATAAGAAACATTGGGGGGTTCTCCCAAACCAAAGCTCATAGGGTGTTTTCTTCGTAATGGGACGAATCAGCACCCTATTCAAAATGTGGCATGCTGTACTGACAGCTTCTGCCCAAAAGTATTTCGGAAGTGAAAATTTATTCAATATGACTCTGGCCATATCGCCGAGAGTTCTATTCTTCAGCTCCACAATAACATTTTGTTGAGGAGTTCTAGGACAAGAAAATTTATGATCAAAATCATTTGCATTACAAAAATTTTCAAAATCATAATTTACGAATTCGCCTCCATGATCACTTCGGATTCGAGTAATCATGTAGCCTTTTTCGTTTTGAACTTTCTTTACAAAAACTTTGAAAACAGAAATAGCATCGCTCTTATTAGCGAGAAAGAAAACCCAAGTAAATCTCGAAAAATCATCAACAATAACAAATGCATAAAGTTTGCCACCAAGGCTAGCTATTCTACTAGGACCAAATAAATCTATATGAAGTAGTTGCAAGGGTCTAGTAGTACTTACAGAGTTGATGGAATGAAATGAGGATTTAGTTGCCTTGTTTAGTTCACATTCGGTACATACCGTGTCCTTTTTGAATGTGATATCAGGCAATCCTCTCATTAGCTTCTTGGTAGACAGCCTGGATATAGCATCCATGTTGGCATGACCAAGACGCTGGTGCCAAAGTAGTCGTTCGTCTTTGTGGGCATATAGACATCTACCTGCATTGTTAGTATTTATAGAAAGATAGAAAATATATATATTGTCCTCTCTTTTCCCTTTAAAAGCAATGTCTCCTGTTGACCTATCATAGATGTAGCAACTGTTTTATCCAAAGTTGATATCATATCCATGATCAGCAAGATGACTAATGCTGAGCAGGTTATGCTTTAACTCGGTCACTAGGCAGACATCCTTTATTACAGGAGAAGGAGGATGACCAATGATACCATTACCTATTATGTGCCCTTTGAGATTGTTACCGAAGGATACATATCCTTCTCTCTTCATCGATAGTGATGCAAAAAGATTTGCGTCTCCCATCATATGTCGCGAGCATCCACTATCGAGAATCCACTTACTTTCAGTTGAGGAGGGAAGGTCCACCTACATCAAGAGTAGATGTGACCTTTGGTACCCGAGTTCTTGAGGGTCCTGAAAAGTTAGTCTTTGGAAACCAAGCATATATCTTTTTATCTACAAGTCTTCTAACTTTGCACTGTGGTGAGATGTGTCCATGTGATCCACAGTAAGTACAGATAGCATTCTTATTTATACTAGGAGCATGAGAATAATATCTATAAGCAACAGGATGAGGATGAACATGATGTGAAGAGTTAGCATGTAGATGATGATTATGCATAGAATGAGTGGCATAGTGATGGTGTATATGAGGCATATCATGATGGTATTGTCTATGATGTGTGACATGCTGATATTGTCTATATGGCATGGCATGATGATTTTGTCTATATGGCATATGATGATCTTGTCTATATGGCATTGCATGATGATCTTGTCTATATGGCATGGCATGATGATTCCTATGTATGGAGTAATGTTGATTGTGTCTTTGTGCATGATGATTGTGTACTGAGTGAGAATTATTCTTACGTGCACGTGGTTTGTGAAAGTTTGTGTATATAAATGCATGGTTATGTGCTGCATGAGAATGACGTGGTTGACTAGCATGAGTGGTGTTGTGCCCATATGATTGGGTTTGAGGTTGAACAACCTGTTTACCCAATTTGGTTTCTAATCTTTTAGAAACAGCTTGCAGTTCATCAACCTTAATATTTAAGCCATATATCTTAGTCATGGAAATCTTGTGTCTACTCTTTTCTTCAGCAAGCAACGTGTTGAGTGTAGTGATTTCTTGAGTTTGTTGCTCAATACGTGCTTCAGCATCATGTAAGCTTAATTTAAGCTTGGATACTTCATCAGTGTCATTAGTGGGTGTCGTATTTCTAACATTATCAAGAAGTAAGGAAATTCTTTGTATCTCATCTTCAAGACTTTTGATTTTGTCCTTGGCATGTTTGTATTTACCGATGACCTTTTTGTGATCATCGAGTAAATCAGTGAAAGCATCGCCAAGTTCATCAAAAGAGAAGTCATCTAGAGTTTCGTTAGATACCTTGTTGGAAGTTGCCATTAGGCACACATTTGCTGTATCTTGAGGAGAGTCCTTTTCTTCCTCGGAGTCACTCGCTTCACTTTCATGCCAAATTCCTGTGTTGGCATATTTCTTTGATGAGTTCTTTTTGTATGGCTTCTCATAGCGGTTGCTCTTCTTCAAGAATAGGCAGTCTTTTCGGACATATCCAGTCTTCTTGCAACCGTAACAGGTTGGCTCTTCTTCATCATCTTCTTGTGAATCCTTCTTCCTTCGATTGAAGTAAAGGAATTTTCTGAAGTTGCGAACCATGAGAGCTTGGTCTTCATCATCCGAGTTATCGTCTTCGGTCTCATCGTGATCAGCCCTTCGTCGATGAGCTTTGAGTGCGATCTCCCTGGTCTTCGGAGCAGGCTCTTCGAAGTCCTTGAGGTCAAGCTCGTGAGTCATGAGCTTACCCATCAAGGTCTCCATTGACATTGATGTGAGATCGTTTCCTTCTATGATGGCCGTCACCTTAGGGTTCCAAATCTTTGGCAACCCTCTGAGTAACTTACGAATCTTCTCGTGGTTTGAGTACTGCTTACCAAGCGAGGATAGAGGATTGATGATGTCGAGGAATCTTGTAAACATTTGTGTGATCGTCTCATTTGGCTTCATCTTGAAGGCTTCGTATTCTTGAGTGAGACGACTTATTTTAGATTCCTTGACTTGTGTGGTTTCCTCATGCGTCACTTCTAGAAGTCTCCATACTTCATGAGCAGTGGTGCATGTGGAGACCCTGTTGAATTCATTCCTGTCTATAGCACAGAATAAAGCATTAATAGCCCTAGCATCTAGACTTGCCTGTTTTTTCTCCTCGATAGAATATTTGTCGTGTGGTTTCTCAATAAGGTCACTATCGACAACTATCCTGACGGGCTTTTTGTAACCGTCAGTGACGACAGTCTACAGGTCAAAGTCTAGAGACTTAAGATAGAAGCTCATCCTTGTTTTCCAATATGTATAGTTAGTTCCATCAAATAGGGGAGGCCTATGAGTGGACTGACCTTCACCATGATTGGAAATCAAGGATTGTGTGGTTGCCATGGATCAGCTCTTAGGATGTTAGTCCTTATAAAGAGAACAGAGCTTTGATACCAATTGAAGAACAGTTTGGCAACTCTAGAGGGGGTGAATAGAGTATATATAGAAAAATGACCAATTAAAAATAACTCTTTCACCAATAATAAAGAATCAGAGTAAAGTGCGGAAAATAAAAGGAGATCAAAAGAGCATACGCAAACACAGCGATTTTAACCTGGTTTCCCTCGTGGAGGACTAGTCCAGGCCTGAGAACTCTAGCTCAGGATTCAAATCCACTATTTGTGAAATAGTAGTTTACAACCGTGCCTTTACTTCAGAAGAGCACGTCAACTTCTAACAGAGGATCGCAGTGGCGATTTGCTTGGAATTGTCCAAGCGACTTCTTCGACTCTTGCACAAGAATCCTAACTGAGAGATGCTGAGCACTCGAGACTTAGGAGGCTTATGGCTAGTAGATGGGAAGGATATGGCTTATTTCAGCTATAAGAGAGAAGAGAAGAGAAGATTGGATGGATTGGAATGAGAGAATTCATGCCCTATTTATAGTGTTTTTATAGGCAGAATTCGGCCAGAATTCGGGTAGGAAAATTCAAATATTTGGCCGTTGGACAACTAGCAACCAGCTAACCCTAAAATTAGGGTTCCTGAATTCTAGGGGACAGAGTTCGGCCCGAACTCTGTGTGGAGGCAGAGTTTGGCCCGAACTCTGTCTCCAGAGCACAGAGTGGTTCAAAGGGGACCATTTGGGAATTTCTGGTTTGGTGGAGCTTTAGGATTTTTGGGTAGGCTCTAGTCTAAGTTTCAAGGGCTCAGCATGACTCAGATTACATTAGTCTAGACTCAAAGAAAGTGTAAAATACAGACTCGAATCAACTGAGACACGGAAGCTGAGCTGTCTTCTGTCTTGAGCTTAATGCAGACGTCGTGTGTCGTATTGAATTATTACAGATATTATTTAGTCAATATTGTCAATATTTGGTTGACTGTGACTTTGTGTCAACAAACTTCATATGCACTCATGTATGAGCTCTCATGTATACTTCATGTGCACCCATTTATGGGCTTCATGTGAAAACCATATACGTAACATAACTTGTTTGGATCCTTGTGTATTGATTGGGGTATGGGGGAGTATAAATAGTCATGTGAACAATTCCAAAGTAGTATAGCCATGTGCGCCTCTTTAGTATAGTCATGTGCAAATCCAGCCGTTCACATGTCAACTTTGTACTCTAAATCACTAGTCACTGGTAGCTCTCTACTTATAGTAGATATTTCTATTACAGTTCTCTCTCTATTTATATCATGTACTTTCTTTCAGTTTTATGTATCGTACTCTCTTGCATGTTTATATTCTCTAACCTGTTATGATCTGCGTGAGATGTATTGTGCTCACTTCCGTCCTGACTGGACCTGTTGAAATTTTTACAGAGGATGATGAGGAACCCGGCACCCCTTACTTTGGAGCTTGCCTAGATGACACTCGCGACCTGGACCCCTGGGGAGGTTCAGGCAGCTGCTGAGGATGATACCCCTTGCATAGTATAGATAGCTTAGACTTTTTCTTTTCATGTTTAGCTGTTGTTCTTGTTTTCAGAGTTGTATATTTTAGAGATGTTGAGACTTGTTATTTCATTTCTATTGTACCTCAGTGGAGGATTTTCTTATCTATTTTATCGTACCATATTCTATCTCTAGATTGTGATTGAGTTGTACCTCTGTGTTGGCCTCCTTATGGAGAGTATTTCATGTTAGTTAGTTATAATTCATGACCTAGAACAGCGTTCTACCGTCGATACTGTGGCGTAGGCTGGGCACTGTTACGTACTCGTACCCTCACGGTGGGTGCGGGTCGTGATACGTTTTTAGTGGTGGCCCATGCAGGTCGAGTTTGTGTAGTGGTATTCGAATTAGAGTATCACTACAGCCTGCAGTAGGATTAGGATTATTTTGAGGTACTCAATCACATTAGGAAAAACTCTTAACTGGATTCCTGCCATCTAAATTCCTGATACTTCCTTGAATAACTGTCCTCACTTGAATTATCGTTTCTATCTCAGTATTGATTCCTTGTTTGATCTGTCTCCGGGATGGTGATCGAGACACGATCACATCGCTCTGGCCCAGCAGACGCTGGTGAGAGGCCTACCACCCCTCACCCGATTGTGGACGCTGGGACCACAGCACCCCCTATTTTTGCTCATATAGGAGCATCTGCAGCTTTTGGGAGTGCACCTCCATCTGTCTGGAGGTCTTCCCCCGTCATTCCAGATATGTATCAGCAGCAGTTACCTTCAGGGACAGTAGATGCGGCTCAGATGTTTGCTCTTTTCCAGCAATTCTTGGAGTCTCAGCAGCAGATACAGCAGAGCCAGTCTGCTGATATCCGACAGAGCATACAAGATACTCACTAGTTGGTCAGGACGACAGTAGAGCTGGTGGCTGCTCAGCCACAGGGAGGCCAGATGCAGCCATATCAGCCGAAGACTCCAGACATCCAATCCTTTAAGAAAATGGGACCCCGAGACTTCAAGGGTACAGAGGGCATCATATACGCTGACGATTGGATAGAGCACATTGAAGAGATATTCTGATTGGCACAGATACCAGTAGGATTACAGATCGAGGCAGCCGCCAGTCAGATGCAGGACTTGGCCCGTACCTAGTACCAGACGGACCCGAGGGTTGGTACAGCCGGTCAGACTTGGGCAGCGTTCAAGAAACTATTCAAGGAGAAATTTTTTCCCGATATAGCACTCCGTGCTTTGGAGGCGCAGTTCGAGAGTTTGGTTCAGGGGAACCAGACCGTTGAGGAGTACGCTGGAGAGTTCAGCCGTTTGAGCAGATTCGTTGAGGATCTTACTGAGGCCGGGAAGGCGAGGAGGTTCCGCAGGGGTTTGATCAGAGAGATCAAGTCATATACCAAGAGCGACCGCGACGCTACTTTCGAGCAGATTCTGGTAGGAGCCATGACAGCGGAGGACGATCTTGGACTGAAGGAGAAGAGGATGCGAGACACTCAGGGAGCTAGTGGCAGTACGGGCCCGGCTAAGAGGCTCCACCTACAGATCCAGCAGCAGATGCCCCGTTTGCAGTTTCAGCAGCAGTATCCGCAGCAGATGCTACCTCTACAGTTTCAGCAGCAGTACCAGCAGCCGAGGGTCTACTTTCAGCAGCGGCAGTTTCAGGACCGTGTACCCTCCCAGCAGGCACAGCAGCCACAGAGGCAGCAGCAGGCCCCGGTACAGCAGCTTGTCATCATTTGCCCTTTTTACAAGAGACTAGGGCATGATTGGGGCGAATACCGGAAGAGGCTGGGCAGATGTTTACTTTACGGAGGATCTGATCATCAGCTGAGAGAGTGTCCCGAGTCGTCGGGACAGACAGTTCAGGGAGCAGGAGCTAGGGCTCCGGTTGGCCAGCAGACGGGATTACCCTTACCGACTCAGCAGCAGAGGTACATGCAGCATCAGCAGCAGGCCAGGGGAGGCCAGCGGGGGCGAGCTTTCGCCAGGACAGTCGAGGATGCTCAGGCCGTTGGAGATCTAGTTGTAGGTTCCGTTCCTTGATTCCATTTCTGCAGTTGCCTCTTATAACTGCCTTGAAATTTCGATTCTCTCTGTTCCTTGTTGATTTATCAATTTTGTCATGTTGTTCTTGTGTTATGTTTGATTTTCTTCTGAGATGAATCATATGGGCTAGGTCACCTCAGTTATGGGATCTAGAATCTTCGATGGTCGTGTTTAGCTGGCATAGTGAGGACATATAGTCAGATTTAGGACGTATTTCTCAGGTGTGGGAATTTAAGATTTTCGCTGCCAAGCATGCGGCAATGCGAAAATTTTAAATACCATGATTCTAGAGGTAAGTGCCTTAGTCGAGGACTCTGTGATTATCGCAGCCTTGCTCACTAGTACGACAAAGATTCTGAGTATCATGATTTTGGACAGACGCATATGATTATATGACGGTATGTTTGAGGCTTTAATTATGGGGTGTTTGACCTAGAAGGACAGCTACCATCTTAATTTCGAGGACAAAATTTTTCTAAGGTGGGTAGGATTGTAACACCCAGTTTTCCAGTTTGAGGGTAATTTTGAAATTTTGTATTTTAATTTATTTAATTATGATATTTAAATAATAATATAATTTTTGGTAATTTTTAATCATTTTTTTAAACTATTTAAACCATGACTTGTCATTTGGTGTGCAGCTAGTGAAACCGTAGAGACTGTCTGCCCTAGAGCCTAGTCATGTGATTAGGATGTTTAATTAGTATATTATAGCCTAGAGGGTATTTTGGTCATTTTAGGATTTATTTGAATTTATTATGATTTATGGAAATTTATGTGATTTTAATACTAATTAATTAGTTGCTATGTGGTATCTTGGTTCTAGACTAGATTGGACCTAACCTAGAAGTGAGACTTAACCTATAGACTAAGTGGGACTTGTTAGTTTAAGTCATGGTTAGAAAATTGGAAGATAATTGCTTTGGACTTAATGGTTAGAATGAGGAGTTTTGAGAATAGGCCTTTAACTAGGAAGCCTAGAAACCCACCAAGAGAGGAAGGCCCATGGCCCAACTAACTAAAACCCTAACCCTAGAGTTTTGGCCAGCCAACATAGGGAATCCTACCCCTATATAATGCCTCTTCCATTAGGTTAGCCTCCCTTTAGAAAGAGTTGCAAAGTTGGAAAGAAAGGTTAGTTCTAAACTTCCTAAAACCCTAGAAATTCTATTTTAGTTCCTTTTCTTCCCAAACCAATTGCATTAGGTTCTAATTAGCTTCCTTTTACTGTTCATGGAGGCCAATCCCAGTTGGAGAGCAATTTGGAGGAGCTAGCTAGCAAGAAGAAACCCTATTTTTGGAGCTTTTTATTGGAATTTCAACATATAGGTAAATCCCTATTCCCTCCACCAAATTTCGTTTTCTTTGCATGGATAGGAAGCCCTAGGTGTCCCCTAGCCGTAGGTATTGGTTTTGTGTCGATTCGTGTTCGTTTGGTGTCCGTATCGGACACGTATCATGATGTGTGTGCATGTGTTTGATGAAATGTCTGTGAGGATTTTATTTCTGATTTTTGTGGAACTAATTGCATGGAATGACAGATCTATATGTGTATATTATATTTTGTGTACACTGAGCACGAATTCGAGTCGTGTCCGTGTCCAAAACGGACACGAACACGCCCGCAGCAGCCTTAGGGCAGTGTCCTGGTACTCGAGCCTTAGTTCTCCACTTGTAGGACACTTGGATACCTAATAATTGCCACAAACCTGGGGGCAACCACTGACAGCATATCCCCAAAGTTTGGGTACATCTGGTCGAGTGTCCAGAGAGTAATCGAGCTCGCACTGACACGCGCTGTCGTGCGCAGGCTGCTGTACACGTGCACAGACACGCGCACAACACGAGTTCGTGTCCACTGTAGACACGTCGTCGATACGTGTCTGGCATGCCAACGTGTAGTCCTATCCTAGGCGACCATGTGGGTGCGTGCACGTGACACGAAGTGTCGTATCCTACATGCACGTGCACTCGTGCACGATGCTGTACAACACTGGGTGTACCCCACGTGTTTGCAACGTGTTGGACACGCCTGTGTCGTGTTTTCTGGACACATGAGGACACTCAAGACACGTGTACACATGCTACACTATTTAACAACCGTTGTTTGTGATTTTTGTGATGGAATTTAGGATCGAATCATTGATTCCTATTTTGGACTGATACCCTCTTAACTGAACTGTTTTGTTCCTGAGTTTAAATTACAAATTACCTGTTTTAAATGCTGTTAAATGGTTAATCTAGACTCCCTACATATGTATTAGGTTGCTGAGAGTTTGGTTTATGATTTGTTTGAGGAATGGGATTCGAATGTAGAAATTGGTGGTTAACTGTTGAATGGATTTAACCTGTGAACTTGTGTATCACTGAATTGGTTTTCTAAAACCTGAGAATTGCTAAGAATCAAATTATGTAAATCACTGTTGTGCACTAACTGAATTAAGATTTTGATTTTAGGTTGTATATCAAATTTGATTCCTGAATTTGAATTCCTGAGTTGAAATACATGTACACTGAGATTAAATATTGTTAACTAATTTCATTTCACAAATTCCTGAGTTTGTTCACTATTTTTTCAGGATCCATATCACTCACACTAAATTAGCTGTCAATGCATTTTCCCTGAACTAATTTCCTAAAACCTGAGAACCACATTGGATTCATGACACACACATACACAGGAATCCTACACCCAGGATACACCCTCACACCCGATCCTAGTTATTCTTTTCCTGATACACAATATGGATGATGATAGGCATGATATATACTAAATGCAAACTGAATGTATGATGCCTGAGATAACTTAGGTATTATGAATGTATGGAGATAATGAAGCATGTAGGTCCCTAACTGAACTGTGAGCATGTTATGCATATGTGGACAATGAATGCACTATCAAATGCATTTGTAAATATGAATGTATGCAATATGATATGTACACACATTACATTGGTTGTTGTTTGATTTAATGATGGGTTGATTCTAAATTCCTGTCAAATCTGGAATTGGTTTCCTCTCCTATAAACTAACTCAAATTGTGTTGGGGTTGAAAGGATGATGACTGTCATTGAATCCTGAAATTCATCACCATTTCAGCCCCTAGATGACAACTCCTAGACACCTACATGTGCTGTCCTTAACAGTCCAATATTTGCTTCCCTTGACAGTCCAAAAACCATCACCATTTTAGCCCTTAACACCAGCCACATTTCAGTCCATATTACACTCCATAGCAGCCCATATAACCACCACATAACAGCTCCTAACCAAGCCTAGATGGCTGTCCACATTAGCCCCTTATTAACCCCACTTGACAGCCCTTGCTAAGCCCCACAAACCTGTCCCTTAAACACCCTTTGACACACCCATTAAGCTGTCCCAAACAAAGCCTACAAACCAGCCTTGACTGTCTCCATTTCCATCCCATATTCAGTTCCATACCTCAATTCAAATTCAGCCCTTGTATCAGCTATTTGCAGGCTCCTAAACCAGTCCCTGAAATCAGCATATAGCAGTCCCCATTAGCTCCTAGTAACCTGTCCTTAAACCCTTGAATCCTGTCCATTACACCCCCAAATATCAGGCCCAATAGCTGTCCTAATAGCAGTCCACAAACCCAGTCCATAACATGCCCAAACCAGTCCAAAATCCACTCCATATCAGCCTACACACAGTCCCTCACATATTGGCATGAACCTAAGATTTCCCTGTCGCACATTGTAAAGCAAGGACACCATTTCACACACACACACACACAAGTATCTATTCACATTGCACTTTCCTATCCCAATATATATGTGTACATACATATATACATGTATATATATTTGTGAGATATATATATATATATATATATATATATATATATATAGATTTTTTATATATATATATTTTATATATATATATATATATATATATATATATATATATATATATTTATATATATATATATGTGAATGTACTATACTATATTAGATACATTATTGGATGTGTGTGTACTATTATATATATTAGATATATATATGTGTGGTATACATATAGGTAGCCTTCATATTTATAATGTGTATTACTATATTATATTATATCAATATATCAATATGTGTATTATAATGTGTGTGTATTATATTAGATATATGTATTCATATGTTAATATGTGATGTGTGGGTTGGCTAGGGCATGATATAGCCTATAGCCTAGGGCTCTTAGCCTATGGGTGTGGCTTGAATGCCAGTATAGAGTCTAATTAGACTTATATGGCCTTGTTTAGACCTAGAATAGACTAGTTAGACTAGTATAGACTTGTTTGGCTTAGGCTTGACCAAGTGTGACCAGTCTAGTTGACTAGAGTTGACCGAGAGTTGACTTTGGTCTAGTTCGACCTAGACAGCATGCAGATGCATAGTAGATTATATTTATCATCCCCTGTATACATCTTGGCTTGTGTTGCTCTAACTAGGAGTCAGGTACCTCATCTCGGACAGTACATTTACTTCAGACATTCAGATACCAGGCGAGTACATTTTCTGATCATTTCATAACTTGCTTAGAATTATATTCCTGCTCTAGTTTACCTTATTTGATGTTGTCATGATATTATCACGGATTGGTACTATATGGATCCCTACATTGAGATGTTATCCCCCTCGGGAGCATCGGATATATTATGTCATGTGTTTTATGTACATCATGTATTCATCGCTCTCATGTTATTCATGTTTCTCATGTGCTTCATGCTCGTTCATGCATGCTCGTGTACTCTCATGTGCTCTCATAAATCGGTCATGTTTCCCATGTATCTCATGTATAACCTATATTGCATGTGCACTCATTTATGAGCCTTCATGTGAATTTTATGTGCACCCATTTATGGGCTCCCCATGTGAACTTCATATGCACTCATGTATGAGCTCTCATGTATACTTCATGTGCACCCATTTATGGGCTTTATGTGAAAACCATGTACGTAACATAACTTGTTTGGATCCTTGTGTATTGATTGGGGTATGGGGGAGTATAAATAGTCATGTAAACAATTCCAAAGTAGTATAGCCATGTGCACCTCTTTAGTATAGTCATGTACAAATCCAGCCGTTCACATGTCGACTTTGTACTCTAAATCACTAATCACTGGTAGCTCTCTACTTATAGTAGATATTTCTATTACAGTTCTCTCTCTGTTTACATCATGTACTTTTTTCAGTTTTATGTATCGTACTCTCTTGCATGTTTATATTCTCTAACCTGTTATGATCTGCGTGAGATGTATTGTGCTCGCTCCCGTCCTGACTGGACCTGTTGAAAATTTTACAGAGGATGATGAGGAACCCTGCACCCCTTACTTTGGAGCTTGCCTAGATGACACTCGCGACCTGGACCCCTGGGGAGGTTCAGGCAGCTGCTGAGGATGATACCCTTTGCATAGTATAGATAGCTTAGACTTTTTCTTTTCATGTTTAGCTGTTGTCCTTATTTTCAGAGTTGTATATTTTAGAGATGTTGAGACTTGTTATTTCATTTCTGTTGTACCTTAGTGGAGGATTTTCTTATCTATTTTATCGTGCCATATTCTATCTCTAGATTGTGATTGAGTTGTACCTCTGTGTTGGCCTCCTTATGGAGAGTATTTTATGTTAGTTAGTTATAGTTCATGACCTAGAACAGCATTCTACCACCGACACTGCGGCGTAGGCTGGGCACTGTTACGTACTCGTACCCTCACGGTGGGTGCGGGTCGTGACACGTTTTGTCTCCGCCCAACATATTGTATCAAGACAATTCATTATCATTATATGATATCGTTTATTCATTTATTTTGTGTGGATGAGATTAGTTATGGTTCTACTGTATTTTACAGCTTACGTATATTTATTATACGGCTGGCATGTCTACGTTCCTAGTCCTACATATTTTGGGACTGGAGCGTTACATCGCCTGACAAGGTCAACAAATCTAGCCCTAGCCAGAATCAAAGCCCACCCCACTCCCCCCTCCTCCGTCCCACTCTCCAATCAGTTCATGGCCCTGGACCAGGATGTCAACGAGCTTGCATTCGTAGTCTTTGAGGAAGCAGTTGAACCTAGTCGACCAAGCTCAGAGAAGGCCCTCCCAATGACCAATGCTGCAGCCTCTCTCCTAGACATGGCAGTACCCCCAACCGAACCCTCTTCCGAGCATTATCCGACCGAGGAGGCCATCATAATCGAAGTCCTAGCGATCCTAGGGCCGAAACAGGTCATCAGAGTACAGGTCATGGATGTAGGATTCCCCCTTCTATCAGCCGGAGAACTAGTCAGAGACGAGGCAGAGACCCAGAAGACGCCCTCACCATACCATCCGAAGAGGCCAGCACGGACTCAGCGGGCAAAAGGATCGAAACCATCATAAACATCCCCCAGATCACAGTCGCAGAATCCACCGCAGCCACCCATACGGTCACGAGGGCTTCCACAAATAACAAAAACATAGATAAAACAGAAGCATCAGAGCCGTCGATCATACGTACCAGATCCGCAACCAAGCGGATTAAAAATTCCTCTACCAACAATATCAATGCTTAACATCCTATCCTGGAATGTTCGTGGCTTGGCCAACAAACCTACCAAGAGACGTTTATCCAGTCTCAGGAAACTTCACAAGATCGACATTTTGATTGTCATTGAACCAAAGATCTCTCCCAAGAAAATAAAGTCCATTCAGCTGCAGCTAGGATTCACATTCGCAGTGGCTGGCAACCACGACATTTGGATCCTCTGCTCGAAGGGCGTCAAGATCGGCATCATCCAAGATTCCAGGCAAGCCTTCTCGTGCTGGATAGAACTGTAGCACCCAGTTTCTAAAATAAGAGTAATTTTGAAATTTTGTAATTATAATTATTTAATAATAATATTTAAACCATATTATGATTTTTGGTGATTTTTAGTTATTTTAAAACTATTTAAAACCACGACTTGTGATTTTGATGTTTTGCTAGTGCAACCTTAGAGATTACTTAACCTAGAGACTAACCATGATCATATGAGCCTAGCCATAGGTTTAGAACATCAAGTTAGGGTTTTTTAGCCTAAAGGGTATTTTGGTAATTTACTAGGAAATTATTAGAATTATTGGATTTATGTGAATTATTATTATTTAATTATTGTCATGAGAGTCCCTAACCTAGTTTACCCTAATCTAGAGGTTAGCCACTAACCTAGAGACTAGAGGATGGATATTGCATATTAATCAAGGTAGGAAAATATCTAGGATATTTACATATTAGATATTTTCCTTAAAAGCCTCAAAATATCATTCCTTACCTAGAAGTCCAAACCTTAACCAAGAAGGAAGACACAAAGTCTTCATGGACACCCCCTTCCCACACCCTATGACCAGCCATGGGCACCCCCCCTATCACTACCCCCTTATATATAATCACTACATTTCATTCATGTCTCATTTACATGAATTTACACTTCTTTAGACCATTGAAAATTCCATACCTTCAAACCCTCACAACTTGTTCATTTCAACTCTTTTTCCCCTCTAGTCTTTTGCATTGGGACCCTACAACATCAAGGGTGATAAGGGAGGCTAGCAATCAAGATTCCACAAGGCTAGGACATCACCAAGTGAAGAGGACACACCCCCATATTCTAGGCTTTTCCTTGAGTTTTCACTCAATAGGTAAAGTGCCTCTAACCCTATTAATATTGTGTTTTCTCTTCATGGTTGCATGCATCTAGGTACCATGGACCTATAGGCCAAGTTTGGTAGGATATGGATTTGGTTTGGTGTCCGTATCGGACACGTATCTAAGTTTTAATTCTAGTATTTGGTGAAATGCCACTTAGGAATAAAAGTTAGTGTTTTGTAAAACTAATTACATATTTGGGTAGACCTAGACATGCTGGACACGAAACCCTATGACTGAGCATGACACTGTGTCATTTTCGTATCGAAAATCGATACGGACACGCTGCGCACAGTACACGCACAGTACCCTGCTCACACGTGTCTCGTACTCACTGTACAGAGCACGTGGACACGCCAAAATTGGCATGGACACGGGGGCAATGTCTGCGAACATGCCCCCAAAATTTCACGACACCTCATGTCGTATCGAGGACACGAGGACACGTGCACTGGTCGTGCACTGACAGTGCACACACGCACAGAGCCGACTTCGCGTGCGTCGTGTCGCGCGGACACGACACTTGGACACCTCGTGTTTGCACGAGTGTGTAGCCCAACATATGGGCTACACGTGGGATGACCACGAGATCCCACGTGGCTCGTGTCGTGTCCACGAGACACGCGAACCACAGTACGATGCAGTGCTAAACTGCGCGTATCAGTCGTGTTTTCCCGACTGATACGGACCTCGTATCGTGTCCTGAGGACACGTGGACACTGTGCAGGCTACCCTACCCCTAGACTAACCCTAGGTGAACTTAGGGACACGATCACGAGACACGAGGACACGCGTGTCGTGTCCTAGAGCTAGGTGCACGCGTGCACGATGCGGTGACAATTCCCTGTGTCAGGGTTTACCCGATTGGGTTTTTCACGAGATAGACACGTTGTGTCATGTCGGGACTGTGTCTCAGGCACCCTAGAAGCTAGGGGACACTTGGGGAAACACTTACCAACCAAGGGTTTCATGTCATAGTTTGGTTTTGGACACGGATTTAGGTTTACCCCATCTCACTATGCACAGTGCACATTTCCTGATTTTTGGGATTTTCCCAGTTTTTCTAAAACGAATTTTGAAACGATTTTGATGTTATTTTTGCATGTATTAGTGTGTATACATAGTGTATATACGTAGTGTATATGTGTGTGTGTGGGGGGGGGGGTGGAATTTGGGTGAAATTGCATGTGTATATGTATATATGAGTATATGTATATATGTATGTATTTATGTATGTAATGTGTGTGTGTGTGTTTGTGCCTCTGTTCTCAGAATTCTGAGAACCACCCCCCTCTCACTGTGACACACACACACCACTACCCCAGCCCTCTAACCCTCTCACACCCTTTCATTCTCTATTACCCTCTCTCTCTCTCTTTCCCTCTCCCACTATATATATATATAGGTTTATACATATATATATATAAGTATATGTATATATATGTTGTAATATATATATGACTAGTTATATATATATATAAATATATATATTGAATTGTATATAGAGGGCTATGTATGTATATTACATAGATGTAGGTTTACCTATAGATAGCTATATGTGAACCTATGTGATTAGCCTATGGTCATAGTTACTAGCATATGGCCATTAGGGGCTAACCCTAATTTGACCAAATGACCCTTGACCTAGTTAGTTGACCTTGTTTGACTAGAGTTGACCAAAGTCAACCTTAGGTCAAACTTGACCTAATTAACCTAGAATTGACTAAGATTAACCTAAAGTGACTAGTTAAGCTAGGTTTGACTAAACCCTAGACTATTAAACTAGTTGATTTATGTTTGACCATATGATTATGAGGATAGTCCTATGTAATTTAAGATATGTATGGGATTAAGTGGGATAATTAAGAGTTGTGTCATGAGTTGGGTTAGCCTTATAGAGTTGACATATAGAGTTGACCCTTGACCTAAAAAACCTTAGTTAGTCTAAGTTTGACCTAGATTTGACTAACCTTGACTTGCTTGACCTTGTTTGACTTAGTTGACTCCTTATGACCTAGTATGACTTAAGTTGACCTAGTTTGACTGTTAGAGTTGACCAAGAGTTGACTTTTGACCAAATTGACCTAGAATCATGTAGTATGCATTGTATACTCTATTTTTACCATTGTGGATATATTGTGACCTGTTTTACTCTAAATAGGACTCTGTGACACCAGTTCGGACATCTATTCATATCAGTCGTACAGGGTGACAGGCGAGTACATTCTCTAATCATTTCATACTTGTTAGGATTTATATTCTTGCTCTAGATTACTTTACATGATGCTGTCACGTTATTATCACGGATTGGTACTATATGGATCTTGTCATGCGATGTTATCCCCCTCGGGGTGCATCAAATACAGTTGTCATGTGCTTTTCACGAACATCTTGTATTTCGTGTACACCTCTATTTATGTATACTCTTGTGCAATCTTGTACTCTCATGATCATGTGAGCAAACATGATAAAAACCTCTTGTGCAAGGTAACGTAACTTGACTGGATCCTTGTGTATTGATTGGGGAGGGTGAGTAGGAAATGGTTATGTGATCAAAATCCCATCTTGTGAAATCTTATGAAATCATGTATATGTCCATAGTACACTCACGTATGATGGAGTTACCCTTGCATTGTCCTAACCCGTTTATATAACCATCTCATGCTCTAAATCACAGGTTACCTACAGTTCTTACTTATCATATATATAGATATTTCCAGTTGTCAAATCTCTCTCGTTTTTATATATATTCTTTACAGTCCATGTATCTTACTCTATGCATGCTTTATATTTCCCAACATGATATGAACTGCGTGAGATGTATTGTGCTCGTTCCTGTCCGGACTTGACCTGTTGAAAATATTACAGATGATGATGGTGACTGCCCTACCTTCTATGGGACACATGAGGGTGACCTTCAGGAGCCTGAGGAGCATCTAGCTCAGTAGAGGGTGCCTAGTCTAGTCTAGTGTTTATAGTTTTCATTTTGTATCGGATTGTTCCGATTGTTAGTTGTGACTTAGTTATATTTCAGGTCTTGTACTTATTTGTGTTTGACATCTACTTTGTGTGGTGTGATAACTCTATTTATATTCAGTTTCTTCCTTTCATCTGATTCCATATCATGCTCTATCTTTCCTAGACTTGTGTTTGAGATATAGAGTTGAGATGTTATGTTATACCTCCGTGCGGAGATGATAGGTTTATATATCTTATTGTTAGATGTTAGATGTTATAGATGACCTATACAGCGTTCTACCGCCGATACTGCGACGTAGGCTGGACGTACCCACGTTCTCGTGCCCCTAATCAGGGTGCGGGTCGTGACAAGAACACCCATTTCTTCCCAAATGTGCCATCATATCAGCGGTCCACGGCAGCTGTGATGTGGCAGAACGTAAACAACTCTGGAACGACCTCCTCGATTTCCATCTCAACCACATCAACCACCCCTGGCTTTGCATTGGGGACTTCAACGCCATCACATACAGAGAGAAGAAATCCGACGGCAGGCTGCCTCCCCCACACGGCCATGCAAGACTTCAACAACTTCATTTTCAATGCCAACCTGGCTACGCTCCAATTTACTGGCAACGAGTTTACATGGTGCAACATGCAGGAAGGTGATCGACGGCAATACTCCCGACTTGATAGGGCTCTCACGAACAACCATTGGCAAGGCATGGGGAGCACATCCGAACTTTCTCATCTGAATGCTACCGAATTCGACCACGCGTCTCTTCTGGTTGAGATGAGGAGCACTTCCAATCATATTAAAAAGAACTTTTGGTTCCTAGACTTCTGGAGCGAACACCCACAATTCAGACACGTGGTGGAGGAAGCCTGGAACCTAGCGGACTCTCCCGACCCGCTCATTAGGGTGGCTTATAAGCTTAAGGCTACCAGAAAATCTCTGACGGCATGGAGTAAACAGGCGTACGGAGACATTTTTCAGGCCATTCACGTCGCGGAAGATACGTCACTCGCGCCGAGACCTTGTTCGTCAATGATAGGTCGCCTCAAGCCAGGACCGCCCTTAATCTCACTAAAGCTATCCTCAAATTCCGGCTGAAAGTCAAAATCGACTTTTGGAAACAGAAAGCGAGGCTCAGATGAGACAGTGAGGGAGACAAAAACTTGGCCTACTTCCATGCATGCGTCAACGGCCGCAAACAGAAACTTACCCTCCATCAGATAAAAGATGAATCGGGTAACATCCGCCAAATTTTACTCTCAGCTATTCACCAAAGAGCGGGTTCACAGAGACAACATATTTTTGGCAGAAATCCCCCACCTCATCAACGATGCTGATAAAATCCAGCTGGATCTCCCTCCGTCCGAGCAAGAAGTGAAAGACGCAGTCTGGGCCCTGGATGCCTACAGCGCACCCGGCACAGACGGATTCTCAGGGGTCTTCTTTAGAGAGTGTTGGAACATTGTCAAGAAGGACATCCATGATGCGGCTAAGGCCTTCTTCCAGGGAGCAACCTACCCTAAGGCCATATCATCTGCCAACCTTATTCTCATCCCGAAAAAGGATAACCCCGAAACTTTTTCGTGACTTCTGGCCCATTAGTCCGTGCACCTTCACCAACAAGATCATCTCCAAAATTATCGCTTCTCGCATGTCAGACTTGCTTCCCAAGATCATCTCTGAGGAATAAGGCGGCTTTGTCAGAGGCAGAAACATCCAGAATAACATCATGCTTGCTCAAGAGTTAATCACCTGCATGAAACTCCCCGCTAGAGGTGGCAACATTGCGATCAAACTAGACATAGAAAAAGCTTATGACATGGTGGATTGGCAATTCATGATTTGAGTCCTTAGGGGGTTTGGCTTTTCGGAATCCTGGATCAATATCATCTGGAGATCGATCAGCAACTCCTGGTTCTCCACGGTTATCAACGGTCAAGCCGACGGATTCTTTAAATCAAGTTGCAGAGTCAGGCAAGGAGACCCTTTATCATCCACCATATTCATCATCACGGCGGATGCCTTGAGTAGAAATCTGAACAAGATGACCAGAACCCCGAACTTTCAGCACTTCCATACTGCCAGCGGCTGCCCGATAATCACCCACCTTGCCTATGCTGATGACATTCTTATTTTCATCTCCAGGGATGTCGGGTCGGTGGATGTGGTCCATAACACCTTGCAAAGATACGCCTCTTGCTCTGGCCAGAAGGTCAATCCCAGGAAGAGTGTCATCTACGCCCACCACAACATCAAGAGAGAACGCGACTAGTCTCTCTAACATCACATCGTTCTCCATTAGTCACCCCCCTTTCAATACCTCGGATGCCCCCTTGTGTACGACAAATCTAACGCCGGCATCTTTGAAGTCCTCATCAACAAAATCAGGAAGAAACTGGAGGGGTGGCACAATGCCACTATATCTCCGGGTGGCAAGATGATCCTTATTAATCACGTTCTCACATCCATCCCCATATACACCCTCGCTGCTTGCTCTCCTCCCAAGAAGGTGTTGACCTCGATTGAGAACATTTTCAGCAACTTCTTTTTGGGGCACAGCGGTGGCCACGTCAAGCATAGTTGGGTGAGCTGGGACACCATAGCCAAATCCACTGAGGAGGGGGGTTTGGGCTTCGCAAAACTCTCACATCACTGACGCCTTCTCGATGAAGCTATGGTGGAAGCTTCGGACGAGTAGCAATTTATGGACGAGATTCATGAAGGCTAGATACTTCAAGCACATTCACCCGTCATAGGCGACCGCGAACTGCAGATCTTCTGCGGCATAGCGGCGAATCATCACCGGACGTACTATTACCGAACTGGTTATTCGTCTGCGCCTGGAAGATGGAGAATTCTCTACCTTCCTAGAATGTTGGGCTGGAGAAACCTTGCTTCATCGCCTCCCGGAGGCTCCGACAAACAGCAGGATCAAGGATCTATGGGATGCGAACAGGAACGACTGGAATTGGGACAAGATTCGAGAATGGGCCAGAGAGGAAGCGGAGGAATGCGTCCGCCGATACGGTCTGAAGATAAGCTCAGATGATGACGAGCTCCGATGGTCAGCTAGTCCGGCAGGCGAATTCTCAGTGCGTTCGGCTAGCCGACAGGTGGCTCGCGGCCCAGGGGAGCCTTCTCTGATCAGTACCGCCTTCTGGCAGACGTGCATCCCCAAGAAGTGGTCCATCCTGATTTGGAGAGCCATCAGAAAGAAGTTACCGACCGACGACATTATGTACTCCATAGGATTCAGCTTAGCCTCCGCCTGCAATTGTTGTGCAGCCCGTCAAACGAAAACCGTTGACCACATCTTCTTCCAGGGGGATCTACCTGTCCAGGTCTGGACCGCGCTATCCCAGCATTGTAGTCAGGATCAGGAGGGCGGGAGCCTCAACGATCTATTAGCAGGGTAGGCATCCGCCTCTCACGGCCACCAGATCGTAGCGGCTGCAGCCACGTGGGTCTTATGGAAGAATCGTAACAAGGCGAGGTATGAAGGCCACCAGTACAACACAGATAGGCTCATTCGGGAGATGATCAGGTAGTGTCGTAAGATAAGGAGCGTCTGTACACATGGCCAGACTAGCTTTTGGGAGTCTATCCTCGTTTAGACTACCAGTTTAGTTTTAGTGTTTTGTTGGTATACTTGTATAGACGTCGGCATTTTGTGCCTAAGGTATACTTGTACAGGCTTCAGTATTTTGAGCCTTTACTGAATAAAATGGGGGGGGGGTCTTTCCAAATATATATATATATATATATATATATATATATATATATATATACGACGATAACCTCAACATCATCGGCTTCAGTCTGGCTTCTGCTTGTCATTGATGCAAGGAGAAGCAGCAGGAAACTATAGATCACATTCTCCGCCACGGGGATTTAGCGAGCAAGACTTGGGCCACCCTAACCCAAAAATGCAATCAATCCATCATTGATGGGGGCTTCAACAATCTCCTGGCCCACTGGGCTAACACCTCCCACGGACATCAGATGGTTGCAGCCGCCAACACGTAGGTCATATGGAAGAACAGGAACAAAGCTAGATACGAGGGGCACCAATACTCGACCGACCAGCTTATCAGAGAAACCCTTCGTCAAGCCTTCAAAGTCAGCAAGCTCTGCAACCACGGTCACCAGAATTTTTGGGCATCGGTACTCTCCTGAAGTGAGGTAGAGCGACCGGTCGCTTTCTCGTTGTGCTTTTTTCTTTCCTCTCTCTCTCCTTTGTAATGGCTCTTACTTGTAAAGGCTTCGGCATTTTGCACCTTTTATGAATAAAGTGGGAGAGATTCTCTTATATATATATATATATATATATATATATATATATATATATATATATTTGAAAGAAGGTAATTATGGCGAACGCTCCCACCGGGAATCGATCTCCTGACCCCTCGGGCCGCATGCATATCTCCTAACCACTAGGCTAGAGGTCATTTGCTATATACATATATATATATATATATATATATATATATATATATATATATTTATATATATATATATATATATATATATATATATTAGATATTTCTAGTTTGCTCTCTCATCAAATTAGATTTATCTCATGTATATACACATTATTTAAGCTTATTTTCAATTAAACCACTTTAATTTGGATTAATTATTTATATAGCACAATATATTTAATTTTATATGTGTGCCCCCTACTTATTGGATAACCCGAACGTGCACATCTTCACTTACCCAGTTATCAATATCCTAATCAATCAAGTTTCCCCTTATTTCCATCATCTTTTCTCAAAGCAAGTATTGTGAAATATTGGTTGTCTATATAATATTCTATGTTGCATTAATACGGACAAGGATATGGATACTGATAAGCACATAATATTCGTGGTATGGAGACTGAAATATATATAAAAAATTATTATCACTGTTGCATGAATACGGACCCATGTACACTACAAACGCAATATGAATGCAGACCATTTTTTTTTGGGATTTTTTGACTTTCATCCCACTTATTAATATGAATTTGTACTTACATTCCACTTTTTAATTTTATTTGACTTACATTCCATTTTTGTCACGAAAAATATTTTTCGTGACAAAACGAATACTTTTCGTGACAAAATAAATAATTTTCGTGACAAAAAGTGGGATGTAAGTCTAAAAAAATTAAAAAGTGGGATGTAAGTACAAATTCATATTAACAAGTGGGATGAAAGTCAAAAAAATCTTTTTTTTTTTGTTTCCGTGCAACATAGATAAATACAATATCCATTCAGGATAAGAAATGTATAAAGATAGCGTACTAATTGGAGTAATGGTTTATTCAGTTGGTTTCTACAGGAAATATTTCCCCAAATCTCACCAATTCCCCATTGCAGCACAGATTTCATTCAAAAAAAAACATTGCAGCACAGATGAGTTGGATATATGTAAGTGCTTAACATAATATATGGGATTTTTTAACTTTCATCCTAGTTATATAAATTTGTACTTACATTCCACTTTTTAATTTTGTTACACTTACATCCCATCTTTTGTTACGAAAAATATTTTTCATGACAAAACAAATATTTTTCGTAACAAAATAAATGTTTTTTGGTGACAAAAAATGGAATATAAGTCTAATAAAATTAAAAAATGGAATGTAAGTATAAATTTATATTAACAACTGGGATGAAAGTCAAAAATTCCCTATATATATTTACCTTCAGATATCAGAACCAAATGTATGAGAATTGTTTGTGAACAAAGACATCACTTTCATTCTATTGGGCCATTGGCAGCATGCTTCCTCTCATGTTCTATGTAAAGATAAGTCATTCTGGATGATTAGGATGACCTTGACTGAAAAACAACTCCTTCCATACTTCAAACGTTCACACTGATAGAGCAAGAAAGTGACACAAATTGACTGATAACCATGATTATTAGCTAACAAGTACTGAGACTGAGAATATTTCCACATTCCATGACGCCCCCTCCGAATTTATTTGTAGAATTCTAACCCCCCATTGCCATGAAATTAATGCGTGAGGTATCGTGAAGTTTTAAATAATGTAGTATTTGATGTTTTTTTTTGTATCAAGGCAGTTGGTGTTTGTTTCTGTTCAACAAATTCCAATCATCAACATCATCCAAGAACGTATCAACAAATATAGATTCCGCTATGCGTAGCTTAAGATTCCACTCTTCGGAAACTTGATTATTATCAATCATGTTGCTTTTGTTTCTCTTTGTCAAAGGTTTTCAATGAAGAGCTCGATGTTACTGTTCCTCTGTTTCCTTGTTCCTCTCTTTGGCCATTCATCATTATGCCCACCATACGATTTCCTCTGCGGAACTTACAATCTTAGCATTCAGTACCCTTTCTTCACCGGCGTGAATCCTCGTTGCTTAGGGCGCCATTACATCCAATGCATCAATCTAGTGCCACTGATCAAACTCCAAGGCCAACCGGACGGGTTCATGTACCCGGTGTGGAACATCTCCTACCCGGAAAAGACTCTAGTGATCCATGATCTCAGGCTCAGCGCTTACTTCCGTGCATCGAACTGCGTCTTCCTCTACGACTTCCCGCACCCCGTTCCTCGGTTCAACATCTCGGGTGTCTCTCAGTCCCTGAGCTCCAGCCGTCCGTTCTTCAATTGTCGGCAGAACGCCTACGATTTCTCTCGTGATGTCTTTGAGGAGTTGTACAGTCTTACTCCGTGCCGGGACTACAACCTCTTCTATTCGTCTAGCTCTGGGTATCAGAATTCGAGCGAGGAGCCTAGCTATTGCCTGACCACGGACGATCTTTGGTACGATTGGAAGCTTTCGTACGGCGACGGCGAGGGAGATGGTGGTCTCTCTCTGCTGTCTGCAGGTTTCTCCAGGAAGTGGACTCCTTTTCCGAGCTGCTTCAGTTGCGGGATGATAGGTGTCAACTGCAGTGGCATTGGTGGACAACCTTCGTGTGGATGCAGAAGCCAATGCTGGGGAACGAACCAAAGTAATTAATCATTCGCAATTATTAGTCATATTTCTCCATGCTTCCTTTTATTACTTGCAATTGTTCAAAAAATAAGCACACGAATTTGGTTTGGTATTTTTTTATACGAAATTTGTAACTTGGCTTGCCAGAATTGATCGTACTCTTAACAATTGAACGTGATTGATGTTGCAGGTAGTAAGGGTCACCATAGCTGGAGAATTGTAGTAGGTACGTAATAATCTTTTCCGAAAATTTCACTCGTTACTTCATTAATTTGTGCACATAAAGAGAATGCCAACTACTCTGATGTTGCGATGGCTTATTTGATCAAGTAATGGTGACATGAACTTACCACTTATTATGATGTGTCCTAGTGTATTTTGGAGTATCCATGTCGTTACCGATACGTATCCGAGATGGACATGATACCATACTGCACCTACTTTGAGTATCCTTATTTATCAGATGTCTTGGTCAATCTGCATATTTTACGCCTATTTCAAAGATCATACATGTAGTTCTCATGCTTCTCTTCACTTAGCAGTTCAAAACGTTTGATTCTTCAATGTAACTATTCATCAGGTGTGATTGTTTTGGTCGTAGGCTTCGTCTTTGTATGTCCCATCTGTTTCTTCTGCTATAGGCATAAGTTAAGGCAGCGCCTCCATTCCCCGACCATTCTAGGCCACAATTCCTCCTCCAATCCACCGTCGAAGGAACTCGAATCCATAAGTTTCCACTGCCACACTCCCCTATTCTCCTACGAAGAACTCGAGGAGGCGACCAAGGGCTTCAATCGCACAGAAGAACTTGGCGACGGAGGCTACGGCACTGTCTACAAAGGTAACTAGCTATCATTTACTAAGAGGATATTATAAATGTTGGTAGTATAGTATTATCTATGTTGTAGGGACACATATACACCACCAATACAGTAAGATCATGAAGACACGGATACGACACTTGTTTTTACGTGTCTTGGTTGTATCCTATACGTGTCCGACAAGACTCAGCCAAAGATTTTGGAGTGTCCCAACTTCCTGGAGTATTAGTAAAGCTTCGTGGATAATATATGGTATAGAATAGGACTGAGTACTTGTATGACTTTGTCTAGTCTTTGATTTTTCAAGTTCAGGTTCTTGACCGGTTGGTAATTTTTAGACTAGCTCGAACTAGACCGATTCACCATTCTCATGACAAATATCAAATGCAGTTTCTCAACTGTCTGAACAAGTTGTGTTCAAACTATTTCATATTCAAACAGGCTAGCTGAAGTAAGCAGTTGACATCTTGATCATGAATTTGTCCAAATACAAGTTTGAAAATCAAGATCTATGTTGCACAAATACGGACACAGATACTAGGAAGGACACGATACGGATTGTTCATATTGCATACGGAAGTAATCAGTTGTAGTGGATAAAATTTTCAGGCGTGCTCCGTGACGGGCGCACCGTTGCAGTGAAGCGTCTGTATGAAACCAACTACAAGCGAGTCGAACAGTTCATGAACGAGGTCGAGATCCTGTCCCAGCTCCGCCACCAGAACCTCGTCACGCTCTACGGATGCACCTCCCCCAGCTCCTCCCACCTCCTCCTCGTCTACGAATTCATCCCCAACGGCACTCTTGCGGACCACATCCACGACCCCCTCCGGTCCCGGCACCTCCCCATCTCCCTCCGGCTGTCGATGGCTATCGATGCTGCGGCCGCACTGTCGTACCTCCACTCCGTGGACATCATCCACCGAGACGTCAAGACCCACAACATTCTCGTAGACCAAAATTACAACGTCAAGGTTGCGGACTTGGGGCTGTCTCGACTGTTTCCTACGAATGCGACTCATATCACTACTGCGCCACAGGGGACCCCGGGCTACCTCGACCCGGAGTACCACCGGTTCTACCAGCTGACCGACAAGAGCGACGTGTACAGCTACGGAGTAGTGCTGATGGAGCTGCTCTCGTCCAGGCCAGCAGTCGACGTCGGGAGGCACCCGAACGAGATCAGCCTAGCGATGATGGCGATCAGCAAGATTCACAAGGGCGAGCTAGGCCAAATTGTTGATCCAGCGTTAAAATGGGACTGCGATCAAGAAGCAAATAAAGCCGTCACGCAAATTGCGGAGCTGGCGTTTAGGTGCCTGCAGATGGACAGGGAGATGAGGCCAACCATGAAGGAGGTTCTGCAGGTGCTGAGGGAGATACTGACAGGACTTCGTCATCAAGGAGAGGTCCACAGCGAGGCGAAGATGAGGGACGACAACAGGCTGCTCGATGAATCGACGATGTGATCGCCCAAGTCGGTCATCGATCAATGGCATAGTCGATCGACGATTAGTAAATGAGTACACTTTCAAGTGATCATTCCTGGCTGTTGAAACACTGTAACCTTGATGCAAAAGGATTAGACATTTTTACATACAAGTCCCTCAAATCTTGCTCACATAAGCCTCCTGATTTTTGTTATTTGGAATCATGTCTTGAATATTCAAACTAATTAACGGACATTCGGTGTCATAAATTTTACCATTTTATTTTCTTCTTCTTCTTCCTCAAATCCATTAAAATCCTTGCTCATCGTATTTCTTTCTTCAACCCAAGCATTAATCGCCTCTTCCATGTTGGGGTTTGAATTTGAAATCTAGAAAATATTTCAACATTCATGTACAACCCCAAGTGTGTATTTCAATAAAAGTTTACAACATCTCCAACCCTATTGTCATGTTGTGTATTGTGATTCTTATATATGTGGCATGAGACACAACACAGTGTCTTTTATAGGTGGTAAGATTATATTCACAAAAGACGAGGTATAAAAGTCTTCTCCAATACAAAAGTATTGAGAAGACAATAAAATGTAGTCTCTTTTTTCAACTTCTCCTCTTCTTGCTTTTTTTATAAATACTTTTATTCATAATTGATGATGTAGAGATAAAGTCTTTATCAAGTGCATTGTCTAGAACTAGACAATTAACTTTACAATGTCTTGTCATATCACCTTCATAATTTATTTGACATTTGCATTGGAGAAGGACTTTTAAATAAAAGCTAGTCATTCATATGTGGCATCAACTTTTTTCCAAAATGAAGAGGTAGTATGATTGTTCTTACCCTATGATACTGTAGAATCAAGTTTGCAGTATAAAAAAAAAAAAAAAAAAAAAAAAAAAAAAAAAAAGAAGTTTGCAGTATTGAATAGGCGGCTCAGGGGGTCTCCTCCATTCGTTTTTCTGGTCTCTGGTTTTCTTCTCCGGCGGTTCTCTGGAGGTTATTCCGGCGGGCTCACGGCTTAGGAGTGTTTCGGTCGTCTCCTACGACCCATTCCTCTTCGTGGTGGGTCTCTGGTCTTCTCTGGGGCTGGCTTCTCTTCTTCACGTTCTGTGTAGTCGGACGCCCCAATGGATGGGGACCACACCCCCCCCCCCCCCCCCCCCCCCCCCATCCCGTGCCTAGCGCCCCTCGCTGTTCAGATTTCGTTCACCACTGCCGCAGCGCCATTCATCCCCACTCGGCCCCTGCTGCTGATCAAAGTGCTGTCGTCTACTCGTCCCCGAAGGCCCAGAGCCTGGACGATACAGCCCCTGCGCCATTCATCCGATCGTTATCCTCTCCAGCGCTAGTCTATGGTGCGCTATCCTCGATCTTCCGCGCCGGCCACAGCACTTAGCACCCAGGCGCAATCCTCATCTGCGCACATCAATGCCGCGCCATCTTCATCCACGCCTACCCCAACGCTTAGCTCCTCACAGGCGTTGATCCCCTCTGCGCACTTCAATGCTGCGATAAGCCAAGCAGCACCTAACTCCCTGGGAATAGGACTTTGTGCGCGCATACCTCTTCAGCACACTTCACTGCCGTGCAAAACCCCCCCCTGCGTCTATCACTCCGGGGAACAAGGCTCAGACGGATCCTTCTTCTGCGCCCCACAACCGGCCAACCCGTTCTTTTTCCGATATTGTTTGGCCTAACCGATCAACTAAGAACTCTCCGATCATAACTGATGTTGACCTCCCAGAATTCGAGTATCCTCCTACGACAGACGGTCATGATATCACTGTGCCTTTCTCGACCAAGTAAATATCCTCTCTATCAGAGCTATTCTCACATACATTCATCCTTAAATTCTCCATCGGTTGTCCGAAGTTATCGCGGGTTCAAGAAGTGGTTGCCAGTTACGACCTCGTCTCTGATTACAGGGTGGCTCCGATGGACCCCACGCACATTCTCCTCTACCTCTCGTCCGAGATCGATTACAAGAATGTCTGGACAAGAGGCACAGGCAGGATCGACTCCCATCTTATGAAAATCGTCAAGTGGTCCCCGGATTTCAATACTAGTACTCGGCAATCGTTTTGGTTTGGGTCACCCTCCCTAACCCGCCGCTCATTTGTTTTGTTCCAGCAGCGATGAAGAGGATCGCCAACTCCTTTGGGACTTTCTTGTCGATGGCTAAGGAAACCAGAAACCTGTCTAAAGCTAATTATGCCAAAATCTGTATGGAGCTCGATTTATCGAAGGAGCTCTCCAACTTTATTCAAATATCGCTTGGCAATAAGATGCACACCCAACAAATTATCTATGATAATAATATTATCTTCTGCAAACACTGCCATATGAGAGGCTACTCCACCAAGCACTGTTTTATAGCGCACCCAGAACTGAAGAAAAAAGTGATTCACAAGGTTGCACATACTCAATTGAGAAATCAAAGCCTTAAGCCACCATTCCTCCCATTACCAAACTCCCATATTCGTTTTGAAGCCAGTGCGGGAAACTCACGCGGCCAAGAACAATCCCAGAAAATTGCTTCCCATGGAAGTGCCACCGTTCCCAACAAATCCCCAGTTTAAACCTTACCAATAAATTTGATATCATAGCCATGGACCACAATGTCGACACCCAGGCGGCAAACCTCTCTGACGACACCCAGGAGGCAGATATCTCAGAGGAGGCCTCTGAGATCGGTAGTGCACCAGGACGGGAGGCAGACACTACGATAAGGGGTTAGGTCAGTGCCCAGAAACCGGAGAACTTTTCGGAATCGAGCAGCATCGGGCATTTAAAAGAAGGGGCAGAGGACCAACCGGAGCCGTCGGACGACAATTTTTTTCGAGAGCGTAACAAATATAGCATCGCCGATTCAGTGGTGGACTGTCAGACCAAAATGCTTGGCATGCAATCCCCGGAAGAGGGAGAATCTCTGGACAATGAGATTAACCTTATCAGGTCTTTCAAAACCAAAGGCAGGCAATTCTGGGATGTAGCGATGTCGGACTCTTCTTACTCGCCTAGATCTTTGGATCCGATATATGAACCGGATGAAGGGGACATAGATGTGTCTCGCTCGTTTGAGCATATGGTGGAGGAGGAGCAGACTTTGGTCACCCCAAGTCAGCTTGAGGCCTTGAGACATCAGGAGACCATCACAGAGAGGGACCGAGCAATGGTTGATGAGACCACTAATGTTGACTCTTTGAATGAAGGTATTACGACTACGGCGATCACCGAGAACATTGGGACGGGAGTCCATAGGGGGAAGGAGATAGCGGGACCTATTATTTCCACCAAACGGACTATTCGGCGGGGGGCTGACTAAGTTGACGGTTAAAGTGACAACTAAAATTTTGGCTCCTCCAGCTGCGGCTAGAAGGAAGTCCTACAATCCCAATACTACTCCAAAACCATTGCAAACTAGGCGGCAGAGGGACGCCAAACAACACTCTTCCATATCTTAATGTTATCTAAAGCCATCATCGGGAATGCACGGGGCATCAGAAACCAACCTACCAGGAACTACGTCAATTCTCTTATCAGGAAACACTCTACGGACTTTATTACGATTTTGGAACCGATGATTGGTGGGGAGAATATCCAGATCTTGCCAATGAAGTTCATATTCCTTTCTCTTAATAGGGAGGAGAAGATAATAAACACATTTGGATTATGTGGAACAACTACATAGACTTGGTGGTCTCAGAGATTCACAAGCAGTCTGCACTATCACGGATAAGAAGTCGGGCCAGAAGATGGCCCTTACTGTCGTATATGCTAGCTGCCATATGTGGTTCAGGAAAGACCTTTGGCAAGCTCTTACAACTATTTTCAATGATATTGATCTATCGTGGGTGCTTGTCGGGGACTTTAATGTCGTCACATCGACGACAGAAAAAGCGGGGCCGGGTACCATCAATGCAGCTTCCGTGGCCAATTTTAACAAATTTATTGTCGAGACTGGTCTTATGGATGCTGGTTACCAGGGATCGATATATATGTGGTGCAATGGCCTCACTAACAACCGAACACCTGGGAGCGTCTTGATCAGATCCTCTACGACACCAATTTCCTCCTTAACTGACCGCCTATATCGGTTATGCATCTTCCTCGCCTCCACTCTGATCACTCCCCTCTCTTTATCGCCCCATCCGACTCTGTATCCACTTCGGCCCCTTTCCGCTTCCAACGTAAGTGGGGTAATCATCCGACCTTCATGGAGACTGTTGCGGACAGTCGGAACGTGGATTGCCAGGGACCTCCGTTGTTCACCCTCCACAATAAACTCCAACGCCTGCGGTCTACATTGAGAGACTGGAACTGGAATGTCTTTGGTGACCTCCGGAAACAAAAACGGGATCTTCAAAATGATATTGAAACCTTGGAGGCAGCTCTTCAAGTTCAATGGTGCGACTCTAATGGTGCTACTCTTCAAAATCTTAAACAAGTGCTGATAAAATCTTGGGATTAGAATAGCAACTGTTACAGGACCAGGCTAGAATTTCGTGGGTCAAGAATGGGGACCGAAATTCTACTTTCTTCCATGCTATAATCAAAGAAAGGGCATATCCACGAACAGAGTTCGTCTGTTTGAACATGATGGGTCCATGGCGGAGGACCATGTTATTATGGATCGGGATATTCTGCACTTCTCTAATTTCATCGAGTCTGTGCCTGCTACGGACCCGGGAGATTTCATTGATTGCATTCCTAATCTTATCTCTGAGGAGCAGAACGTGATTTTGTGTGCGTTGCCCATGGAAGATGAGGTGGAAAAGGTGGTTAAATCGCTCAACCCATAGGGGGCCCCCCGGCCCTGATGGATTCACGGGCTTCTTCTATACAAAGTGCTGGAGCATCATTAAACAAGACCTTATGGCAGCTATCACTGATTTTTTCTTAGGCATACAACTCCCCAAAGGTATTACCTCGGCTGACTTGGTCCTCATCCCCAAGACTACTGAACCGAGGAACGTTCAAGATTTTAGACCTATTAGCTTGAGCAACTTCTCCTAAAAATCATCTCCAAAATCCTGGCGGACCGGCTCTATGTTGTCCTCCCCTCCATCATTTCAAGGGAGCAAACAGTTTCGTTAAAGGTCCTAGCATTCACGAGAATATCAGCCTGGCCCATGAAATCATTGGGTCCATTTATAACAAGGTTTCAAGGGGCAATGTGGCGATCAAGCTTGATATGTCTAAAGCCTAAGACAGAGTAAATTGGAGCTTCCTCATTCGGGTGTTGTGCTAGTTCAGCTTCAGCAATACTTGGATCGATCTTATATTCAGAAACATCTCTAATTGTTGGTACTCGATCTCCATCAATCGTAAGACGGGAGGCTTCTTTCGCTCGGCTAGAGGCCTACGCCAGGGTGACCCTATTTCCCCAACCTTGTTCATCAACGCTCATAGCAGGAAGATCTCGAAGCTTTGCCTCCACGGTCACATAAAACACTTCTCGGGTCGGAGAGATTGCCTCTCCTTGTCGCATCTGTTTTATGCGGATGCCAGTCTTATTTTCCTCAACAGGGGTAATGATAGTCTGGACAACCTCTTGAAGACTATGTAGGAATACTCCGAGACGTCGGGCCAGGTGATCAACATGTCAAAATCATCGCTTATTGTTTCCCAAATAGATCACGTCTCCCTAAGCTGAGTTGATTGATTCCAGAACTGGTTTTTCGATCACTCACCTCCCTATCCAATATTTGGGGGCCCCATTATTCAAAGGAAGAGCTAAACTAGAATACTTCTTTGATTTGGCCGAGAAATTTGAAAAAAAATTTCTAGTTAGAGAGGGAGGCTTCTTTCCTTTGGTGGCAAAATCACTCTCCTCAGAAGCGTCCTCACTGCACTCCCTATCCACTCTCTCTCAGTGATAAAAGCTCCGAAGAAACTCCTTCATAAATTAGAAGAATGCATGGCTGTTTTTCTGTCACGATCCGATCCCAACTAATTGGGTCGAACCGGATCATGCCCAGCCTGCACCGTTGTTGAGACGGCGGCAGTAAGCTGTCCAGTAGCAGGTAACCATACAATAACACTATATTTGTCACAACTCAAAATTCAGAAATTTAAAACTTTATTAAACTTTTACAATGAAATGAAAGATACAACTTAAACCATTTTCTACATACATCAAGAAAAAAAGATAACTCTAGGCAAACAGCTCATCAGTCTCGAAATCCTCGTCTTGGGATCGCGGAACAAAGCCTCATCAGTGATACCTAAAATGTTGGGTCTCCAGTCAGGAGGGAGCAAAGTACAATTCATGCTAATTTGACAATTGAAATAATAATAGAATTATGCACTTTTAAACAGTTTTGAAAATCAACTAAGCAGTCACAGTTTTAAAACAGTTACAGTTTCTGTGATGTGAATAGGCAATAAATATGACCGGCTTGGGTTGTATAGTTGTATCCTATTGATACGATATGGCTTATCCCCGTGTGTATGAGGGGTAAGCTAACACAGTCAGTATACTACTTTGGATGTGGTCATACTCATTACACTACTCCCCCAGTCCCCAATAGTTACAGTAGTTACAGTCAGTGCTCTCAGAGAGAGTTCCGTATTGCATCGTGGTTTAAACTTGCAATAAAACGATTACTAAATAATTGTAAACTAACACAAAATGTACTTGCCTTTGTTTTATTGACTGGATTCGTTTGTTGATTCCGGGGTGATGCTAGTACAGTCCTCGAAACCCTATAATTGAGAATTTGACTCAGATTCCAGGTTTACCAATCTAGCTACGCTAGTTGAAATCTCTATTTGCGTCCTAGTCCAATTTTAGTTCTTTAATTAACCAAACACAGAAAAATACGATTATTTGTGCGTTGATTTAATACGAAGAAAAAAGGTCATTTTAACTTTGAATTCGGAAAACATCGTCGCTTGCCAGATTATTTTAGGAAAACTTGGTATTTTCTATAAATATAAATATAAAGCTAATTTTTCTTATTTAGTGAGAAATACGTGACTTTTAATTAAATAATAAACTTGTCAATTTTAGATGAGAAAATATTAATTAATTTTATACGAAAATACTTTTAATCATTTTAATCGTTAAATACTAAAAACTCGAAAAACCAGAAAATGACAGGAAAATTCTAAGCTATTACAGTCACAGACCAGCCAGCTGGGCTTATGCCCATTACAATTTATTTACATAAATTGAAATAAGATAAGACTGACGTTAGTCCTAAACTGAAAATATTAAATAATATTTAAACAGAAATAAATAGTAAAAATTAAAGGTAAAGTATAAGTCTCAGATATGGTCCGATCCTCATTTTGGCTAATTGCCTCAACGTCCGGGCGGGGCCGATTTCGTTTGCACTTAGCCGGGTCCATTGACCGATACGGTCGTCACCCAAATATCAAATATCGAATAAATTCCGAAAATCATTTTAAATTTATTTTAAAAATAATTCAGGATTTACGGAAAAATCGGGCAACAACTCCTCTGTTTTTGGTCAACCCAAAACCTGGGAAAATGGCACCGATAATTTCTGCAAGTCCCAAACCAGGGAAAAACCCACATTTTATATATATAAAACATCCACAACCAATCTACAGCATAATCGGGACGACCCGAAATAATTTCGGAAGTCCGATTCCAAATCCACGAATCACAGAACGTTCCCGGAAAAATTCGGAAAGCCAACACATACTAAAAATCAATTCCCGAAATATTCCGGGAATCCAAAATAATCTACGGGACCTTTCTGAAAGTCCCGAAAAATTACGACGTCGCTAAAAAAACCGAGTTCCCAAAGGGAATCGGGGACCATTTCATCATCGACTGTAACGCCCCAGTCCCAAAATACGTAGGACTAGAAACGTAGACATGCCAGCTGTATTCATACGAAGTATACTCCAATATATGTAAGCCTCGTATAAATACATAAGCTGTAAAATGCAGTAAAATCCCAACTAATCTCATCCACAAGAATAAATGAATAAAAGATCATATAAAGATAATGAATTGTCTTGATACAATATGTTGGGCGGAGACAAATCCACTACCAACAAAATAAGAAAAAATACATGAGAAAGAATAACTTTGGCGAGCGAAGCAAAGACGATCCAAATGTAATCATCCTCGAAGAAATAGCGAAGATCACAGCTAGAGCTAGAACACCTGCGAAAAACAATAGCACACACCTGGCAAGACAACCAGGTCCTCAGAGGGACGTAACAAGACACATAATAGCATGCCATATAAACTGAATAAATATCGCTCAAATAAATAAGTAAATCGAATTTATAACATGGTCCAATACGCACCTACTGAACGAGCGTACCATCCCCCCAACCAAACAAGGACAGGAGATGGTAAACTAATTCACGACGACGTATCTTTCCATGCTAAGAATCCGATATGGTATCCGGACCCCAACAAGGTTCAATACCTTCTCATCGAAGTAGTAAGTCACACCTACAACCAAACAAGGACAAGATGTGACGAACTAATCCGCGACAAGTTATTGTTCCAAGCCACGGTCAGATACAAGTATCCAAACCAAAAGTACTCGTACCTAACGGATAGGGTAGCCTACCATTCTAAGTGATATGTTGTTAAGAACAATCCTTCCTACGCATGGGCCCTGGCTAAATAGGATCGGCATAGTCCCCCTTGGGCACCAGAGGCCCCAGCAGGAAGAGCATGACGTTCCGCAGAATCGTCAGTGGCCGTCAGTAATCTTGGGTCATCAATCCCGTATCTCCAGCGGAGAGTCCGGGTCACAAGGGAAGTGCATCGAAGCCCATACGCTAAGGAATTATCCTCCCCGCCCAATGCCTACTGTGTTGTATCCACAACACAAACCACTATAACCGCTAAGTCAAACTAGCATGCAACTTCTATTAGCGGTTATTCCTATCGCACGGCTTGTACGTACTGGTGGCCAGCCAATCACGCACTTCCGTGTTCTACATGCGACACACAACTTCGTGTTTACAACGTGTCAAGGCCAATGAATGCAACACACAAGGTAGTCCCTTAAATCTAGGTTTAATTTGCAAGAAAAATAATACACAGCAGGAATTAAAATGAACAGTAAGTTCTAACAGTTATGCCATGTATCACAGTTTATTTTGCATAAAGAAAATAATTAATGCATAAAATATGAGCTAAAATAAGTAAACAGCGAATGGCAAGGTATCTTGCCTGGTAGTACGCCCGGTGTGCTGCGATGATCAAGATGGCACGATCCGCAACTTTGGTGCAACAACCGTACAAGGGAGCCTCGGATAGTGGCACGGATAGTTCCATTGGGTCCGGAAGGGTCGATTTAGTTAGGGTAGACATATGGTAGTCTAGAATTGGTAAGGGAATAGGAAGATAGGCTGCGTCATGGACAAGAGGATATTCGAAAGAAAATAGATAAATAATATATATATGCTTTTTAGAAAACAATTTATAATAAATTAAAAAATATTTTAGATAAAAATACGTACTTATAAATTAGAAATCGTTTTCCATCTAAAAACTCTAAGTAGTATGATTTAGAAAGAACTATATTTCATTAGTAAAAATACTTGTAGGTAATACTAGAAATCAAAATACTTTTTAGGCAAAAACTCAAATCTTATTAAAATAGGATATCTAGAAAACACTATAAATAATCTAATTCCTAATTTTGATAAATAAATAATTTTAACAAACAAACAGAAAAATCAATAACAATAATAGTAATAATAGTATTGACAATAATAACTATGGACTGTTGTTGACTTCCTAATTAATTAAAATAATAATAACAGTAATATTAATAATTAATAATATCAGTAAAATAATTAATAGCAGAATATAAATAATATAATCATAAACTGAAGTATACTGATAACCTTTTTTTTAATAATAATAATAATAAATATATAATAATAATAATAATAATAATAATAATGACAGTAACCGAAGAAGACAAAACAACCGAAGAAAACAAACAAAAAAATAAAAAATTTAAAACTCATCAAACAAACCACTGCTGTGGCTTTCCCCTTTTACTGAGCGTCTTGGGAAGAAGAAAAGAAAAAAAAGCAGAAGAGAGAGAAACGAAGAGCGGGGATGGAGTGATCGGGAGAGGGGCTCAGGTCCGGCGGAAGAACTGAGTGTAATGCCCCGCTCCGCACGAGGCATTTGATTGGCTTATTGGATGCTATCAAGATGTTGGACCGTGACTTAAGTGGGAATCAGGAGAATTGAGACTGATACAGTCTCACTTAGCTGGCTAGACAGAATGGGTATTGGAATGTGGCTCGCTGGTGGAGCTACGCTTAGTGGAATTATAGGCAAGTAGAACTGTCCTCCTTCCTTCTTAATCCTGCATGCTTAATAAATGGAATGGAATAATGTGATGCTTTGAATATGTCCCTAAATGTCCCTTGTTTTGGTTGCTGAATAATAGAGATGCCTATATTATGAGTTATTGAAATGAATAAGACATGAATAGTGAACTGTTGTTTGAATCACACTTGAACTACTAATGTAACTTGATGCCTGAGAATGAATCGATAATGTCCCTTATGCTTAATCTTGATGAAATGAATGAATCACTTGAGTAATGAGATGCTGCGTGAATGATACATGAGTAACGAACTGGCTATATTATTAACACAAAGAATTGAATGAAATACTGATTCATGTACATTCTGTATAACTGCTGCTGTTGCCTATTCCTTATAAACAAGTAGAAAGAAAGAATATTGTCCCTATGAAATGAATGAAATGCTGCAGGTCCTATCGAGATGAATGAAATATTATTTGTTCCTCTTAGAAAGGAATGATATGAGAAATATTGCAATGATTGATACAATGAGAAATGATGAGGCTTGGGATCATTGAGATCACCAAGTGAACAGGTGGAAATATTGGAAAGATGAGATGATGAACTGTTGCCTTTACATATCTTATTATTGTATCATGCGACTTCGAACACGATCGAATCGGACACGCATTCGCATGACCATAGACGTACTTGTATACAAGGATTTCCTCGAACGGTACCCGCGACGGTGGGATCGAGTCGGCCTAGGAGGAATTGGTGCTTTGGTAGCACGGTATTGGGATCCTCATTCGGGCTCGCAACCTGGTGAAGGGTACATCCCATACCCTATGAAGTCCTATATGGCACGTCGACATGGTGCACAATCACCAGTGGTCATGTAGTCAGGATGCATGCTAATGAATGTTTTGTGCAGACAGAGTAAGAATATCATATTATCCTGTATTTTATGCAGGTACGAGGGAGTCGGCTATCGGTAAGAAATCACTTAATGTGATAATTCAATATACGTGTTGGTTTAACTTGCGTGCTTACGTTCCAAATAAGTAAATGATGCTGTATGTAGCCTTTCAGTATGAGATCCTGCTTAACATGTTAAATTGAGTATGCTAGAAAGATGCCATGCTATAATTATTGCTCAAAACACACATACATGCAAAGTGATGCTTGAAGTGAGAACTGTCATAACATGTTTAAAATGATAATGTTAACGATGCCTCAATGATGCCTTTGTATGATAATACCAAGAATGATAAATGATATGTCCACATGAATGCCACTAAGAATATGTTTACATGCTTCACTCTGATTATTGCCCATGAATTGTAAACTGATGCTAGGCCCAAGTAGAAAGATCATTCTCATAAATGCTTGCTTAAATGATCACTTTAATGTTGGTTTATGTGAGTGGGTTGGATTCTGCTCGCCAGTACATAGATGATGTGCTGACCCACGTTTTGTGGGCAGGTGCTCGTGCTTGGAATGTTCTACACACGGAGATTGGTTTGATTGGTCCCGCGGCATCGAAGATTTGTTGGGCATACAGAAGCTCTCCTTGTACAAGATGATGTCTTCGGTTTATAAAGGACATAATGTATGGAACATTGTAATCAGTTGTACCAGTGAGATTGTAAGCCAAGTCGGTATATCGAGTTGTAATCCATTGTATCCAAATATCAAATGTAAGCTGTATAGTATTGTTCAGTTGGTTTCCAATGTAAAGAGAGATGTACTGAAATCATTGTACTTCAATACAAGTCTTGTACTCTTCTTCAATTATCAATAAAGAGAACAAAGTTCTATATATCTCAGTGTGGCTTCAAGTTACTCTTTTTCTCCGCTGCTATAAAGAAGTGATGTACTTCTATTCAATAAGAAAGATTGTCCTCATTAATTTCAATTTATCTGCTTCTGCCGCTGCGATGTGTTCCTATTTGAAGAATAATCGATTATGTACCATCTTTGCCTTGTACAAGTGCAATACCAGACTTGTACGGCATCACGCCCAAGCGAGGACGATCGATTCCAAGAGATAAAATATGTGAAGAAATGACTCTACGAATCGGGGCGTGACAAATTGGTATCAGAGCACGGCTTTACGTCCTTGGTCTCTTCTTTGATTCATTTCAAATCAAAGTTGCATCGATGATTGACTAAGTTGCTTCCGCGATCACTCAACGTTGCTTCCGTGATTAAATCAGAGATTGCTTCCGCGATTATGCTGTTGTTATTCTGTAATCATCCTTACGTGGTTCGTGTTTGAAAGTTTTTTTGACCCTCTTGGCTGCTCACTGGATGATCCATACAATAAGTCTATATACATTGTGATGCCCCTGAATGAATGATTGTTGTTGGTTTGGACACAAATAACCCAACAATGACTCGATGCCATAGTATGCTATAGTATGAATGCTGGTTGGAATTGTGGGAATAGAAGAAAGTGGCTATGTATGCTGTAACAAGTTGGGAATTGCATGTAATGTTGAGAAGGATTTGGGAATGAAATAATTGATGGATGAGTTCGACATAACTGGTGAGTCGACTCAGGGGTGATGACTAGTACTTTTGAGACCTTAAAAATGTTGGCTTATGATATTAAGACCCTGAGATGTTGGCTAAGTGTTGTGATCATTGCAGATCATGAATGTCCGGAATAGAATTGGGTTGGTATTGTTTAAGGATGGCTTCGTTTCTGAGTGGTATATTGCCTCTACCACCTCAGAACGAGATGTATGTTGACCCTTTCCATAGGATAGCAATGAGACTATCTGCGAGTACTGGGTAGTACCGAGACTTAGCTGGGAGTTATGAATTGTTGCTAGATGACTCGAGTGTCCCTTGACGGAGATGATATATTGGGTAGCGAGATTTTCGGAAATTATAACTGCTGGCTTGGTTAGAAATTGTTTAGTCGAGTGATGACTCAGACTAGTAAGACCGTTAGTATGCTATGGGTGAATGGATTTGGCTAGAGAATATTGTGGCTTAGAACATCTGAATGTTGACTTCGATTGGTTGGATGCAAATCAAATGTGGCTAATACAAAGTTGGTTGCGTAGCTGAAAGTTTTGAAAATATTATCGGTGAACCAAAGGAATATTAGAGATCTGTGTTGTGACCCTAAGGTGTAATAGATGTTAATCTATCTTGATCACCAAAGGATAGTCATTGCCTAGGTGCATGTATGCTAAGGAATTTAAATGGATTAGACAAGTAACAAGTAGCCACCTTGACTATTTGTGTTGCCTAGAGGATGGTTAATTGATACATGAATTGTCGGATTGAATGGAATGAACTACTCGACCCTTGAGGTAGGAAATTTTAAGAATGTCCATACGAGATTTTGACGGCTGGGTAAAGAACGAGATTTAAGAATGCCCGTAAGATAGTTTGATGATTGATGAAACGAATGGGAATTAGAAATTGCAAATGTGTTGGATAAAGTTGGTATATGTGACTGTTGGATTGGGATATAGTTTGCTGGCTTATGACTTAGAGATGTGACTTTGTCATACAGACCGAATAGTTTGATTCCATAGTTATGTTATGACTATCAGGAATCAATGACCCTTGAATAGTTAGCCTTGGCTTATCGGTTCGTATGAGTACAAAAGGATTTGAAATAGAAATTGAATCATTGGGAATTTACTTGATGGATTATTAGAATGATGATAATCATATGTCGGATTGGGATTGACCGTGATGTTGATAGATCGATCTTAGTCGATCGTTGGATAAAGTCTAGAATGAGCCTCTGTGGGAATTATTTCCTTGAGGAAGACCCTAGATAGATAGACTTGACCCTAGCAACCAGTTGATGACTTACCAATTGTTGGCACAGCCGACAATGGAGATTCGAATTCAGACTGAGTTGAAACCCATAGGTTTGGGTAGAGTTCTTTAGAACTGTTAGTTGCTTGTTGGCCCTAAGAATAAGAAACTAGCATGATCCCTAGTAGCCGCCCACTCTAGGGAAGTCACCTGAATGATTAGTTATAGCTGTCGGTATAGCTAACCATTGAGACTGGACTGTATAATAGGATGACCGTTGGCTACCGTAGGATAACCTTGTGGCATTGAATGAGAGATGGTGATGAGTACGACCTAAGAATGATATGTTGTATGTGTATACTCCCAACTTGTACCTTAGAGCTGTTTGACCTTTGAGGATTATGTGTCGGCCTATAGCGGGAACTAGAGTTGTGGGATGAGACTTCAGTAGTATTTATCGAGTAGTGAAGTGTTATATGAGATAGAATTGACGGCTCACGACGGGAATGTTGGATAGGTATCTACAGTCGGGTAGCTGGGTTAACCTTGACTATTGCATAGAATTGTACCCTTGGCTTGGGTAATCGATAGCTGGTTGATGTCGGATTGTATCTTTTGGAAAAGATGAACTGCCTCGGTGAGAAATACTGTTGGATTCGGAAAGGAATATGATTGCATGTTGTGAACTATTGATATGAATGGCTCTAAGTTAGACCCTTGATCGAATGTTAGAAATGTTGTGCTTGGATAGAGAGCCTAACCAAGTTATCCCTGATATTGAGTATTGTGGCTGGAAGATACTGATGGTGGCAAGTGAATAAAGAAATAAGTCAATTGAAAGGATGCTAAGTCGAATTTAGAAAAGAGAATTATATTGTGGCTGATCGAATCGCACTAACATGGAAGTTGGCTGAAGTACATATGTTTTGGGGACGCCTAAAATATGTGTATGGATCCAGCTGAAGTGATTGGTTGCGACAGAGATAACATTATGGGAAGAATTTATTGCACTAGCACGGACTTTGGCTGAAATGCATATATTTTGGGGACGCCTGAAATATGTGTATGGATCCAAACAAAGTGATGTGTTGCGACCAAGATACAATGGAAAGAAAATGTTGGTGAATCAATGAGAAGTTACAAATATTTAGAAAAGAAAAAGATGGATTGAAATCGTCGATGGATTAGAATGATACAGTTGGATAGCTATTTTGAAATGACGGAGTGTGCTGAAAAGAATATTGAATTGAAGCTGAATGAGTAACTCATGGTGATTAAGTGAATCTAGTGGATGAGTTGTTTCTTTAAGTTTCGAGGACGAAACTTTTTCTGAGTGGTATATTATGTAATGCCCCGCTCCGCACGAGGCATTTGATTGGCTTATTGGATGCTATCAAGATGTTGGACCGTGACTTAAGTGGGAATCAGGAGAATTGAGACTGATGCAGTCTCACTTAGCTGGCTAGACAGAATGGGTATTGGAATGTGGCTCGCTGGTGGAGCTACGCTTAGTGGAATTATAGGCAAGTAGAACTGTCCTCCTTCCTTCTTAATCCTGCATGCTTAATAAATGGAATGGAATAATGTGATGCTTTGAATATGTCCCTAAATGTCCCTTGTTTTGGTTGCTGAATAATAGAGATGCCTATATTATGAGTTATTGAAATGAATAAGACATGAATAGTGAACTGTTGTTTGAATCACACTTGAACTACTAATGTAACTTGATGCCTGAGAATGAATCGATAATGTCCCTTATGCTTAATCTTGATGAAATGAATGAATCACTTGAGTAATGAGATGCTGCGTGAATGATACATGAGTAACGAACTGGCTATATTATTAACACAAAGAATTGAATGAAATACTGATTCATGTACATTCTGTATAACTGCTGCTGTTGCCTATTCCTTATAAACAAGTAGAAAGAAAGAATATTGTCCCTATGAAATGAATGAAATGCTGCAGGTCCTATCGAGATGAATGAAATATTATTTGTTCCTCTTAGAAAGGAATGATATGAGAAATATTGCAATGATTGATACAATGAGAAATGATGAGGCTTGGGATCATTGAGATCACCAAGTGAACAGGTGGAAATATTGGAAAGATGAGATGATGAACTGTTGCCTTTACATATCTTATTATTGTATCATGCGACTTCGAACACGATCGAATCGGACACGCATTCGCATGACCATAGACGTACTTGTATACAAGGATTTCCTCGAACGGTACCCGCGGCGGTGGGATCGAGTCGGCCTAGGAGGAATTGGTGCTTTGGTAGCACGGTATTGGGATCCTCATTCGGGCTCGCAACCTGGTGAAGGGTACATCCCATACCCTATGAAGTCCTATATGGCACGTCGACATGGTGCACAATCACCAGTGGTCATGTAGTCAGGATGCATGCTAATGAATGTTTTGTGCAGACAGAGTAAGAATATCATATTATCCTGTATTTTATGCAGGTACGAGGGAGTCGGCTATCGGTAAGAAATCACTTAATGTGATAATTCAATATACGTGTTGGTTTAACTTGCGTGCTTACGTTCCAAATAAGTAAATGATGCTGTATGTAGCCTTTCAGTATGAGATCCTGCTTAACATGTTAAATTGAGTATGCTAGAAAGATGCCATGCTATAATTATTGCTCAAAACACACATACATGCAAAGTGATGCTTGAAGTGAGAACTGTCATAACATGTTTAAAATGATAATGTTAACGATGCCTCAATGATGCCTTTGTATGATAATACCAAGAATGATAAATGATATGTCCACATGAATGCCACTAAGAATATGTTTACATGCTTCACTCTGATTATTGCCCATGAATTGTAAACTGATGCTAGGCCCAAGTAGAAAGATCATTCTCATAAATGCTTGCTTAAATGATCACTTTAATGTTGGTTTATGTGAGTGGGTTGGATTCTGCTCGCCAGTACATAGATGATGTGCTGACCCACGTTTTGTGGGCAGGTGCTCGTGCTTGGAATGTTCTACACACGGAGATTGGTTTGATTGGTCCCGCGGCATCGAAGATTTGTTGGGCATACAGAAGCTCTCCTTGTACAAGATGATGTCTTCGGTTTATAAAGGACATAATGTATGGAACATTGTAATCAGTTGTACCAGTGAGATTGTAAGCCAAGTCGGTATATCGAGTTGTAATCCATTGTATCCAAATATCAAATGTAAGCTGTATAGTATTGTTCAGTTGGTTTCCAATGTAAAGAGAGATGTACTGAAATTATTGTACTTCAATACAAGTCTTGTACTCTTCTTCAATTATCAATAAAGAGAACAAAGTTCTATATATCTCAGTGTGGCTTCAAGTTACTCTTTTTCTCCGCTGCTATAAAGAAGTGATGTACTTCTATTCAATAAGAAAGATTGTCCTCATTAATTTCAATTTATCTGCTTCTGCCGCTGCGATGTGTTCCTATTTGAAGAATAATCGATTATGTACCATCTTTGCCTTGTACAAGTGCAATACCAGACTTGTACGGCATCACGCCCAAGCGAGGACGATCGATTCCAAGAGATAAAATATGTGAAGAAATGACTCTACGAATCGGGGCGTGACACTGAGGAGAGAGGGAGACGGGAGGAAGAAGAAGGGGCGGAGCGTTGAGGAGTCAGCGGTCGGAAAAATGGTTTTGAGGGAGAAGAGGCGGCGGTCGGGGGTTTCGAAGGGCGGCTTAGCCGCGCGGCTGCTCCGGCGAGAGGGAGGCGCTGGAGGCTGAGAGCCGCGGTGGTGTCTCGTGGAGAGGCGCGGTGAGAAGGGAAGGTCGGCGGCGGCGGGTTTGGCTGCGCCGGGCGGTTAGGGCACGGGGCTGGTCGCGACCAGTCGAGGGTTTTCGTTGGCTGCGGTGGGTCACGCGGGGAGAAGGGGCGGAGGCTGGTCGGGCACGGCTAGGTGGCTGTGGATGGCGGATGGATCGGTGGCCGGGGTTCGATGGAGGCATGCACGGGCGGAGGATGGCCACGGCGTCGGCGCTCCGGCGAGGTAAGTGTGGTGGTGGTGATGGTTTTATTATTTTTTTTGGGTTTTCTATTCTTCTATTTGTCTTTGGGGAACGGCCGGCCGGTGATGGCCGTGGTGACGAGGATGGGTTGGGGGGTGTTTGTTGACAAGGGGGGAAGGGTTTCGGTGGCTGCCGGCGTCGAACGCTGGTGATGGCGGTGGTTGCAATGGTGGTGGCGTGGGCTGTTGGTTTTTCCTTTGGTCGCCGGCGGGTTGCGCCGGTGACGGTGGTGGTGGTCGGTCATATGGCCGGAGTTTGTCTACGGCGGCGGTGGTGGTGATGTTACTGATGGTGGTCGCTGTGTTGGTGATGGCGATGATGGTGGAGATGTGGCGGGTTCGGGTGAAGGCTGGTGGCGGGGTGCTGTGGCGTCGGGAGTCTGACGTGGAGGTGGCTGGAGACAGGCTGCAAGTGGGGAGGCGATGGCAGTGATGCTAGGTCGACGTCGACGGGGATTAGGATAGGGCTAGGATTAGAAATTGATATGTGTCGGGGTTGTCGACACGAAAGAATAATTGTAATCGTAAAAATTGGAATAAGAATTTGGGACGTGGAACACGGACACGGACACGAGGCACTGCACTTGTGGAGGAATTATTTGTGGAGAAAGTTTGGTGGTTGATAAAATAAATTGGAGGAGTACCTGCCTATTTATAGGATGTGGGAATTCCCACTTTGGATAGGATTAGGAGAATTTAAAACCCAAGTAGATAAATCAATCTATTAATTAAAATCAATCAAATCAAATCCAATCCAATACAAATCCAAATTTAAATCAAATCAAATTCCCTTGTTTAAAATCAATTCAAATAAATCAAATTCTAAAATGGATATCTATTTAAATAAATCCAAAAATCAAATCATGATTTAAATGGCCAAAATAACTTCCAAATATATTTTTCAAAATACCAATAATAATAATTTCGAAAATAATAAATATTTTTAAATATCTTTTTGAATAATAAAATATTAATATTAATAAATCTCGAAAATTAAATTTTTATTTAAAATAGACCAATAAATAATTACGATATATATGTATGCAAAAATATTCTTTACATAATTATGCTTTTCTAGTATACGAAAATATTATTTATTATTAATAACTTTTACAAGTTAGAAATGATAGCAAAACTATTTATTATATTATTTGAAACTATAAAATAATAAAAAATATTTTTCTAGCTTGCACATATTCGCACTCGTCGAGCAAAAATAAGATTTCGTGCGCGACGTAAAATACGACTACGCGACGTACAATACAAATTTTTAAATCCGTACAAATATTAATAAAATAAAAATAATTAGTAGAAATTTAGGGGTTTTACATCGACTAAATAATAAAATAGCGGGACATGGGTTATACCTCGGATTGCTCGGCTAGAGCTCTCAGATGAATAATAGAAAGAAAAGAGCTCCAAATCAGCGAGGTATCCCCGAAAACAACGCTGAAATCCGCAGCGACGTCGAAGGACGCCGAAAACTCAGAAGCTAGGCACGGCGGGGAACCCGCAAGGGAAAACTCGCCAAAGGGAACTGACCAGGATGCTGCGACGAAGGGCAGCGGACGCTGGCTAAAGAGAGATCGGCCAAAGAGAAACTCGAAGGGTTCTGACCCGGATCGGCAGAGAACGCCGAAGGGGCGCGATCCAGAGAGCTCGGCCACGCAAGGGGCAGCCAAAGAGGGCGCCAGCGGGTCGCCGGAGGACAGCCGCGGGGAGGCGCTGTCGGGGTGCGCTGGTCGGGCGGACGCGCTCGCGGGGGAGCGGGCGGCGTCGGCGAAGAGGGGGCTGGCGCGAAGTTCGGGGAGAGGGGCTGCCGACAGGGAACGGGCGGCCGAGGGACGGCGCGGGTGGCCGCGGCTCGCCGGAGGGGCGGCCGTGGGTTGGCAGGGAGGCACAGGTCGGCGGAGATGGCGCCGAAGGGGGCGAGGGTCGGAGCGCGGGGCGCGGCCGGCGGTCGGCTCGGCGGGGCGCGACGAAGCACGGTGGGGCGCGCTGAAGGAGGCCGGCCGAAAAGGGGTTGCGTCGGGTCGGCGCACGGGCCAGGGGCGCGGGAAGGCTCGCGGGTGTGGGGAGAAGAGGCGTCGTGAAGGGGTTAGAAGTTCTGTGGGAAAGAGAATAGAAAGAGAGGGAATAGTTGGTGGTGGTGGTGCTTTGTTCCTAAGGAAAAAGTTCTGTGGGAAAAGAGAATAGAAAGAGAAGTTATAAGGAGGTTGGGTGCTGGAGTTATGGTGTGTGTGAGCTGGAGTAACCGTAGGGGAGGAAAGTGAGGGGTTTGAGGAGTTACGGAAATGAGGGGGTGAGTTGCTGGTCCAAATTGGACCATCTCAAAGAATATTATATATATATATATATATATATATATATATATATATATATATATATATATATATATATATATATATATATATATTAGAATTCAGAATTTAAGAAATAGGATTAGGTCCAGCTCTGGATTCGGACTCGGGTCTGGGTCTGGACTCAAAAATCCCTGTTATTAATTAATTTTCAAAATAATTTTTAACACTCAGCAATAATTATAATAAAATAATAATAATAATAATACTAATATTAATTACAAAGAAAATGGGTTTCACATTTTCTCTTGAACTCCAAAGACAATCATCGAATGAGATGGATTTCTTGGAATAATGTGTGCAGGCCTATGGACGAGGAGGGATTAGGCATAAGATCTCTCACCCAGGTGATGACCGTCCTTCATGCGAAATGGTGTTAGGCCTTTATTAAAGGAGAGTCAGTCTGGGCACAGTACATGTATCGGAAGTATGGGGTGTAGTGCCCTGTCTCGCTCAGTCAATCGGAGGAATCAGAACGTCGACGGCGTTCGAACTTAGCCTTACAACGGCTGCTCGAATACATCACTCGGTCGAGGCGACCGCTCGCTCAGGTGGAGTAGTTTCGGTGAACTTGCTCATCTTAGCCTTCACATAATAAATCGCATGTTCTCAACTTGCACAAGTAGGCTTGATAATAAAAGAGACGAATCTACATAGTTAAGAGAGTAATCCCGAAGGGGTCGAATTGAGTTAGAATATGGAAAGGTCCAACGGTTGGCTTAGAATTGGTGCACGACGTGCTTTGAAAATGACACTGGGTCCTTTGTCCCGCGGCTTGGGAGAAAAAAAAGTTGGTCTTTGACACAAACTAAGAGTTAGCCAAATTCATAGGCGACGCCCGCATAAATGCTTCATAAAGCATGCACGGTCTCTTCGCCCAAGACGTGGCATAGCCTCTGCTCGCCGACGGGTTAAGTAGTAGCACGGCACGTTCCCACAACGTAAGGCTTGACGCAGTCTTTGCTCGTCAAGTTATTGCAAAGTAAGTTAGGCAAGTTATGTTAAGCTATCAGGAGTAGTAGCAAGCACGGTCCTATGAGTTCTACGGCTGGATATAGCCACATAGTCTCACGATCGTAAGACCCGTCATATAGAGTATGACTTGGGCGGTGGTGTCACAAAGAGTTTCAAGTTGGTTTAAGACACGATGTCACGAACTTAGTGTTTTAAGGCACGGGCCACGGTTGATTCATTGAGTTTGGATAGTACTTCAAATAGTTGTTCTTGAGTTAAGTGAAATAATAGGGCAAGAAAGAAGAATGCTCGTGACTGGGTCATCGAGGCAAGAAAGAAGAATGCTCGCGACTATGGGTCGTCGAGGCGGTTTCAGAATTGAGAAGTATTAAACTTGGCCCTGAAAGAGATGGTAATACTAGAGGTAGAATGACTGTGTGAGACGTCAGTTTGAGTCGAGTCTTGTATGGTCATGGACAACTTGTCGACAAGGTAGAGTTTCCTCGAACGGTGACCCAAGCGGACGGGGACCAGTTTTTGAGAAGCAGAATTAGCCGTACTGGATGACCGCACAGGTTAGCACAGAGTCTTGCAGCAGAGCTCGCTACTCGCGCTGGCAAGGGCGGCCGCCTAACAAGCTAAAGGAGTCCACGATGTCTCTGGGAGTCAGTGACCAAATACATATAGATGAGTCGACATGGCAGAAAACTGCATGTGTGCCTAAGGATTGAGTTGAGTTGAATGTGTGTGTACAGTTAGAACACAATGTTGGGCCTAAGATTTGGTTGTAACGTAGGCAATATGCTTCGGCACGAGATGTGGCATCGAGTCTTATGTTGTCGGCATATAAGTTGCATAGTTATGATTGAGTTGTCTTGAGTTTAAGTCAAAAAATACCGCAAGGCAAAGTCGGTCGGGTGACACTTAGCCACAAGTCTTGATTTGGGTCAATTGGTGATCAAAGTAGCAAGGGCCGTGAGGCGGCGATATAGTTAAGTTATATTGAGTTGCGAGGCACGACACGGTGGATTTGTAGCACTGTCACAAGGAATTGGGTACTATCGCGTAGTGTATCTCTAATTTTGGTACCGAAAGGCAAGCACGACTTGGTAGGTTAACGTTGTTGGTACAAGCACAGGATGGTCTAGAGACACAAAATAGGCCAAGGCGTCTGTCCTAAAACTAATCTTAAGGCAAGAGTAGAAAGACAATTGATAAGAAGGGACTATGTTGCACAAAGTAAATCAAACGTGTTGGTTTTGTATGGATGGGCGAGGAGCTCATTCCACCAGTACAGTTGAGTACTGACACCTACATAGTTTTCATGTGCAGGCACAGGTAGAAGCTCGTGGTACGGAGCTCGCTTGGATGCGTCGAGGCACGGAGTTCCTTGGCGATTCGAAGCGTGCGGTCGCATAGATTCAAGACTTATACGGGACATAATATATGGACATCGCCTATCTGAAGCTTCCGCTGGCTCAAGCATTATAATCGAGAGATGAGAGAGAGCAGAGTGACTTGTATATTGAGAGAAAAGTGAGCACGAGAGACTTATAATCATGGCTTGCGCCTATTGTAATCTGATTGTTCAATATCAATAAAGAGTTTTTTTGAATAACTTGTGTTTTGATTCTAAATTTCCGCTGTATGTTCAATGTTTCTGCTTGGGACTTCTGTGCAACGATCCCGTCGCAGCCGCTGTAATCGGTCGTTATGGAACCCGCCTTGCACGAGCGCAATCTAGGCTCGTGCAGCATCACGCCTTAGCGAGGACGATCGCTCTTACAGGAGCGGGACGTGACATAATGGTATCAGAGCACGACTTTACGTCCTTGGACTATCGATTGAATTCTTAAACTCTGTTGTTTCTGCAAACTCTGAAGTATTGCTTCCGCAAAGTTGATATCGTTGGTGCGCTCTCTCTCAAATGTCCCACGGGATGTCCATACAATAAGTCTAAATATTTTGCAAAAACGTAGGAGAATAGCTTTTGACAAGAAACAAAAAGATGGTTCGCGTAAGTACGGTTGGCTATGTCGGGCTGGGCATATACACCAAAGTTGCGTCGATCTTAGAAAAGTCGAGTGAGAAAATTGAATAGTGTCAAGCAAGAATGAGTTGAACTCGATTGAGTAAAGTGAGATGACCATCAATAGGGGTGCTATCAAGCGACGATAACGTCGGTGCGATATAGATGAGCGTGCTTGGAAATTGAGGAATGGTTCGAATGAATTTTTTTTTTTTAAGAAGATGATTGTGAATCGAATGATAAGTTGAGGATTTGTTGAATGACTTCATCCCTAAGTGGTGTATGCGATAGCCTCAGGGATGTCGATTGATCGATTGAGGATACAGGGTATCGATGAGTCTATCAGCAAGCGTCGTACATATGCAAAGCCTTAGATCGTGTACGATGGAGTGAGTTGTTGTCTTGAAGTTTGATAAGTTGATTCGAACGACCTAGAAATTGACATGCACGGAACGTGCACGGGATTGAGGATTACGCGAGTATGAAATACAAAAATGATAGAGTAGGTAAAAATTAAATCGAAAAAAAGTTAAGGTATGCGAATGGATGACTTGATCGCGAAAATCGATAAGAATCGTATACGAAAAGTTAGCACGACAAGAAGATAGCGTGCATGAAAAGTTTGATTCGAATGTTTGAAAATGACTCTGAGGATTGGAATGGATGTCGTTTGATGATTTGAATTCTCAAAGAATGATGCGAATTGAGGAAATACGTTGGTCGATGACATAAGGCGTGACATAAATAGAGGGATGAACAATACGCGAATTTGGGTTTGATGAAATTGATGTTGTGAATGATTCGAGGGATAATGATCGAACTTGAATTTGAATGTCGAGGAGACTATCCAGTCGGACGATAGCATTGTTCGTACGACTCAAAATTCGTTGCAAAGGAAGATCGTCAGGTTACGTATATCATCGATAGTATTGAGGCGTATCAAAGATCGATATATGATAACTCAGGGGCACTCTAATTCGGCGAAAGACGATCGTGCAAGTGTTATTGTTCAGTTGGATGCTATACTTAGAATTTTGATTGAGATGAATGTTGGATGAAAATGATCGTGTCTTGATGGTTACGTTGATAATCACAACGTCAACGATCTTGTCTTGTGCGAGCGTAACTCTAGCCTCGCACATACGTCGCGTCGGATTTGGGGTGATCGTTCCGCTTGAGCGTTGACATGGTGAATCATGTCACGGGAATGATCGAACTCGAAAAATCAGGATGCGACAACATTGATTGTCTCGATGTGTTGGTTTGATACGAAGGAAAATTCGAGAATGTTTGGACTTACGATTGATGATTGAGTAAACTTGAGGATTGAATAGATCTAATCTACGTATCGAGAATGAATTAGTCTAGACATAAAATAAGAGTTACGTCCCGATGAGGATGACTATTCCGCGGGAGCGTGCATGGTGATTCATGCCCACCATGGATAATCTGAATCGCGTGAGATCGGGACGCAACATATTGTTAAGCTGGACGACCTTATGATCGAATACGTGGATTTTGATGAACGACTTAGGAAATATGAAATGTGAATTATGGTTTAGAAATTAATCGTGTCTTAGTGAGTTTGACTTGAGAAGGATTGATAGGTGGATTATGTCGAACGTGTTCGAAAATATGGACTATGCAAAATGGCTTGCTGGTCGAGCGATATTGATGTATAGAAGGTTTGGTTGAGTGAACTTACGATAGGATGGCTTTGCAGGATGACTCAGACCCCGTGCGATGAATGTTAGAATGTGTGTAGGGAATCGATGCTCAATGTTTAGAAATCGGAGTGATGCGAGCTTGGGTAGAAAATCCCGTGCTATCAACTTAGTTTGACCTTAGGATGGGGTCAGTGTTGATATCGTTGTTTGGGAACTATGATTCCAATACTGACAGAAAGACATAGCCTAGCGGTTAGGCAAGACGTCCATATTGTGAGAGTTAGCATCGGTGCGAGTGATCTTGAGGATTGATTGGTTGGGATATTGGTATCGATGAATGGAATGATTCAGGAATACGAAAATACCACTCATGAGCCTCGACTGACATGCATGTATATCAGGGATGCTTGAATATGTGCACGATCCGACTCGAGTGGTAATGGCAGAATTTGCTATCACGAGGCTTGGCTGAAATGCATGTATTTTGGGGACGTCCAAAATATGTGCACAATCTATACTAAGTGATATATTGAATTCAAGTGAGACTTGAGGAACGGAAAAGTGTCGAAGATTTTGAGATCGTAAGTTTTGAAAAAAAGATTGTGGGTAGCATGAGCATGGCTCGGATTTGAGGGAACGCATAGGAGTAGTGTGTGCGAGAGTCCTCGAATGTTGAGTAAGGTGATAAGTCGATAAGTGTACTCAGTTAGTTCCAAGGATGAAACTTTTTCTGAGTGGTATATGATGTAGTGCCCCATCCCGCTCAGTCAATTGGAGGAACCAGAACGCCGACGACGTTCGAACTTAGCCTTAACACGGCTGCTCGAAGACAACACTCGGTCGAGGCGACCGCTCACTCAGGTAGGATTATTTCGGTGAACTTGCCTCATCTTAGCCTTTACATAATAAATCACATGTTTTTAACTTGCACAAGTAGGCTTGATAATAAAAGAGACGAATCCACATAGTTAAGGAAGTAATCCCGAAGGGGTCGAATTGAGTTAGAATATTGAAAGGTCCAACGGTTGGCTTATAGTTGGTGCACGACGTGCTTTAAAAATGACACTGGGTCCTTCGTCCCGCGGCTTGGAAGAAGAAAAAGTTGGTCTTCGACACAAACTAAGAGTTAAACAAATTCATAGGCGACGCCCGCATAAATGCTTCATAAAGCATGCACGGTCTCTTTGTCCAAGGCGTGGCATAGCCTCTGCTCGCCGACGGGTTAAGTAGTAGCACGGCACGTTCCCACGACGCAAGGCTTGACGCAGCCTTTGCTCGTCAAGTTGTTGCAAAGTAAGTTAGGCAAGTTATGTTAAGCTATCAGGAGTAGTAGCAAGCACGGTCCTATGAGTTCTACGGCTAGATATAGCCACATAGTCTCATGATCGTAAGACCCGTCAGATAGAGTATGACTTGGGCGGTGGTGTTACAAAGAGTTTCAAGTTGGTTTAAGACACGATATCACGGACTTAGCATTTTAAGGCACGGGCTACGGTTGATTCATTGAGTTTGGATAGTGCTTCAAATAGTTGTTCTTGAGTTGAGTAAAATGATAGGGCAAGAAAGAAGAATGCTCGCGACTGGTTCATCGAGGCAAGAAAGAAGAATGCTCACAACTATGGTCGTCGATGCGGTTTCAGATTTGAGAAGTATTGAACTTGGCCCAGAAAGAGATGGTAATACTAAAGGTAGAATGACTGTGTGAGACGTCAGTTTGAGTCGAGTCTTGCATGGTAATGGACAACTTGTCGACAAGGTACAGTTTCCTCGAACGGTGACCCAAGCGGACGGGGACCGGTTTTTGAGAAGCAGGATTAGCCGTGTTGGATGACCGCACAGGTTAGCACAAAGTCTTGCAGCGGAGCTCGCTACTCGCACTGGCAAGGGCGGCCGCCTAACAATCTAAAGGAGTCTACGATGTCTCTGGGAGTTAGTGACCAAATTTATATAGATGAGTTGGCATGGCGGCAAATCGCATGTGTGCCTAAGGATTGAATTGAGTTGAATGTGTGTGTACAGTTAGAACACAATGTTAGGCCTAAGATTTGGTTGCAACGTAGGCGACGTACTTCGGCACGAGATGTGGCGTCGAGTCTTATGTTGTCGGCATATAAGTTGCATAGTTACGATTGAGTTGTCTTGAGTTTAAGTCAGAAAATCCCGCAAGACAAAGTCGGTCGGGTGACACTTACCCACAAGTCTTGATTTGGGTCAGTTGGTGATCAAAGTAGCAAGAGCCGCGAGACGTCGATATGGTTAAGTCATATTGAGTTACGAGGCACGGCACGGTGGATTTGTAGCACGGTCACAAGGAATTGGGTACTATCGCGTAGTGCGTCTCTGATTTTGGTACCGAAAGGCAAGCACGACTTGGTAGGTTAACGTTGTTGTTGCAAGCACGGGATGGTCTAGAGACACAAAATAGGCCAAGACATCTGTCCTAAAACTGATCCTAAGGCAAGAGTAGAAAGACAATTGATAAGAAGGGACTATGTTGCACAAAGTAAATCAAACGTGTTGGTTTTGTATGGGTGGGCGAAGAGCTTATTCCACCAGTACAGTTGAGTAATGTTACCCACATAGTTTTTATGTGCAGGCACAGGTAGAAGCTCGTGGTGCGGAGCTCGCTTGGATGCGTCGAGGCACGGAGTTCCTTGGCGACTCAAAGCGTGCGGCCGCATAGATTCAAGACTTATACGGGACATAATGTATGGACGTCGCATATCCGAAGCTTTTGCTGGCTCAAGCATTGTAATCGAGAGATGAGATAGAGCAGAGTGACTTGTATATTGAGAGAAAAGTGAGCACGAGAGATTTGTAATCATGGCTTGCGCCTATTGTAATCTGATTGTTCAATATCAATAAAGAGTTCTTTTGAATAACTTGTGTTTTGATTCTAAATTTCTCCCGCATGTTCAATGTTTCTGCTTGGGACTTCTGTGCAACGATCCGGTTGCAGCAGCTGTAATTGGCCGTTATGGAACCCGCCTTGCACGAGCACAATCTAGGCTCGTGCGGCATTACGCCTTAGCGAGAACGATCGCTCCTACGGGAGCGGGGCGTGACATGGGGACCCTACTACCCCGAATTACTCTATTTCATATTCCCTATCTCCTCTATGGCGCTCCATGTACTACAACAAAAAGGCCTATTAATAACGCTCGATAAGACGTATTGATGACGCCTGCTACCTAAGTGTTATCAAAGTTCGAAATACCTTTTTTCTATGACGGTTTGAGCTAATTTTGGACTTTTTATAACGTTTATAAATGAAAGCGTTATTAATATTTTAGAGCGGTGGCAAACTTGTAATAAATTTTCTGTAAAATCCTTTCCACCCAGCGATATTTTGAGGCTTAAGCCCCCGCCCCTTCTCATTTCCTCTCCAAATCCTTTCTCCTTCCCTCTCAGCTCCACTCTCCTACTCCTCCTCTTCCCTCCACTCACCAAACCCTAATCTTCTCCTCCTCCTTCTTTCAATCCCCCATAAACCCTAACCTAGGTCCCATTCTAAGCCCTAAGCCCCCAACCCAAAATTTCTCGATCCTAGAACCCTAAATTTTCCCCCATCCCCAACAAACCCTAGATTCTCCCCCACCCCGATCTGTTGAACCTCGGGCACAGGGCAGGCGAAGCGATGTACGGCGGCGCCAGCGACGGCGAGGGGTCCCATGATGCCTCCGCCGGCGGCAGACAGAAGAAGATACCTCCGACATCGTCGATGCCGTGGGTCCGCAACCTCCGTCGCTTCATCGGTTTCGGTGCCAGCCTCGGATCCGAAGCCCTCATGGGTCAGTTCCTCTTCCTCCTCCGCTTCATCGGTCTTGGTCACTTATTCGCGGAGAATCATATATAGGTACCTGATCTCGTTTTGTTGTCAAAAATTTCAATTTTATATTTTTAAAACTGAATTTGTTTTGGTGGCGGAATGGTAGTAGGTACCGGCACCTGATGCTGAACGTGGTGTCGCTCCTGCCGTACTGCAAGAAGGACAGCAAGGTGGAGTCGAAGGCAGCAAGGGGGCGACGCTCAACGAGCTGGTGGAGCTGAGGAATTGCTCCTACTGCCTCTTTTTTGAGGTAATACTTTGTAAAGTTTGGTTCTTGATTGGATTTGAGGCTTGTGTTGGTATGTTTCTTGCACGTGAATGTTTATATATATGTTCATAAAAAACTATGGGAAGTTTGGGTACAAACATTGGGAGAAATATTGTTTGTTTAATCCTTAGTCTGTTGTCTACATCAGCCAATGTTTGGATTCTTCAAATGTGAACCAAACATTCACAAATTGGATGCTTTCAATTTCTTCCACGCATTGAGCATTTAGTGGTTTAAATATAATAACTATGAGCTATTTAATATTTTTCCACATGTTGGGGCAAGTTACCAAGCAGAAGCAGGCAATTAACTATCAAATGGTGAATGTCGTTTGCATGTAAAGAACTATTTGATATTGGCTTCAATATGGATATTTTTTTGGTTTGGTCAAAATGTATAGAAATCTTCCATGGCCATACTTAGATTGTATATAATTAGTCATCTCAGTTTTATATACAATATTTTATGAATCCACATTTATAAATAAGTAGCACTAAGTCCATGCTGGTGCACACAGAAAACAACTTTTAGCAAGTTACACATTCTAGTTTAAATAACATATTCTAGTTTGTCTTCAAGAATTTTTGTTAGAAAAACTGGCCGGCCCGTCTCTTTGACATGCGTCCATTAACATATTCTAGCTTGACTGCAATAGTTGTAGTATTTGAATGGATTATTTAAGCATGTTTATTTATTGAGGAATCTCAAGGACCCGTAGTATTGTCTTCTTCAATGGAGAGTAGAGGAGTTATTATTAGATTTGCTATATATATTTGATATGTACAGAAAACCTTGGATATGTCTATCTTTGAGCTGCTTTTGTTACTTTCTTTAATGGCTGCTAGATTTTATTTTTTTATGCGTCTATCAAATGATTAGAATGTCCTCAATACACTTTATGAAGCTTACATAGAAGTAATGTTCTTCATATTCATGGACTGATTTATGATTGTTTTATAAAGATTTAGAACAAACATGTATGTATTCTCAAATAATGTTATAGATTATATTCTACATTGTTGAGAATTTCTCAATGGTGATTTATAATTTCATATAAATATAAGGCTGCTTGATATTTTGATGGTACCTCTCAAATTGCAATATGCTTCTTTGCACTTACCTTTCTTCTTGGGTGTTCTTCAGGTTTCTCCAAGGCCCTAAAACTGATCCAGCAACAGTTAGAAAAATAAGGGAAGCCATAGACAATCAGAAAGATGTAACTGTGCAATTGATAAATTACACTAAAAGTGGTATGATCTCAGTTTCCAGACAGTGATTAGTCTCTAATATATTTGATTGCGCACTTTGACATATTTTGTGGATTTCTCCGTTACTTGTGGCCATTTGTAGTTCTATTGGTTCTCTTGTACCAGTGTATTCCATTCTATCCATTGTGTAGACTTACTAGGTGATATTAGAGGTGGACTTCCTCTTTCCGGGATCTTCAAGGTAGCTTCATAATCCTAACAGGAGATAACGACTAATAATTTGCTGCAAGTGCATAGTCAACTTCTTTTGTGGAATCTTCACTAACAGGTCCACTCGGGCTATTTCTGCAAAGTTTTATAGAATTTAAATATTCTTTTAACTAGAATAATTTGTGGTATAAAAGGATTTATTGTTGTTGTAGTGAACAGAGAATGACTTTATCATGGAGTTTAGTATATATTGTTAAGTTTGCTTGAGCTATTGGTGGTTGATCATTTTCTCTCCCTTCACATACTTTTTAATTCTTTTTTCTTGGTAAAAGGCAGATTGAAACATGAGCTATGAGTTCAATGATACTTCTAAGTTTATAGCAGATGAACATGCAAGGACTGGGCAAAGTTTTTATTATCGTTCATGGTATGAGTTATATTTTGACTGTATTCAAAAGTCTTTTTTCAAGTAGCATTATCAGTTGTCATGAATTTTGAGATTTGTAACCCCCCTTCTACCCATGTTTGCTAGTTCTGGACTTGAAACATTCTAAGCTTTTCTATTTTTTTATTCAAATGGTACAAGTACTGTAAAACTTTGTTTTGTAGAACTTTATGAATGTGGTGCTCTTCAATATGTCTACTTTTCAGGTGATGGTATCTCTGTAGCATTAATCTGAAGTTATTTTGGAGCTTTGTAGGGTTTACTTTTTGTAGTGGTGCATAATTACTACATATTTTCTCTATATGTTGTTGTCATATTCGTTGTATTAGTTTTCTTTTCCTTTTCCATATGTTGTTGTCATATTCGTTGTATTAGTCATTGAAGTTTTTGAAGATTAGCTCATAGAGCTCTCTCTATTTTCAAATTTGTAAGTTGGTCTTATCTTAATGTGTTGATAATACTTGTTATAGATGCAGTGGTTGAATTGTAGCTAACTAGTATTAATTTTCCTTCTCAGGTGCACATGAAGATGCAACTATTATTGCAGTGGTAGGATTTGCTACACGTGATGTTGACAGTTTTGATGTGCTCAAGTTGAAGCCAAAGTAGTTACTTGTTTTGAGGATCCATTTAAGTAGTAGTTGTAAATATATGTATTTGGATACCTTATTTTGAGATAATGTAATGAAGATGGTGATATAACATTTTGATGTTCTCTTGTGAATATAGTTCAAAGTTGTTGTTTAAAAATTGAATTGAGAAGTTTTTGGAAAGTAATATATAATGTGCAGTATTAAGCATTATAAATGTGATGAGTTCAGTAATATTGAGTGTTATAAATGTTCTCCATTGAGCTTATACATATTATTTATTCATAACGCTTTCAAAATATCCTGAATTGTGCACTATATATTAACTATTCATAACGCTTTTATAGAAACTATTCATGACGATTTTTTTATAACGCTTTTAAAAAATATTTATAACACCCGTTTTCATAACGGTTGCCATGAAAAAAAGCGTCATGGTTCGTCATTAATGACGTATTTTAGCCGTCATTAAAATGATTTTTTGTTGTAGTGATGATGAAGATTTTCCCCACCGTGTATTGCCACAGCTAATGGATTCTGGGTTGGAGCAACATTCTGATTTGGGGGCCCAATAGGTGTGGCTCCCCTCTCATCAAACAGTCGGACTTTGCTTATACTCCATCTATTCGGTAGGTGGTGGGCTCCTCTATGGTCCGTAACCTTCTGGGGGAGGTGGTCAACTTCTGGGACTTTCTTCCGATTAAAACTAATGCTATGTTAGATGACATTGTCCTTAATACGGAGAAGGATCAAATCTTCTGGGTTCTAAACCAGATGGGGGAATTCTCGACTAAATCCTACTGGGACCACTACAGGAGGAGACATCCCATTGACACATGGAGCGGATTCTATTGGAACATATATATCAAATCTCGCATCGGCGCTTTCCTCTTGCGGCTACGCCGTAACGCAATCCCGGCGGATGCTAGACTCCTAACCGTGGCTTCAAATTTGCTTCTAGATGTGTGTATTGTGCCAACCCGGACATTGAAACTAATGACCATCTTTTTGTTTCGGGCGAGACGACTAATAAGATCTGGACCCACTTCTCCACCCCCTTCCAACATTCCACCCACTCCACTACTATCGATCAACTCGCTCAGGTATGGCTTCAAAACTCCTCTCTCTATCTCGGCAGACATTAGCAGGAATATCATCTTCTCCTCTGGCTTGTAGGAAATTTGGAAGAAAAGGAACTCCATTATTTTTGGCAAAGGGGTTAGGAATGTTCATGAGATCATTCGTCGGGCTACCGCTAATCTTTAACATACTTTTAGTACGCATAACCTGGAGACTGACGTGATGGGCCGGGCCACCACGGCAGGGCCTAACATTTCTTCGATGTACTCTGCACAGATCAGCAGCTATTGGGTGGCTCCAGTGGTGGGTATAAAACTCAACATCGCGATTAAACGAGGGGACGACCTTAGTTTGGCTTGTGGTGGGATCATCAGGGACACCAACGGCGGCCTCATTAAAGCTTTCTCCAAGTTCATTGCCAATGCTGCCAGCCCGATACCGGAGTTGGATGCCCTCATTTAGCTCTTCAATGGTGCAATACACAGAACATCCTGTATATATCAAATAGAAACTTCGTCAGATCTCCTTATCAACATACTCACCAACAATACTGCCCCTCCATGGGCTCTCAGATACAAGACCCGCAGAATCGAAGCCCTCCTCACTCCTCGTATCGGATTTCTCAATGCTGCGATTGGTGCTAACGGCGTGGCAAAAGCTCTGACATCTCTGGCTCAGGCCGCAAAAGTTGACCAGATCTTCTCCTACGCTATGGAGCTTCCGTCTGTGGTCCGAATTGCCCTAGTTAATGACATGACTAGTCCTTAGGTGTGGGGCCCTGCCTCATCTTCTTTTTATTTTCACACTTTTGAGACGCCCGGGCTAGTCCCCGGTGCAGTTACTTTGTGGTCATTCGAGCTGTCTCCCGACGCCAGCTTTTGATATTTCTTATTTTGTTTTTTGTCTGGGTTTCTTTCCGGCGTAGATACTTTTGTAGGTCGTCCGGGCAATCTTCCGGCGCCATCTTTGAGCCTGGCTCCTTCTTTTATCAATAAAATCTTTGGTTTCCTAAAAAAATAATAATAATAAATAAATTTTTTAAAAAAATAAAAAACTTTTTCCAAAATGACAATAGGTTGGAGATGCTCTTAGTCATTTATTGACTTACGCATATGGGGAGTCATAGCCCATGTGGTTGAGATGGTGAACAAGGTTTGAATCCTCATTGAAAATTTTACATTGTTTGTTATTCATTTATTTGGAATTTTTCTTAGGAGCTAGGCCCCGAAGCGACTCGGACAAAAAGCACAAAGTGGTGCTTTGATAGCGCACTTTACACCACGCGAACGCTCCGCATGGAAGCACATGGGCGCTCCGTGCAGAAATGCTGCTCTGTGCCCAAAATTGACAGTTCATTGCTCATGTAGCATAACTACCATTTAGTGGGCGTTACTTCTATAACTGTCCACTTAATGGGGAGTTATTCTCCAGGTTTAATATCCATTATAGGTAGTGGGCTGCTAAGGGGGGATGGTTTTCCTATATATACTCAAGTTCTTCTCTTTTGCATAGCACAAGTGATTATATGCTATATGAGAGGATTTAGCGGCAACACCACAAGGAGCAATGAAGTGTTGGTCGTGAATACAAGGAGAGTCTAAGTTTTGTCCGAGTTGTTCGTGCAAGAGGGATAAAAGGAGTGTTCCAAAAGTTCTATCTTTTGAAGTTGCTGATTCCTGGGAACAAATCGACAGAATAAGGCCAAATCTTGCTTTGAGCAATGGTGATTTTGATCACTTAGCGAGTTGTCATCTTCAGCATCTTCTTCCTCATGTTCATCTTTCTAGTATTATGTTTGTGTTTTCTAACGAGTTTGTATTAGAAACTTCGTTCGAAGTTTGTTAGCTATTGTTTTCTTAAATGTGGATGATTATGCATGATATATACATGCAAAAAAAAAATGGATTACATACCAATGATGATTTGTAGACTAAATATCGGCTCATTACTTTAAAGTTATGGTGTGTCTGCCTCTAGTTCTAACTTGGTTCATTTCAACACACTACTTATTCTAATTTGGAAGACAGTTTTCGTATCAGAATTTGGCTCTCTTCCGTGAAATTCTTAAATTTTTTGGCGAAGTCCCCTATAATTTTCTTGATCCAAAAACCTGTCAACAGTATAATATCACATTCGGAGCAATCCTTCGTCAAATTATATGGATATAAACCCCTTTGGTTGACAAATTCACACCATAAAATCACGAAGAGACATAAATATATCTATAAATGAATTAATTAACAAGCATAGAGTATCAATTATTACTGTGGGGAGCACTAAGAAAAATATAGTAAAAGCGCCCTAAAGTAGCACCCTAAATTAGTAATGTGATAAAGTAAGGATAAAGAAGAAGATAGGTTGCTTTCTTTCAGGAAACACGTATGGATTTGTTCCTATGGACTAACTAATACTATATAACAATATAAGTGTCAAAAGAAAAGGATTCAATTGTCAATTTTCTAGTAAACCAAAGTACAAATTTCAAATGTTAAATTTCTAGTATGAATAATGCTATTTGTTCCTCCAAGTCATGCCTCCAAGCTATCTATTCTTACGTAGCAGCTGACGTGGCATGTTGATGTGACAGCTGACATGACAGATTTTAAATTTTAAATTTAAATTCACACTAAAATTAAAAAAAAATAAAAATAAAAATAAATATTAATATGAATATGAATATTAAATTTAATATTAACATTAACAATAATATCAGCATTAATATTAACATTAAATTTTAATATCATACTTTACAGTATCGGCCGATACTAATCTGATACGGCCGATAGCAATACGGTTTGGCATGTCCCGATCCAATACCGACTGATATCTGATACTGACCGATACCGACATTGGGGGTCTCTTTTCGGTCAATTCGGCAAAAAAATTGAACGAAAGAAACAAATTAGTAAGGGTTTAAAGCATAATAAGATTTTAAAAGCATGTACAAGAAGAAAATTTTATATATTGCATGTAAAGCAATCGGTAAGGGTGACTACTATTTCATTTAATTTCAAAACTACTAATAAATAACACTGAAAATACTTAAAATTATGCATAAATGTATAAAATATATTTTTGTAAAATGTTAATAATTTACAATAACTTTTGTTTTCTGATACCAAAAAATTTGATACTCCGATCTGAAACCGCTGATACTACTGATATGGCCAATACCGATACTCATAGAATGGTCCGATACCGATATTGCGAACCTTCATTAATATTAATGTTAATATTAAAAATAATATTAACATTAATATTAATATCAACATTAATATTAACATGAAAAAAAATTGGATCATTAATTTTTTGGGTTAAAAATATGCCATGTCAACTGCCATGTTAGATGACATATAATATTATTTAACATGCCATGTCAGCTTCCACATAAGAACGGATGCTTTAGAGGGACAATTTGAATGTACGAATAGCATTACTCTTCTAGTATATAGCACCTTTATATGTCCATTGTAGATTATGGATTTGAATATCTTCAGTCATTAAGTGGTTTCAAACAATAAATTGAATTCTAGTTTACTCATTTTATCATATAGTAAACTTAATTACTAGTACAAACACATTATATTACTTTTTTGCAATATTCAATACTACTTTACCCTCTTTATACTGAATTCCTGTAATATTTGCATGTGATCTAGTACTTAACCTTGCATTCTCAAAGACTAGAATGCATTAGCAAGAGGCTACGAATAAAATAATCTAGCATTCCTATAATATTTGAGTAAGATGCCTATATGAGAGTTGGCTTTATATAGGGGCTAGCAAAAGAATTGGTGACGATAATGCATTAGCAAGAGGCTCTGGATAAACTAATCAAGAATGTCACTTCAAATTAAAAAACTGTAACAATTTAGCTAATTAGTAAGCAAACAAGTTCATTGTCTTAATTATATTATTAAAGCATCAAATACTTCTTTGTCTTCATCCATAAAATTCTGAAGCTAGCACATAAATCCATTGATCATAAAACTCTTAAGCTTTTGGAATTTCGGAGTGAAAAATTTCCCAATTCTCAAAGCCAAAGTCATTTGGATTGGACTGTGCGTGCCTACTCTCTCTCTCTCTCTCTCTCTCCTCTCTCTCTCTCTCTCTCTCTCTCTCTCTCTCTCTCTCTCTCTCTCTCTCTCTCTCTCTGTGTGTGTGTGTGTGTGTGTGTCTTGTTATGCGCTTAAGTTCTGCATAGTTCCTTTTTTTTTTAATCATATTTTGTCAAATAATGTACTGAGAGAAACAAATATTAGATAGGCACATGAGGATCACGATGCTTTAGGGAAGTGCTAACTAGCTAATTATACCTATGTATCAATATTCTTTCCTCAGATAAATTTCCTAATAAATTTTCTATGAACTCAAGTATGCTCATGTGTAGATCGACTTAGAACTAGAGGCTTCTACCAAGAATTCAAATATAATTATGCGAAGATTTGATTTATATTTGTATGTGACGAGGCTCCAATATCTAGGGTCCAAAAAAGAGACATAGTACCTCATATTTTTGGGATCCTTTGTACAAGGTTTTTTTGCCGATACCATCGCTTTTGTTTCATTTAGGCTCCATCGAAACGTGATACATACCCAATCAACAGGACAGTGAAGAATCATCAATAGATCAGTGTGTTTGAAGCTGCCGTTGAAACTGCAGATTACCAAGGTATCAGAGCTTATCCAGAGTATCACAGCAGTCTGATACCAGTATACTTGAAATGCTCCAACTGTCAGAGCCTAGTCAGCAGTTCGATTACCCATCTGGATTGCCAATTGGAATACCAGCTGTTGGATTGTATCTCGTTTCCGTTGAGCCCTCAAAAGGGGTGACAATGAAGTTGGTAATTTAGTCCCAATCAGATAGGAGGTGGGATCATGGAGTGTAGATAATTGGAATTAGTTAAGTCTTACATGAAAATTCTCTTTTAAGGCATATGGATACAATGCAATATCGTACCTCATGGGCCAACTCCGGTTCGGGTTACACTAATGTATCAGTGGCTATAAATATTGATAGTGAGAAGAAGAAGTCCAGTCTTCTTTCCTTAGATAATTGTATTTCCAATTTTCTGTAGCCTAGTTCCAATCTTCTTTCTTGTATTTCCAATTTTCTGTAACCGTTTCCTTCAAAAAGTCAATAAAGAATCCCACTGTTCTTCCCCAATTCTTCTCTTCTTGACCTAATTTCTTCAAATTACTCGAGAGGAGCATGATATCTTCTTCCAATTCTGCACCAGATGGAAGAGGACTCATCAAATTGACATGATTTTAGTCAGAAATGATCATACACATCCTATTTAGGAAGGACAAATCTAATAATATTTCCAGCATTGCTATTGTATGCTAGCCTTATTTGATGTATCAAGCAACTGCGTTTTAATATTGCCCCATGTAATGATATACCATCGATTTAGTGAAGCTATGCAATTCTAGCAATGACAAGTCAGGTCGGAAACATGTACTCTGAATCATGTATAAACTAGGAATAATAACCATTTGAATCACCACATTAGCAGGCAAAAGGAAGAGAAAAAGAAAAGGGACAAAAAATATTATTACCAAATCAACACACTAATTGACGATTTGAATAATAACATAGGAAAAATTGTATGACAAAAAATCACACGAACCCCTGCTTATACAAATAAATTAGAACTTCAACAAATAAATTTTAGAAATATAGCGATAGCTATGCAATAGAAATTTTGAAAATTAGGATTGGGTTTTGAGAGATCTCACATCGAAGAGGATTGAGAAGAGGAGGATGGAGACAACGAGCTCGTCAGGCGGGGCTGAGGGGGTCTCCACCTGAGTCAAAAGGAGGAGGAGGACGAGGGGATGAAGGTTGAGAGAAGAAGGAAGAAGGGTTTTTTTTTTTTTTTTTTTTTTTTTTGGGGGGGGGGAGGGGGGGTAGGCTGGGTGGGTGGGGAGGGGGGTTGATGAGGAAATGGTATGCCGCTAAGGCGTCACTAGATAAATTCAGACACCTTATCGACGGAATATTGAGTTTGTGATTTTGATCAACAGATTCGCCGCCCTTCAGTCATTGTTACGTCGCTAGTTAGAGACAAATAATATTCAATCGCTAAATCAATCGCTATTTTCATAATTTTTTAAAGTGCTGTATGTACCCTTGAATCAATGTTGTAAGGGTTTGAACGAAACTTTCTCTCTCCCATCACCACCCTACAGCTTATCTTGCAGAAGTACGTGATCGAAAATAAAGATGTCGAATCATCAAGTACCAAGCCTATCATTGTCAATCTAAGGGATCAGGATTCAAGGCAGGAACCACCCTCACCAAATCAAACTACGTCATAGAATGTGAAAAACTGTCGTACATACGAGGCAAACCAACCTGTTTGCATAATCAAAGAAAGGTTACTACAAATGGTATACATAAACCAAAGAGTCAAGCATTGATGTCGACGGCTCTTGAAATCATGAAGCGGTATATACACTTACCGACTACTCGAGAAATTTGGGGTGCTCTTTCAAAGGCATTATACGAGGGAAGTGATAACTTGCAGGTGCATACCGAAGTGGGAAAACTCTCTATGTTTACTAGGTAGAATTGACCCTAAAAAAGTGTGAGCTGGATGATCGTGATAAGGTGGTTATGAAACATGTTGATGATGTTGCAATATATAAGAAGTCACTTAAAAGGCGGAGAGTGCACATATTCCTTGGTGGTTTGGATGGTGAATTCGAACAGATTCGTTGTGAAACTTTGCAAAACAAACCTATTGTCACGCACAAAAGTTTACGTCCCACTGAGCCGGACTTGCGTAACTGTACACGAAGCAGGGTTATGCTAGAAGCTTCCGAAACTTTCTAGAAGATGATGGAATCCTCTGGAAGACTCGGGATCTTTCATGAAGACTCATGAACTTTCTAGATGTTCCAAAAGCCCCCTTATAAATATCTAGGTTCTAGAGTTTTCTAGAATAATTCCTGGAAAATTCTGTTTCCATAAGTTTCTTGTAAGCCCTATGGGCACTATAAATAAGTGGGAGGCTCATTTGCTCTTTACCACCCAAAGTTGTAATCTCTCTCTAGTAAAATAAAGTTTTCATACTTCCAATCTCTCTTATTTGCTCCACATTGTTCTCAATATCGCCTTAGAGATCTAGCTAAGCAGGTTCGAAAAGGCTGGCACGGGTCTTCGAGCAGGAAGCTTGTGCGGCACGGGTCGAAGTGTAGCAAAAAATACTAAGTCCGTGACAAGTGGTATCAGAGCGAAGGTCGGTTGGTGCCATGTTGACATCCGAAAACGTCCGGGAGAGACCCGCGTCGCCTAAAGAGGGGTACGCCAAGACGCACAAGAGGGGCAAGAGCAAGGAGACTACGGTAGAACATAGCATTGCCGATCTTGTCGAGCATATTGGGATCTCGGAGACGGTTCGAGGGACATAGAGATGCGCATGGGCTCCGTGGAGCAAAGCAACACGAGGCTAGAAGAGTTCTACGATGGGTTGAAGAGTGACGTTGCTTCGTCCATGGCAATCTTTCGGGAGCAATTCTAAAAAATCCGATCCGCACTTGAGGAGGAGCTCAAGGAGAATCGTGTGAAGATTGAGGACATGCATAGGTCCAAGGCTACAAGGAGCTAATGATTGTGGTCGAGAGTTGTGGAGAACTAAAGGCCAAAGTTTCCATTCTAGAGAAGGCCGTTACGAATGGTGGACCTTCAAGTAGGGAGGCACCGAGGAGGCAGAAAATTCTCGAGCCAAAATCCTTCAACAGGGTACGAGATGCCAAAGAAGTTGAGAACTACTTGTGGAACATGGAACGATACTTCAAGACGTTGCACATCAATAATGACACTGAGAAGATGAATATTGCTTCACTTTATTTTACCGACGATGCTATGCTATAGTGGCGTCGGAGGTGTATGAAAGCCGAGAAGGGTTTGTGCTCATAGAGACTTGGAAGGATCTCAAGAAGGAGATCAAGTCTCATTTCTATCCGCAGAATGTGGAGTTTGTAGTGAGGCGGAGCTTGCGGCAACTCAAGCATATCGGGGAGATCAAGGAGTACATTACATAGTTTACACGCTTGATGCTCGCGATATCTAGCATGGACGAAGAGGATTGTTTGTTCTTCTTTCTCGATGACTCAAACGTGAGCGGCTCAAGAACTGCAGCGACAGAGGCTACAAGACTTGAACACCGTCGTGGCAGCAGCCGAGCAGCTCGTCAAGTACATGTGGGACGACAACGATGCCAAGGCCAAGCCAAAGTCTACCAAGAGGAATGGTAGGGGAGAGCGGGAGAGCTATCATAAGGAGGGTTCATTCGAGGCTTAGAAGCACGAGAAGGGCCAACCCGTGCGAGTTATTTCAAGCTTCATATGCGGAAAGAATCAATTTGCTCGGAAATGTCCAAAGAGGAGCATGCGTGTTAGCATCGTTCGAACCGAGGAGGTAGAGGACGAAGTGGGAGTGCACATGGGAGCGTTGCGCTTACTCAACGTCGTGAATACCAAGCATGTTGTGTCGAGGACTCCGAGTAGGGATCTCATATACGTACGTGAGGATCAATGGCATGACCATACGGGTGTTGGTTGACACGAGCGCCACTCATAACTTCATCTATGGCACGGAGGTTGGTCGCTTGGGTCTAGCCTTGGAGGAAGATTCGAGCATGATAAAGGCGGTCAATGCGGAGGTGCATCCCATGTAGGGGGTAGCCAAAGGAGTCCGCATAATTATGGAAAATTGGTCGGGTGTTGCCAATTTCAATGTTACGTCGCTGGATGACTTCAAAATGATACTGGACATGGATTTCCTTATCGTGTCTAAGGCGATTCCAATGTCACATTTGGGAGTTGTCGGCTTCATGGAGGAAGGCTCAACGTGTATGGTAAAAGCTACACGAGGCAAGCCTTCAAAGAGGAAAGCTATCTCCGTTACTCAGCTCAAGAAGGGTGGAAAAAGGGGGACGACAAAACTAGCGGTGCTCGAGGAGAAGAAAGGCTTTGAGGAGGAAGGTATTTCATGCGAGACCAAGGGTGTTGCAAAGGGGCGTCCCGAGGAGCCACTTTCAAATCTTTTGCAACAACTACATCATCCTAATCTCTTTGAGATCAATCAAAACCAGAATGGAATAGGGATTTAAGTTCGAGTAGAAAACAGATTTAACACTACCAAAATAAGTCATATCAGCAACGAAATTAGCGACGCCGACTTAAAACGTCGCTAATATTTTTGGATTTAGCGACTCCAAAAGTATGCGTCACAATACGTCGCTGATAGCGACAAACAGCGACATATTGCGACTACCTTTAGTGTAATAAAAACCAACATCGTTGATTTGTCGAAAAATGTCGCCAGTTTTATTAGTTCAGCGACGTTTAGCGTCGCAAAGAATAAGACGTCGTCGAATATTAAAGGAAGGCCGACGCTTTGCGACGTATTTACGGACGTCGCTAACTTCCGCTAAATAGGGTTTCCTCGGTTCGACTTTTTATTTCTTCCTCTCCCCAAATTTTTTGTTCCCGCCCCTCTTCCCCGACCTCGACGACAGCCCAACCCCCTTCCCTCCGGCGCCGCTCATCCTCCTTCTCCACCGCGAGCCCCTTCTCCTCCTCCACCGCGAGATCCTCCTCCTTCTCCTCCTCTACCACCGCGAGGAGACTGAAGGTAAACCCTAACCCTAATTGAGGTGTTTTTTGTGTCCAAAATGGACACGGAGACACATTACGACCATGTGTTCACTGATACAGTGTGTTCGTGAGGTTTTGGACACTTTGTGTCTATTTGTTGGACACGTGGACACCTCCAAGCTTGTATATATGTATTTCACCTCTGTACACTTAATCCCCTCCTCCTCCACCATCGAACTTGTCCTCCTCCTCCTCCTCCACCACCGCGAGGAGACTGAGGTAAACCCAAACCCTAATTGAGGTGTTTTTCGTGTCCAAAATGGACACGGAGACACATTACGACCATGTGTTCACTGATACAGTGTGTTCATGAGGTTTTGGATACTTTGTGTCCATTTGTTGGACACGTGGATACCCCCAAGCATGTATATATATGTATTTCACCTATGTACACTTAATCCCCTACATACACTTGTGTATTTTCGTATTAATTTGGATTTGCATATTGGGTTTGGGTTTCGATATAGTGTTTGATACATTGTTTCACCTTGCAACATTCCTACACTTATTTTAGACAACAAGTATATGAACCAATTAGTCAACATCTATTTGTTGAAGTATGGTACTCCATTCTTCATAAGTTCTAGCTATATATGTCTCAAGATCCAATACTCAAAAATCCCAAGAAGAAGAAGAAGAAAAGAATAAAATGACATCGCTCAACACCCTATGACAACTCTTTGTAGAATTGTGTTAAAGTATGAGTTCTACAGTATGAGTTCTACAGTATGGTTCTCTTTGTAGAATAAAATGACATCGCACAACCCTATCGATCCTCCATACAAGTCTTCCTTCATCTATTGTCTTAAAGTCTGAGTTCTACAGTATGGTTCTCTTTGTAGAATTGTGTCTTATTATAGACAACAAGGGTTTCCTATTTTTACAGGTAACATGGCAACATGTGTAAGGGAATATATAGGTGTGTGTTTGTGTTTGAAAGGGAGTGTCACAAGAGTAAGGCGTGAGCATGTGTTAGTATTTTGAGCAGTGAGAGTGTTTGTTCTATTGAGGTTAGTACCAACTGTATTTTGGCTCCAGCTCCAGCTCCATTTGCTTTAATCTACGGTACGATATGGTGATCAAGACATAGTCCCTGCAGCCATTCGACTGGCGAGGCAGAAACTATGTAGTCGTAGAAAAAGTTGACTGTCATCCGACCCTCATCCCTCTGCTTTCAAAAATGTACTCAAATTACATGATGGTTCCTTTAGCTTGTTTATGTTACAATTATATTATTTGTGACTGTCGATCTTACCAGATGGCACCTATGACCCGAGAAGCGGCACGTCGTTTGAGGAAAATAGTGAATGCTGAGGTGGCTCCTCCTACAGTTAAGGAGGAAGTGGTACCGGTTGCTAGTGAGACCGGGAGTTCTATTCATCCAGCACCGGTAGCTAGTGAGACCGGGAGTTCTATTCGTGCAACACTTGTAAGGGATGACATCTCTCCTCACGCCAAAGATCTCACTTTTTCGAGGTGGTTGCGTGATCGTATCATTGAGCGTTTGCGTAAGCAGCGTGGTTCTCATTAGCTATTAGTACTTATTTGTATTGAACTATTTGTATTAGGTTGTTTTTGTATTAGACTATTTGTATTGGACTACATATATGAATTAGTACTGTGTCAATCTCTGGATTGCATTGGACTACGACATGGTGATCAGGACATAGTCCCTGCAGCCATTCGACTGGCGAGGTAGAAACTATGTATCCGAAGATAAAGTCGATTGTCCTCCGACCCTCATCCCTCGGCAATGATGATACGACAACCAACCAGAGAGGATACTCTGAGAGATCCATCTGAGTAGGACGTATACTCTGAGAGATCACCTTTACAAGAATTATATCAGTAGTGGGATTAAGTGTTGGAGGAGATATTATCAGAGTATACGTCCTACTCAGATGGGTCTCTCACCGTTAATATTTTTTTCTGACGGCATGGTGGATGTGCTCCCTCAACAGATTCTTGCTCCGAGCCAAAACTTTGCCCCGGAGCTCAAGTGGACATCCTTGGTGTAGAGCTCGAGTGAGAGGTTCCTGACAGCATGGTGGTCTCCTTTGTCAAAGTATCCATGCTCATCCCACATTGGTTGTGGGACGAGCATAGATACTTTGACAAAGGAGACCACCATGTTGTCAGGAACCTCTCACTCGAGCTCTACACGAAGGATGTCCACTTGAGCTCCGGGACAAAATTTTGGCTTGGAGCAAGAATCTGTTGACGGAGCACATCCACCATGTTGTCAGAAAAAATAGTAACGGTGAGAGACCCATCTGAGTAGGTCGTATACTCTGATAATATCTCCTCCAGCACTCAATCCCACTACTGATATCATTCTTGTAAAGGTGATCTCTCAGAGTATACGTCCTACTCAGATGGATCTCTCAGAGTATCCTCTCCGGTTGGGTTGTGTTCTGAGCCATCCATTCTCACAGTGTTTTGTATTTTCGGCGAACCCAGGGATTGGATTCTGTATTTTGTATTTTGGTTTCTGTATTTTGTATTTTGGTTTCTGTATTTTGTATTTTGTATTTTGGATTCTGTATTTTGGTTTCTGTATTTTGGCTCCAGCTCCATTTGCATTAATCTATGGTACGACATGGTGATCAAGACATAGTCCCTGCAGCCATTCGACTGGCGAGGCAGAAACTATGTAGCCGTAGATAAAGTTGACTGTCCTTCGACCCTCATCCCTCGGCAATGATGATACGACAACAAACCAGAGAGGGTACTCTGAGAGTTCCATCTGAGTAGGACGTATACTCTGAGAGATCACCTTTACAAGAATGATATCAGCAGTGGGATTGAGTGCTGAAGGAGATATTATCAGAGTATACGTCCTACTCAGATGGATCTCTCACCATTACTATTTTTTTCTGACGGCATGGTGGATGTGCTCCTTCAACAGATTCTTGCTCCGAGCCAAAACTTTGCCCTGGAGCTCAAGTGGACATCCTTCATGTAGAGCTCGAGTGAGAGGTTCCTGACAGCATGGTGGTCTCCTTTGTCAAAGTATCCGTGCTCATCCCACATTGGTTGTCGAATGAGTCGGAGAAGGAGGAGGAGGAGGAGGAGGAGGAGGAGGAGGAGGAGGAGGAAGACTCGGAGAAGGAGTCGAATGAGTCGACGGTGATAGCAGATGATTGCAAGACAGGGAGCAAAAAGACAGGCGAAAAAGAGGATGATACGAGTCGAAGGGGAGATTCGAGTGACAATGTAGGCACCGAGAAGTTGGATAGCGTCACAAACGAGGAGGCTCGAGTAGAAGGCGGCAATGATATTTATGTGAAGAAGAGGTACGAAATTTTTTTCTTAATTATGACCCGCGTCAGAGGAGAAGAGAAAACCGGTAGCGCGACGACGAGTGCGAGTCAGAGCTCCGGGCGGGCAAAGAGGACCCGTTCCCATTTTGACTCTGCAGCCAGCGAGAAGTTGAAGAAGCTGGGCACGCTGAGCTGCCCGTTATGCCTTGATGAGGACGATCCGGAAGACAATGCTGATCAAGCATCTTCCTTCTCCTCTCCTCCACCATAGCTCTGGACCCATCTGCTCCTCCCTACTTCCTTTCTTCTTATTTGACTCTCTCAGCCACATATGATATCCACCTCAAGTGTAGAGTCGGGAGAGAAGAAGTGGGCAGGAAGAGGAGGGGGAAGTAGCACAGCCGGCGGCATGACCCGGAGGAATTACAGAGGTTTTCTTCAAATCCGTAGGAGAACTATAAGGATATATCTTTTCGTAACATGTCACCTTGTCAAAGACCCTTAATGTGAATATTATGTTACCGCGGTGTCGAAAGACTAACATGTCATAATTTTCTAAGCCGTATGTTTTGACATAATCCTTCCAACTCTTTCCTCCTATGTAGTAATCTTGCATTACTACATAGCAGGAAAGAGTTTGGAGGATTATGTCAAAACACACGGCTTAGAAAATTATGACATGTTAGTCTTCCGACACCGCGGTAACATGATATTTACATTAAGGGTCTTTGACAAGGTGACATGTTGTGAAAAGAAATATCCTTATAGTTCTCCTACGGATTTGAAAAAAACCTATGTAATTCCTTCGAGTCATGTCGCCGGCTGTGCTGCTTCTCCCTCCTCTTCCTGCCCACTTCTTCTCTCCCGACTCTACACTTGAGCTGGATATCATATGTGACTGAGAGAGTCAAATAAGAAGAAGGGAAGTAGGGAGGAGCAGATGGGTCCAGAGCCATGGTGGAGGAGAGGAGAAGGAAGATGCTTGATCAGAACTTGAGGTGGAAAAGTTGTGACGTTGATAGCATGAGAGAGGAAGAGGGTGAATGGAGGGAGGAAAGTGGCTGCATGCCTTTGGCTCACTCGAGCGGTATTTGTCCTCCGACCCTCATCCCTCGGCAATGATGATACGACAACCTATCACTATATCTTATATAGTAGTAGATGATGTCTTAGTATTACATTATGTGAGTTCATCTTGATTCTGTTACATTCTTCAGATACTAGATACGATAAGAACATATACTACACCGTATGTACAGAACATAGATGATTCACACTAATGTATGCTAGAATGAAATTTGGGTTGTGTTCTGAGCCATTCGTTCCCATACTTGGCAATTAAGCCATTCGACTGGCGAGGCAGAAACTTTGTATCCGTAGATAAAGTTGACTGTCCTCCGACCCTCATCTCTCGGCAATGATGATACGATAACCTATCACTATATCTTATATAGTAGTAGATGATGTCTTAGTATTACATTATGTGAGTTCATCTTGATTCAGTTACATTCTTCAGATACTAGATACGATAAGAACATATACGACACCATATGTACAGAACATAGATGATTCACACTAATGTATGCTAGAATGAATTTTGGGTTGTGTTCTGAGCCATTCGTTCCCATACTTGGTAATTAAGCCATTCGACTGGCGAGTCAGAAACTATGTATCCGTAGATAAAGTTGACTGTCCTCCGACCCTCATCTCTCGGCAATGATGATACGACAACCTATCACTATATCTTATATAGTAGTAGATGATATCTTAGTATTACATTATGTGAGTTCATCTTGATTCTGTTACATTCTTCAGATACTATATACGATAAGAACATATACAACACCACATGTACAGAACATAGATGATTCACACTAATGTATGCTAGAATGAATTTTGGGTTGTGTTCTGAGCCATTCGTTCCCATACTTGGCAATTAAGCCATTCGACTGGTATCGACGGTGTTGGATTATTATATACCATTTCGGATTAGTATCGTTGGAAAGTAGTCGACAATGCTTCGTATTGTGATGTGATATTGTTGTAGACTTGCTTATAGGGACTGAAATCTGTGTACAGTGAAAAATGGACATTCTGAGAACTGGACATTGTGTGATTGTAGTAGACTTGGTTATAGGGACTGAAACCTGTGTACAGTGAGAAATGGACATTCTGTGATTGTTTGGATCCTATTCTACAGTGAGAAATGGTTAGCTTTTTAAACTGCAGGGAGAAATGGACATTCTGTATTTTATTTATTTTATTTTTTTTGCAGATTTACCGACGTTTACCGCGTCCTCCGACGTAATTTTGCGTCGATAAACGTCGGTAGATAAGCGATATTATCCAGTGTACCGACGTTTAGCGACGTGAATATATGTCGGAGGACGTCGGTAAACGTCGGTGCACGTCGGTAATCATCCCCAGGAATTCCCAGGATTTACCGACGTTTAGCGACTTTGATCATGTCACTAAACCACCGACGACTCGACGGTAATTCGTCGGTAAATTTACCGACGCATAGCGACACTATATATTACGTCGCAAAGCTACCGACGACACGACGGTAGACGTCGGCATTATACCGACGTATAATTACGTCGACAAACGTCGGTAATTGCGACGTTTGGCGACATTTAGATGATCAGCGACTAACATTTCCGTGACCAGCCAAAAACGTCAGTAATTTTGTCGCTAAATATTGTTAGCGACGAATATTGTCGTTTTAGCGACGTCTTTAGGTGTCGCTAAAACGAGTTATTCTGGTAGTGTAACTAAGTGTATATATATTCAGAATCGATCAAAACGATCGAGAAACCCCATCGCATCATCAATCCCTAACATCTGTGACTTCCCTCGAGGCTCTCCTAACCCAGGCGAACACTTCCAGTCGCCCCTGACCACCGGAGACCCGCTAGAGCTGCCGTACACCGCTGTAGACGCCGACAGTTTCTGACTACTCTACTATAAGCAGAGTTGAGGTACTCCACTTCCCCTTCAAATTTCTTTATGTATGCCCAATCAATTTTGATTCTAATTGATCCTATCGAGAGCCTATATGATCAGTGCCAAAACCCTTAAAATAATTTTAATTATAACACATCAGATTTCCAAAAAATCTTGCTGGAAAATCACGAAAAAGACACAGAATTTTATAGCAGTTTATATGTTGAAGGCACTATTTTGGAAGGAACCCTGATGTCAGGATTTAGGACATATTAAAAAACAATTAGAACAGGTTTGTAGACTTCATAACCAGGACAGAAACCCTAAAATTACTTTAATTTATCCTATAATGATTTGCAGGATAATTCGGGTTAAAGATCAAAAAAAAATATCAAAAATAGTTTAGAAATTTAGAAAAAAAACCATTGATATTGGTTTCGTCCCGACAAACCGGGCGACTTCATCGTAACCCGAGAGCATCGAAAGGTGTGTATGGATGTTGCGGATGTGTGGGCTTTGATGGAATTCGAATTGGTTCATGTACGTGACGAATTCGAGACGTATCGGTCGAAGAACACCGTATTAGCCACTTTGTAAAAAATTTAATTACTATGTACATGTTTGTCACATTGCGATGAAATTGCACCATTGGACTGGTATCATTTTTCTGGTCCTGTGAGCCAAGTTTGATCCAATTCTGAGACAATTGACCGGATCACCGTTTTGACGGGGGCCTACGATCCGACTCAACGGACGATTTTGTGCACGGTTCATTGAAATCTAAAACTGTACATACGTCGTATCAAAAAACTAGAATCTGTAACGCCCCAGAACCAGAATACTGGCGAGCGGTGGCGTACATAGCCAGCTACGTATATTGAAGTACGACCCACCTCGCTATACGCTCACGGCTGTCTAGATACATGAGGGTTTAACTACAATCCATCAGTCACCTATGGTCATGAACAAGACTATTGTCTCAATCTTAAGCAAGCAATAATAGTCACAAGATGTCAGAACACCAAATATACAATAGTAAGGCATCCCATACATTACATATTCGGATGATCATAAAGCTAGTCGTACAAAATGTCGAGACTAGCAAGAGTTTTAGTCATACATGATCAACCCTAGGATTTGCCAATCATGTTACAGCTTGTAGGCAGACAGTAAATAAGGTGCAATATGAGCTAACACGTGCTCGCCGTCTAAACGCCTCAAAAGAATAATTTTACAATAAAGTGGAAGGACAAAAAGCAATCCACTCGTTGCCAGGGTTACGCCTGGTGGTCACCATCTGGCTGGAAGGTAGGTAGATCCTCTAGTGCTGCTCCGATATCTGGCCATACAAAACCAGCTGGGTCAGACCCCAGAAAGAGCAAGTGCCACAAAGGAGGCTTCACTTAGGAACTAAAACTAGCATATCACAATAGAATACAATAGAATATTAAAGATGATTATAAACGAAACTGATAATAATAAAGATAACAACAGTAAATTGAGTACGAGGAAACCATTCAAGTAGCCAGGTCACAACCCTTAAACCAAACAAGGACCGGGGTTGGAACCCTTCACCTGAATAGAAACCCGTATCAGATACTATTGGTAAGGTGACAAGATGAGCTCGCCATAGGGTAAAATAAGACAATAAACGAAGAGAGGACACAGAACTGCTCCGGGAGCCAGATTACAACCCTTAAACCAAACAAGAACCGAGGTTGTAACCCTTCGCCTGAACAGAACTGGACCCCTGATCTTTATTGTTAAGGCAAGTATGAGTAATCATGCTATTGAAGTAAGGTAAAACATGACAAGCATGACATGAGGAGCAATAAGACAATAAACGAAGAGAGGACACAGAACTGCTCTGGGAGCCAGTTACAACCCTTAAACCAAATAAGGACCGAGGTTGTAACCCTTCGCCTGAACAGAACTGGACCCCTGATCTTTATTGTTAAGGCCAGGATAAATAATCATGTCAGGTCACAATCTTGTACAGGATCAGGACAAGACTAAGCTGGGCTAGACTCCATCCAATCAATCACGTCCAAGCAAAGAGTACGGCTTGATATTTTAACTAACTAAGGTTATCACAGGCCTAGTTACTAGCAAAATGCAACGAGATTATCCCAATAGCCATAAGTCCTGCAGACCCTCCAGGTTATCCAGGTCGAATGTCAGTTTATGAAGGATTGCAACACGTGACTGTGTGCTGGAAATGTGCCCTACTCGTCGGTAGGCTACAAGTCCACTTGGTGCGCCCAGATAACGGGATTGCCTGTAGCTGAAAAATCTCTTCATGACTACTGAATTATTCTAGTTTATTAGCCTTAGTCAATTGCAGTAGATATTCCTGAATGTGGTACTCGGGGATCCCATCCTAGACATAATGCAAGACAGTACTGGTTTATTTGTACAAACACAATCGCCCACGGTATCTAGGTCATTCATACTTGTCATGTCAGGCTAGCTATCATAACAGCATGTCGTGATATATCATGCCAGTTTACTTGTTAAGAGTGCGCCACGGTGGGCCACTATCGTGTCCATGGAATATATCAGAATTTACATGACATAAGCATAAATGTGACATTTTAATTTAATAATAATAATAATAATAATAATAAAAGAGGACAAGACTGTGGAAGGAGCCATGCGGTTAATTGGATTCATGCGATAGAGAGCATGCGCGCTTATGCGGCTGGGACTGCGCGCTCATGCGGCTGAAAGAGGGCAGGCACATGCGGCTCGAGAAAGAAGGGGCTTATGCGGCTGAAAGATAATAAGTTCATGCGGGTGGAAGGTAATACGAGGCTCATACGGCAGCGGGGATCTCAGGCTTGTGCGGCAGCGGGATCAAGGGCAGCTCATGCGGCTAAAGACCAAGGCCTCATGCGGCTGCGGGGGGAACGGGTCATATGCGGCTGCGGATGATCGGGTTTATGCGGCTGGAAGTTGCCACGGCTTTATGCGGCTAAGGAGGCTGGTGTTCATGCGGCTAGATTGTCATGCGGCCATCATCGACCTGTGGCTAAGATGAATAATTTATGCGGCTGAAGAGAACGGAAGTTCATGCGGCTGCGAAAATGAAGTCTTATGCGGCAGTGGCAAGGAGCCCATGGCCTATGCGGCTGAGAAAGCTTGTCGCATAGAATTCCATGCGGTCAAGTACTGCCATGCGGCCAGGAAGGCTATGCGGCCATGAACTGCCATACGGCTGCACTGTTCTTCTTCTCCACTGATCCGAGAAGAAGAGTCATGGACTCCATTCTTTAAAGCTTCATAAATCCTACATCCCAAGTCTAAATCCAGACTTCCATAGGTCAAAATAGGGCAGAATAAAATTTCCTACAACATGGAACCATCAAAACTTAGAAATAACAAGGTTAAATAGATCAAAATCTAAGAAATCCGAAAATGAAATAAACTTAGATCTACATGAATTTAGCCATGGAAATTAGAAATACTAAGTACTAAAGTGTGTTAGAATCTCATGGAGAAGAAAATGGAACAATAAAACTTGGGTTCCTCCATGAAGCAAGATGGACTTGCCTAAGCTCTCTCCCTGGTAGGTGAAGAAGTAATGGTGAAGAAGAAGAAGTAATGAAGAGAGAGAGTTGGGTTGCTATAAATAGAAAGGAGTGGGGGTAGGTGGGGGTTTTCTTTTGGTTCATGATAAACCCAAAACAAACCAAGCCAAGCCAAACCGAACCAAGTACTAGAATGCCCAAATATATCATGCAAGGAAACATGCCATACGAGTCAAGATACGTACACGTATTCCAAAATACGTAATATGAGCTACGGGCATTACATCTCTACACACCTTAAACGAATTTCGTCCTTGAAATTTAATTAAGAGGTTAGAGCGGCAAGGACAAGCTATACTAATCACAGACAAGCTATAACAAGCAATCTGTCATGCATTCATTCATTCAAGCAAGGAATTAAAAGCGTAAGGCATAAGGAAGACATTATACCTTACGAGTCAAACATGTCGGGATATCACGATCGGATATCATCCTTACGCTCCCACGTTGACTCACCCAAAGAGTGATGACCCCAAGCAACACGGACTAAACTAATAGTCTTGCTCTTGAGTATCTTCTCTCTCCGGTCCAATATAGACACATGCCTCTCCTCATACGAAAGATTGGTACCAACAACCAATTCCGAATGATCCAGGATATGGCTCGGGTCCGGGATATACCGTCGTAGTTGGGATACATGGAATACGTCATGCACCTCACGTAACGACGACGAAAGAGCGAGACGATAGGATACATCACCTACTCGTTCCAGAATGTCGATTGGCCTTATATACCTAGGACTAAGCTTTCCCCGTACGCCAAAACGAATGATGCCATCGTTAGGCAAAATCCTTAGGAATACATGGTTGTCGATAGAAAACTCAAGAGGGCACCGATGAGAATTGGCCCAATAACGCTGGCGATCTTGGGCAACTCGAAGATGATCTCTGACTCTCCTGACCACTTCAATGGTCTGAGCAATCATTTCCAGACCGAGCATCTGTCTCTCCCCAACATCGTCCCATGCTAGCGGGGATCGGCACTTCCTGCCATACAGTGCCTCGAACGGTGCCATCTGGATACTGACCTGGAAATTGTTGTTGTACGAGAACTCTACCAGGTGCAGGTGATCTTCCCACGAACCACCGAAGTCGAGTGTACAAGATCTCAACATATCTTCAAGAGTCTGGATCGTGCGTTCCGACTGACCATCAGTCTGCGGGTGGTAAGCTGAGCTGAACTGGAGGTGACTTTCCAAACTCTCTTGCAGGCTACGCCAAAAGTACAACGTAAATCTGGAGTCTCGGTCCGAGGTGATACTGACGGGCACACCGTGAAGTCTGACGATCTGCCTGAGGTACATCTCTGCTAGCTGAGCCGTCGACTGACCAACTCTGAATAGGAGAAAGTGAGCCACTTTCATGAGCCTATCTATAATAACCCAAATAGCGTCTCTGCCAGCTGGAGATCAAGGTAATCCAGTCACGAAGTCCATGGTTATATGCTCCCACTTCCATTCTAGAATTGGCAAGGGCTGAAGTAGTCCAGCTGGCCTCAGATGTTCAGCTTTAACTTGTTGGCAAACCAAACATCGAAAGACAAACAGGGCTATCTCCCTCTTCATGCCATTCCACCAAAAGTGCTGACGGATATCACGGTACATCTTCGTACCACCGGCATGAATAGAATACTGAGAACTATGAGCCTCTGCCATGATCTCCTGTCTGATATCACCACTGGGTACACAAAGATGCTTCCTATATCGAAGTGTAACGTCTTCATGAATACATAACTTGGGTCTTCGTCCTACCTCACACTCTGCTCTGAGTCGCTGAAGCTTGGAATCTGCTGACTGTGCCATCGGGATCCTCTCGACTATAGTAGACTGAACCTGCATACTGGCCAACAGTACCAAACGGGTAGGAAAGATGACTTATATACCCATCTTCTGAAGATCTGCTAACAGCTCTGGTTGCGCTGTTAGGAAACAAACTCCGGCTCTCCTGCTCAACGCATCTGCAACAACGTTGGCCTTTCCTGGGTGATACTGCAAGTTGACAACATAATCCACAAGTAGCTCTAGCCATCTCTTTTGACGCATGTTAAGATCCTTATGGGTGAACACATACTTCAGGCTCTTGTGGTCGGTAAAAATTGCTACCCTATCTCCATACAAGTAGTGTCTCCATAATTTAAGTGCAAACACTACAGCTGCCAGCTCCAAGTCATGGGTTGGATAATTTCTCTCATGATCACGAAGTTGACGTGATGCATAAGCTATTACCTTCCCATGCTGCATTAAAACACATCCTAAACCTCCGCCTGAAGTATCACAATATACTGAGAATCCTCCGGTTCCATCTGAAAGCGTAAGAATGGGAGCCGTCATCAAGTCTCGCTTTAACTTCTCAAAAGAACCCTGGCACTCTGCTGTCCAAGCAAACTGCACATCCTTGCGGGTCAACTGGGTCAATGGCGCTGAAATTCGAGCAAAGTCTGAAATAAATCGCCGGTAGTAGCCGGCCAAACCAAGAAAACTACGAACTTCTGCAACTGTGCTGGGTACTGGCCACGTCTCAATAGCCACGATCTTCTGGGGATCCACTTCTACTCCTCTGGTAATGATATGACCCAAGTACGAAATGCGATCGAGCTAGAACTCGTATTTACTAAACTTGGCATAAAACTGATGCTCTCTGAGAATCTGGAAGACAACTCTGAGATGCTGCTCATGCTCCGCCTCACTCTTACTATAGACCAGGATGTCGTCTAGGAACACAATCATGAACTGATCCAAATAAGGCATAAAGATGCGATTCATGAGGTCCATGAATACAGCCGGTGCATTGGTTGCTCCAAATGGCATAACAAGGAACTCCCAATACCCATATCTTGATCTGAAAGCTATCTTCGGGATGTCCTGCTCTCTGACTCTTATCTGATGATATCCTGAGCGCAAGTCAATCTTCGAAAATACTGATGCCCCCTTGAGTTGATCAAACAAGTCATCTATTCTTGGGAGAGAAAATCTATTCTTGATTGTCACTGAGTTCAAGGTACGATAATCTACACATAATCTGGACGTACCATCCTTCTTTTTCACAAGAAGCATCGGGGCTTCCCAAGACGATCCACTAGCATGAATGAATCCCTTGGTCCTGACTTCTTCAATCATCTTGTACAATATCTCTAGTTCCGACGGTGCCATCCTGTAGACTCTCTCTGATACTGGAGCTGTTCCGGTAATCAAGTCGATGGTGAACTCGATCTCCCGCTCTGGCAGCATTCCTGGAAGCTCTTCTGGGAAAACATCTGGAAACTCTTCGACTATCCGGGGTAACTGCACTGCTGCTACCGACATCCGCAATACTGGAGGAGAAAGTACAACTTCGCCTCGAGAGAAAAAAAACTCTGGCTCGTCGAGAATGATAAAAACAACCCTGCCAATGTGGCAGTCTATCCTAGCATACTGGTTCCTCAACCAATCCATCCCTAAGACCACATCATAATCGACCATCGAAAACTCTATCAATCTAGCGGGCAATTTTCTACCACTAACTACGATCCGACACGAGGAAAACACTCTATCTACTCCCACGAGTCCGTTACCAGTAAGTATATTGAGCCTTACTAATAATGACTCGGGCTCCAATCCTATCCGTGTCGCGAATCGTGCAGACATAAATGAATACGAGGCACCAGAATCAAATAATACTGAAGCTGGAAAGGTGTTGACGAGAATAGTACCTGCCACTACCTCACCTGGTGCTATTCCTTCTTCTCCCATGTCCTCTGGGTGCGGGTCCCCTCTGCTGAAAATTTCTCTGCCTGTTCTGGATCAAGGCTTGGACTTGGGCATACTACTGCGCTCTCTGCTGTTGGAATGCCTGGGCCTGCGTCGGCAATGGCCTCGGGAACGGGTACTGCTGCTACTGTTGGACTGGTACTGGTCCTCTAACTGAAGGACTAGAGAAAGATGATGAACTTCCCCTATTCGGGCAGTTTCCAACCCTGTGGTCTGGGGCACCACAAACCAAGCACAAATCCTGCGATCGGCGATACTTCTATACCACATGCCCCGGCTTCCCGCAGTGTGAACATCCTACTGCGGAAGACTGCTTCTGCTTCTGCTGAGGGTGCGTCGGGGTTGAATGCTGAACCGACATCACTGAGGCCGCCCGCCTCGGAGCTCCAATGGTCAAAGCCCTGGCTGCCGGGGCTGGTGCTGAAGATTGATTCATCTAGCCATGGGATCGTTTCTGACCCCCGGTCTTATCCACGATCATCTGGGAGGTATACTCATGCCTCCTCGCTACTCTCAATACCGCATCAAAAGTCTGATGCTCAAACTGCTCCACTGCCAACAAGATCTCCAGGTGAAGTCCCTGCTGGAACCGTTGGGCTCTATCGAACTCAGTCGCTACCAAGGTGGGAGCAAACCGACTGAGTCTCAAAAACTCGGCCGCATATCCATCGACCGTCATGTCCATCTACTTCAGATTGGTGAACCTCGTCTGTAGATCGTACCAAGCTACAACATCGAAATACTTGGTCTGGAATCTGTCTCTGAATACTGCCCAAGCAATAGGTGCCACTAATCCAATAGCCTGCACCGTCCACCAGCTGCGGGCAAGATCCAATAACTACAGGCAAACCACGGCCACCTTCTCGGCTTCTGGAGTCCTGGCTGCTTCTAGAATCACCTCTGTGTCCTGAAGCCAAGCATCAGCAGCGATAGCATCTTCACTGCCGTCGCAGAATGGAGGGTTCAAGCGCTTGAAGCTGATGGCCGCGCTGTTACCCTGATGACCTCCTCTGGTCACAGCATCTACCACCGCCTGGTGCAAGACATCTCTTCGACGATCCTTGAAAGCTAATAATGACCTGATGAGACCCACCAAAGTGCCATCATCAGGTTCTGCAGGCTGGACGGGCTGAACGGGTGGCTCTCCTCCAGTAGGCACGACTCTGGAGGCTACTTCCGAATGCTAGGCTTGATCTCCGGGTTGCTGCTGGTCTACGGGAGGTACTCCGCCTTGTCGATCGGTAGGATCAGGAACAATACCACTGAAGAAGACGACATAAGGAACAATAAGGAAGGACCAGGACAGATCAACGATACAAGCATGTGATCAGGACAAGATTTTTAGGGATTTAGAGATACGAGCAGAGACCAAGGGCGAGTACTAATTGAGACATCTATTCGGTAAACCCTCACATATCTTGATTTTCGAGACCTGCATGGGCCACCACTTAAACCATAAAACGCCCCAGAACCAAAATACTGGAGAGCGGGGGCGTACATAGCCAGCTACGTATATTGAAGTGCAACCCACCTAGCTATACGGTCACGGTTGTCTAGATACATGAGGGTTTAACTACAATCCATCAGTTACCTGTGGTCATGAACAAGCCTATTGTCTCAATCTTAAGCAAGCAATAATAGTCACAAGATGTCAGAACACCAAATATACAATAGTAAGGTGTCCCATACATTACATATTCGGATGATCATGAAGGTAGTCGTATAAAATATCGAGACTAGCAAGAGTTTTAGTCATACATGATCAATCCTAGGATTTGCCAATCATATTACAGCCCGTAGGCAGATAGTAAATAAGGTACAATACAAGCTAACATGTGCTCGACGGCTAAACACCTCAAAAAAATAATTTTATAATAAAGTGGAAGGACAAAAAGAAACCCACTCGTTGCCAGGGTTACACATGGTGGTCACCATCTGGCTGGAAGGTAGGTAGATCCTCTGGAGCTGCTCAGATATCTAGCCATACAAAACCAGCTGGGTCAGACCCCAGAAAGAGCAAGTGCCACAAATGAGGCTTCACTTAGGAACTAAAACCAGCATTTCACAATAGAATATTAAAGATGATTATAAACGAAACTGATAATAATAAAGATAACAACAGTAAATTGAGTGCGAGAAAACCATTCAAGTAGCCAGGTCACAACCTTTAAACCAAACAAGGACCGAGGTTGGAACCCTTCACCTGAATAGAAATCTGTCTCAGATACTATTGGTAAGGTGACAAGATGAGCTCGCCATAGGGTAAAATAAGACAAAAAACGAAGAGAGGACGCAGAACTGCTCCGAGAGTCAGGTTATAACCCTTAAACCAAATAAGGACCGAGGTTGTAACCCTTCGCCTGAACTGAACTGGACCCCTGATCTTTATTGTTAAGGCAAGTATGAGTAATCATGCTATTGAAGTAAGATAAAACATGACAAGCATGGCATAAGAAGCAATAAGATATAAACGAAGAGAGGACACAGAACTGCTCCGGGAGCCAGGTTACAATCCTTAAACCAAACAAGGACCGCGGTTGCAACCCTTCGCCTGAACAGAACTGGACCCCTGATCTTTATTGTTAAAGCCAGGATAAATAATCATGTCAGGTCACAATCTTGTACAGGATCAGGACAAGACTAAGCTGGACTAGACTCCATCCAATCAATCACTGCCAAGCAAAGAGTACAGCTTGATATTTTAACTAACTAGGGCTATCACAGGCCTAGTTACTAGCAAGATGCAACGAGATTATCCGAACAGCCACAAACCCTACAGACCCTCCAGGTTATCCAAGTCGAATGTCCGTTTATGAAGGATTGCAACACATGACTGTGTGCTGGAAATGTGCCCTACTCGTCGGTAGGCTACAAGTCCACTTGGTGCGTCCAGATAACAGGATTGCCTGTAGCTGGGAAATCTCTTCATGACTACTGAATTATTCTAGTTTATTAGCCTTAGTCAATTGCAGTAGGTATCCCTGACCGTGGTACTCAGGGATCCCATCCTAGACATGATGCAAGACAGTACTGGTTTATTTATATAAATACAATCGTCCATGGTGTCCAGGTCATTCATACTTGTCATTTCAGGCTAGCTGTCGTAACAGCATGTCGTGATATATCATGCCAGTTTACTTGTTAAGAGTGCACCACGGCGGACCACTATCGTGTCTATGGAACATATCAGAATTTACATGACATAAGCGCAAATGTGACATTTCAATTTAATGATAATAAAAGAGGACGAGACTATGGAAGGAGCCATGCGGTTAATTGGAATCATGCGGCAGAGAGCGTGCGCGCGTATGCAGCTGGGACTGCGCGCTCATGCGGCTGGAAGAGGGCAGGTGCATGCGACTCAAGAAAGAAGGGGCTTATTTGGCTGAAAGATAATAAGTTCATGCGGCTGGAAGGTAATACGAGGCTTATGCGGTAGCGGGGATCTCAGGCTTATGCGGTAGCGAGATCAAGGGCAGCTCATGCGGCTAAGGACCAAGTCCTCATACGGCTGCAGGGAGAACGGGTCATATGTGGCTGCGGATGATCGGGTTTATGCGGCTGGAAGTTGCTACGGCTTTATGCGGCTAAGGAGGCTGGTGTTCATGCGGCTAGATTGTCATGCGGCCATCATTGCCCTGCAGCTGAGATGAATGATTTATGCGGCTGAAGAGAACGGAAGTTCATACGGCTGCGAAAATGAAGTCTTATGCGACAGTGGCAAGGAGCCCATGGCCTATACGGTTGAGAAAGCTTGCCGCATGGAAGTCCATGCGGTCAATTTCTGCCATGCGGCCAGGAAGGCTATGCGGCCATGAACTGCCATGCGTCTGCACTGTTCTTCTTCTCCACTAATCCGAGAAGAAGAGTCATGGACTCCATTCTTTAAAGCTTCATAAATCCTTCATCCCAAGTCTAAATCCAGACTTCTATAGGTCAAAATGGGGCAGAATGAAATTTCCTACAACATGGAACAATTAAAATTTAGAAATAATAAGGTTAAATAGATCAAAATCCAAGAAATTTAAAAATAAAATAAACTTAGATCTACATGAATTTAGCCATGGAAATTAGAAATACTAAGTACTAAAGTGTGTTAGAATCTCATGGAGAAGAAAATGGAACAATAAAACTTGGGTTCCTCCATGAAGCAAGCTGCACTTGTCTAAGCTCTCTCCCTGGTAGGTGAAGAAGTAATGGTGAAGAAGAAGAACTAATGAAGAGAGAGAGAGTTGGGCGGCTATAGATGGAAAGGAGTGGGGGTAGGTAGGGGTTTTCTTTTGGTTCATGATGAACCCAAAGCAAACCAAGCCAAGCCAAGCCAAACCGAACCAAGTAATAGAATGCCCAAATATATCATGCAAGAAAAAATGCCATACGAGTCAAGATACGTACACGTATTCCAAAATACGTAATACGAGCTACGGGCATTACAGAATCACAGGTATATAATTTGTCTTCTTTAGAGACCATAGGTTCTTGCACGCTTTTCGGTACAAAGCGGGTCCAACGGCGGACACCATTTTGACCCAAAATTACCGTTTTGTCCCTATGTCCAGAATTGGACTTATGGGTAGCCAATTTTAGACATTTTTCTTATGCCAAAAATATTGGCAATTTCTGTTTCAGCATCCGAAGAGGTTTACAGGAGTTTGACTTTTGTGGCTCATTGATTGATTGGATGTTCTTGGTTCTACGCACTACCACCAGGCAATTATACCTTGCCAACTTGTACAGTATATCTTATATACATTTTCTCTACTTTTCTGTTATTCTTTTCTTCATATAGATATATTCGTGTTACTTACTTCTTTCTTTGTTTTATGTGCACGTAGTTTTGTTCATGTTTCTACATTACTTGTCATATATCTTTTCTTGTTTATGTGTGCGTCTCGTGATAGAGTAACTTAGCCCTATGCCATATTCCTCGACACCTCGACATTGACTTGATCTAAGATGATTTGTTTTGACTTGACGCGTAGTTCTAGGCGAGGATTTTGTTATTAGACGTTGACTATACCTGACCACCTCATTCGTGAGCTATCATTGGGCTACGAATGAGACTTACTATAGTTAGGGAGTCCTTATTGGCCAACTTACGATAGGACTGTGAACTCCCATTGAGTTTTAGTTACCCCTATTTACTTGTATTCACGTTTATTAGCACGATTCCCGACGATATGTCATTTCTTCCATGTTTCGTTCCTGAACTGTATTTTGTCTTATCTTTATTTCTTGCACTATTCCTGTCTTTCCATGCATATTATTTACTGTCATAATAGGTATATTTATACGTATGTTGCTAGTCACCAGAGGACCTGGTGATCTCTCTAGGTTTAGTTGAGGTTTATCCAGGTGCAGAAGAGCAGGTTTACGAGCTAGCACAGACCACGGCACCACGGCAGCTGACGACGTTACTGATGCTTAGCGTAGCTTGGATTTAGTTATTTTATTTCCTGACTTTATATTCTATTTCCGTCTACTAGTAGTGGATTTGTCTCCACCGAACGTGACTTGAATTCTTAATCACTGGAACTTCATTTTTATATTATTCTTCATTATTCAGTTTCTTCAGTACTTATTGATTCAGTTGTATTTTTTTACTTCTGTGGATAAGATATAGATTGTCATGATGATTCTAGTGTTCTGTGGACTTAAGTTTTAGTAGACAGCTTAAGTGCATACCTGAGGGTTCCATAAATTTGGTGTTACCCTTGAGTGTGTACTAGCTGGCCATGTCACGTGCTAGTCCTGTGACTTTTGGGACTGGGGCGTGACAGGAAGGCTTTTCGTGCAAGACCAATGGTGTTGCAAAAGGACGTATCGAGGAGCCACTTTTAGGGAGGGATGTGAACCATGCTACCGGGCTGGACACGAGCGCAGAGAAGCGCATCGCAAGCTACACGGAGGCAGAAGCGACGAGGCAGAGTAACTCGCGCTAGGAGTTACTCAAAGCTCCTGGGGAACATTCAGATCGACAGGGTTGCAATGGGACTCGCATGCACGGAGGTGTGCAAAACCATGTGCATCCACGAGACGAGGGGGATCGGCGACTCGATAGCCCGCACGAGATTCGTCTTGTGGCAAGGAGGACACTGACCGAGGCCAGAGTTGGTGTGGCTGTCACGATCCGCACCCGCTTTTCGGATACGAGACGTGTCCAAGCCAGCCTACGCCGCAGAGTCGGCGCTAGAATGTTGTCACGGCCAAGATGCTCAAAATCATAATATATAAAGTTTATTGCTCATTCACATTTCTAAATTGATTATAATATTTATAACATTTATATTTAGAGAAAATACAAGGTTCTTACATTTAATGAAAATGATACCACATCTACCTAATCTCTAGGTTTCTGCCTGCTAGTACACTCGTATCTCCCAATGCTAAGTGAAGCCATAGCTAACATAAAAAAATGTTGATTTTCAGTCAGGAATGGAATAAGCACACAAACCAATGATAAATCGAAAACACAATATAATTCACAAGACATGAAAATAACATATATGAGATGATCTAAAAAATAAGACCGATATCATGGCAAATCACGAAAGAAAGTAGATAACTCTACAACATGATACATCAGCTAGAAAAAGAATATGTAACTAGGATGACATGGCAAGTGGTGAAGAAAACGAGAAAACAAGTAAAGACAACTATCTATGTGTTTTAAAATACCAGTTTTGACATGTGAACGGCTAGGGGTAAATCAAGCACCCTGTACGTGTCGTGTGTAGCTGCTATTCTCCACGAAAGATACGGAGGATAGTTCTGGGTAGTCCATATGTCTACTAAGTTATTTCTCCTCCCGACTAGTACTCATGGACTCGAACAAGTCACGAAACACGGAAACACGACAATCATGAAATAAAGTATGTAGAGATCCATGACACTAATCCGTGTAACAATGTGTCAACAAGCAAGAGAGCATATACATAAACATGAAATGGAAGGACTACTATGAATCGAAAGCAATCAGAAAGTGCACTTGCCTGAGGTCCTTAGCTGGTGAAACTGATAGTACAACCACTCAGATAAGTCACTAAAGTCAACACATGTAAAAGTCTTCGGATGCTGAAATAGACATTACCAACATTTTCAGAATAGTCAAATTAGCTAGAATTGCCTGTCTATAAGTCCAATTTTGAACACAGGGATAAAACGATAATGTCGGGTCAAAACGATGTCCGCCGTTGGACCCACTTTGTACCGAAATACGTGCCAAAGTCTATAGTCTCTAAAGTCCTCAAACTACATATCTACGGGTCTAGTTTTCCGATACGAACCCAACCGTATGTCCAAAGTTAGATTTCGGCGGGTCATGCACGAAATTGCCCGTTGAGTCGGATCGTAGGGCCCACAAAACGGTAATCCAATCAACTATCTCAGAATCGGACCAAACTTGGCATACAGGACCAGGAAAATAATATGGTCCTGTTAGCGCAAGTTTCGTCTCGATCTGACGAACGTGCACAAAGTAATTGAAAATTTTGCAAAGAGGTCGATACGGTGAATTTCGACGGATACGCATTAAATTCGTCGTACAAACGCAACCAATTTGAATTCTGTCAAATTTTACATGTCCGCGAAGCCGATACACACCTTTCGATGCTTTCGGTTTGCGACCACGTCGTCCGGATTGGCGGAACGCACGTCGTATCGAAGGTTTTTCATAAATTTCTACTATTTTGAAAATAGTTTTTTTGTCAATTTGGGAAAACGATTTCTCGATGCTCGGTCGATGAAATCTGATTCTGTAAACTGGATTTCAATGCCCTATAGGTTGTCTAGGACTTTTGTTAATCGGTTTTCGAAAACTCCTAATGGTTTGCTCAGAATCTATCTTCTAAATAGGGTGTTGGGAATGCTCTCACACTCTGTTTTGAACAGATTTTGGCCGATCTTTGGTTCGATTTCTCGACAAACATGTTACGCATCTACCTAAACTAATTTATAGAATTGAAATAGGGTTATATAGGGTGTGAACCTTAGAAGACAGATCTGGATTTGACTAACTATACGCGAAGAAAAAAAATCAATGAAGTCGGTCACCTTGTTGCAACTGCTGCTATTGCTCTTTGGTTCTCTCGTGCGTGTGCGCTCCGGCACGGTTGTGGCCGACCTTTGGCCGTGCGCGACGGAGCCAAGGGTCATCGAGGGTCATGGGATTCGGGTCTGGTGTTTAGGGTTTGGGAGAATTCTCCCTCTCTCTCGGTTCTTAGGTGTCGGCTGTGCTCTTTTTGAAATAGCACAGTTTGGAAGGGTCGGGCTCACAGGCTCGGGTGGGGGAACTTGGGCCCGGGGTTGGCTACTGGGCTGGGATGCTGGTATGGGCTAAGTTCATTTCTTTCTGTATTACTTTCTTTAATATATATATATCTATCAACAAATATGTATATATGCATATATGTATACTTACTTTATTTTTATATACACATACACATATATCTTTCCATATATAATGACCCCCCATAAATGACTAAATAAACTCCGTAATATCGTTTTTCTAGTCTAGATTCATTTTTAGGCATATATAAATATATATATACATTTATATTCCTTTGATAAAGAATAAAATAATAATAACCATTAATATAAATAATTTATATTTAATAACCACAATAATAACATTAATAATAATAATAATTCCAATAACAATTAAAATAATCCAATAGTAGTTTCTGGGTGGACATATCATATACCCTCATTACTGGCCTCAAAAAAATCATATCAATACTCTAAAATACCATCTGATTTTATTAATATCTATATTATACGTATAATTAATATTTAGAAAATATTTGGTGATTCACAAAAATATATACAAAGTATTTGCACATACATAAATATGTCTACATGGGCGTCTTTGGTCTCGCTGCATGCCTACATGGGCTTGGCCCGGTCCGGGTCCAGTCCGGACTAGATTGGCATAACCGGATTTCCCAAAAGTCATTAAATTAATAAATAACTTAATTAAATTCTTCATAGAGGTTAAGTCGCAACTTGGCCTGGTTTTTCTAGTTGGGACACACTTATGGCTGGGTCTTCCCTACCATGGCTAAACATTAGTCAAGGCACACGATAACGCTATCCGTGCCACGATTTCTAGTCATCTTGTACTCCAATCCTAACCATGACTTAGGGCCTTCAATAATGATTAATTAATTAAATATTTATAAAAATTATAAAGATCGCAATTCAGATAAAATAAAATAAAAATATATTAAAATTTTGGGAAGGGGGTTACAAATATACCCACCTTAAAAATAAATTTGTCCTCGAATTTAAGGACTAGCAGGATAGATGTACTTGGTTGATCAAATCTTTCCGAGATTCTAAAATAAATACTAACTCCAATAAATCAAGAATAATCCATAATAATCTTAAAAATAATTCTAGGTTTTATTGGCAATATTTAAAATACCATTTACCAAATCCAAATATGATATTTTGCTAAATGAATTTTAAATAGGCACTAGTATTATCAAATAACTTTTAAAAATATATTTTCATAGATCCAAACAATTTAGAAAATCCTTTTAATAATCTGTCACCATAAGAATTTAAGGTAGTATTTTAATATCATTGATATATAATTCTTAAAAGTCTATCTGTAACGCCCCAGAACCAGAATACTGGAGAGTGGGGGCATACATAACCAGCTACATATAATGAAATGGAATGCACCTTACTATACGGTCACGGCTGTCTAGATATATGAGGGTTTAACTACAATCCATCAGTCTCCTATAGTCAATAACAAGCCTAAATGTCTCAATCTCAAGCAAGCAAGTAAAGTTACAAGATGTAAGATCACCAAATATACAATAGTAAGGCATCCCAAACATTACATATTCAGCTGATCATGAAGCTAATCATTACAAACTGTGAGGAATAGCAAGAGTTTAGTTATACATGATCAACCCTAGGATCTGTCAATCATGTTACAGTCCATAGGCAGACAGTAATAAGGTATGCAATACGAGCTAACAGGTGCTCGCCCGCTAAACGCCTCAAAATAAAACTTTTACAATAGAGTGTAAGAGCCAAAAATAAACCCACTCGTTGTCCTGGTTACGCCTGGTGGTCACCATCGGGCTGGAAAGTCGGTAGATCCTCTGGAGCTGCTTCGAAATCTGGCCATACAAAACCAGCTGGGTTAGATCCCAGAAAGAGCAAGTGCCACAAGGAGGCTTCACTTAAGAACTAAAACCAGCATATCAGAAATAAATATTAAAAGTAATTACAAAAGAGCTTGATAATAAAAGAATAACAACAGTCATAATAGGGTACGAGGGAACCATTCAAGTAGCCAGGTCACAACCCTTAAACCAAACAAGGACCGGGGTTGTAACCCTTCACCTGAATAGAACTCCGTCTCCAAATCTTGTTGGTAGAGTAAAACATGATGAGCATGACATAGGGTGCAATAAGGCAATAAACGAAGATAGGACACAGAACTGCTCCGGGAGCCAGGTTACAACCCTTAAACCAAACAAGGACCGGGATTGTAACCCTTTGCCTGAACAGAACTTAACCCCTGATCTTTATTATTAAAAGTGACAATCATGCAATCATGCCTGCAATATTCGAGCACTGAAACTACACCATACAATCGCGCCCGGCCAATCAGTGACTACGGCTTTCTACATTAGCTAACTAGGGTTATCACCAGCCTTAGTTACTAGCAATATGCAGTGAGATGTTCCTCTAGCCACAAGTCCTACAGCTAATCTAAGTTATCCAGGCGACTTGGATTCATTAAGTAGTGCCTCGTTCTTTCCCATATATCAGTAAATCTAGACTTGTGCCCTACTCGTCGGCAGGCTGCAAGTCCAACAATGGTGGCCGGGATAACAGTATCATCTGTAACTGGGGAAATCACTCATGACTACTGAATTATTCTAGTTATTAGCCTTAGCCATTTATAGTAGGTACCCCTGACCGTGGTACTCAGGGATCCCTCTCCTAGACATGATGCAAACATTATCGGTTCATTTGTACAAACATAATCACCCACGGTGTCCAGGCCATTCAATCTTGTCATGACATGCTAGCCGTCACAACAGCCCTCGAGATATATATCATGTCATGTTCACTGTCAGGAGTGCGCCATGACGGGCCACTATCATGTCATATAATTTGTCAAAAGTGTACCACAACGGGTCACCATCGTGTCAGAGAACGTATTTAAAATTAACATGGCACAAGCATACATGTAGTAATTAAATATTAGCAGGGACAAGGGCTATGGAGGAATCATGCGGCTCAGGAGTGGAGAGCGCTTGCGGCTCAGGGGAGGGTCGGTCCATGCGGCAGAATAAAAAGGGCTCTTGGGAAAACAAGCTCATGCGACTGGGAAGGAGCGGTCCCATACGGCTGAGATAAAGGGCCTCATGCGACTGGAATGGCATGGGCGCATGCGGCTCAAGAACAATATGGCGCATGCGGCTCGGAAAGGAATGGGCATATGCAGCAAAATAAAATCAGGGCTCATGCAGCTCGGGGATGGCAAACATTATGCAGCTTAAAAGATACGAGTCTCATGCGGCTAAGTTAACCCGGCCATGTGGCCAAGGGTGTTCAGGTCTCATACGGCCAGAAAGAGGGGGTTCTTATGCGGCCCGGGTTAGAAGTTCATGTGGCTGAATTTTCCATGCGGCAGGGAAGGCGCATGCGGCTGAGAAAGCTCATGCGACTCAGGAAAAAAACTTGCCGCATAAAATTGCCATGCGGTCAAGCCCTGTTCTTCTTCTCCAATTTTTCGAGAAGATGAACCATGAAGCCATTGCTTCTAAGCTCCATAAATCCTTCATTCCAAGCCCAAATTTGGACTTTCATAGGTCAAAATGGGGTAGAACAAAATTATCTTCAACATGGAACCATCAAAACTTAAAAATAATAAGGTTAAATAGATCAAAACCTAAGAAATCCAAAAATACAATAAACTTAGATCTACAAAAATTTAGCCATAGAAATTGAAAATGCTAAGTACTAAAGTGGCTTAGAATATTGGGAGGAAGAAGATAGAACAATAAAACTTGAGTTCCTCCATGAAATAAGTTGCACTTGCCTAAACCTTTCTGGTAGGTGGAGAGTAATGGTGAGGAGGAAGAAGAGTGAATGAGGAGAGAGAAAGAGTGTTGGGTTAATAAATGATGATGGTGGTGGTAGGTAAGGGTTTGGTTCACAAACTGAACCAAGCCAAACAAGCCGAACCGAATCAACCAATAAAATGCCAAATAAATTATATGAAGAGACATGCAATACGAGTCAAAATACGTACACGTATACCAAAATACGTAATACGAACCATGGTTATTACAACTCTACCCACCTTAAAAGAATTCTGTCATCGGAATTTAATCAAGAGACTAGAGAAACAATGATAAGCTATACTAATCACAGGCAAGCTATACTAGACAAGCAATCAAGCAATTCTTCATGCAAGCAAGGAATCGAAGGCATGAGGCATAAGAAAGATATTATACCTCACGAGTCAAACAGGTCGGGATATTGCGATCGGATATCATCCTCACGCTTCCACGTTGACTCACCCAAAGAGTGATGACCCCAAGCAACACAGACTAACTTGATAGTCTTATTCTTGAGTATCTTCTCTCTTTGGTCCAATATTGATACGGGCCTCTCCTCATACAAAAGGTTGGTACCAAAAACCAATTCCGAATGATCCAGGATATGACTCGGGTCTGGGATATACCGTCGTAGTTGGGACACATGGAATATGTCATGCACCTCACTCAGAGACGACGAAAGAACAAGATGATATGACACATCTCCCACTCGCTCCAGAATATCGAACGGCCCTATATACCTAGGACTAAGCTTTTCCCGTACGCCGAAACGAATGACGCCACGGTTAGGCGAGATCCTCAGGAATACATGTTTGCAAAAAATAAAAATTTGTTTTTATTCCAAACTTGTAAAAGAGTACAAAGTACAATGAATTCTGGGGAAGTATAACTTTAAAAATCTGATCAGGAGACGATCACTTTATCCCTTGGACTATATGAACTTGAAGACTGTAGCCTCAAGAGAATACAGCAGCAATTTTGCCAGAGTTCTTGATCTCCCTCCTCCTGATGATGAATTGGAAACTCTATTTATAGAGTTCAGAAAATAATAGTTTTAGCACTTATTCTGATGTGCGCGAGGCTGGATTGTGCCATACTGGATTGTGCCAACCTCCTGTTGTGCCAACTTTCATTCAGTTGTCAATCGTGTACTAACTGTATTTAGACGAGTGGCATCATATGATTGAGATGTGCGTGGTCGTGTACAGGATAGTAGATACGTCTTAAGAGATTAGTGGCATGTGCGCCTCGTCATCCTGCTTTAGAATGTAAGTTGTCTCAACTTTATCTGGTTAGGCGAGCTTCAGTCAACAAGTTAAACTGCGCTTGATTTGAGCTGTGCCTACACACGTGGCAGCTTCTGAGCAAAAGTCATTCAGGTTGCGCCCAGGCACAACTAAGGATTTTGTTTAGATTGCGCCTGGGCGCAACTCACGAAGTGTATAGGACAGTTGTCCACCAACTTCTCTAGAGCGGCTCAATTCACGGGATTCGAAGAGATTTTCCTCGTTCACTATTATGTCAGCCGTCAGTATTGTCAGGTAATGATGACCATTAAGTGTCAGATGCCACATAGGTTTTGGCACAAAAAGACTGGGCACAGTCTGATATCGGGCGCAACATGATCAGTGGTGCAGTCTGTTCTCTGAGCTTCATATCAGTGGCGTAACTTGATTTTTGCGGCGCAACTTGATCACTGATCAGTATATTGAAGGCGCAACTTAATTTTTAGGCTCTATAAGACCCCCTTCAAAGTTTTCAAAACTTAAACATATTATAAAGTTTTGGAATACTTTGAATTTTTAAAAGTTTTGACTAAGTCAGGTTGCGCCGGTCAATGCTCGGTCATCATGATTAAATACCTTTCTTGAAAATACTCAATCTTCTTTTCGTCTTTCGGAGTTTTATTGATTTCCTTCAGTTTCCCATGAGGAATACGAAGAGTCAATTTGTTTGATATATATATGTAGTTGATCTCTGTACTTTGGTCTTCACTTCTGTTCTTCAATGGCCCCAAGAAGAAAAAAATGGAAACCAATGCTGATACCACAACCAAGTCTCCTGAAGCGAGACAGGATGTTGCGCCTACAACTTTTTTGTTGGAGGCTGACCCAGCTTTGAGGGCAGTAAACTTTCTGAACTGTTTCGATTTATCCCCATCAGTCTTCAATCGTTCGAGTGGCGGATCATCCTCTAAGGAGCACGCCAATTCAGAGGGATTTTTCAACTTGATGCGTCGCTCGGGGATCTGCACCATACAAGAGTTAGACGTCGCCCTTCGTCAGACTAATGAAGGCAAGGACAAGAAATAATGTTCTGGGCAGAACAACTTTTTATTTTTATGTCCTTGACTGTAGGGGCCCACCCGTCTTTATGCAATGAAACCTAGAATTTCTGATTTTGTGTGGCTATCATTTCGAATGGTGCTCATGGACATATTCTTTTAGCTAATTCTTCGTTTTACTATTTCTTCTGAAGAACACGTGGCAATCGTTACACGGTTTTAGATGCCCATTTTTAATTCTTTCCTAAAATAGGATCCTAGAACGATGCACCCATCTCTTCTTTAACCTCTTTAAAAAAGAACATCCAGAAATGAAAGAACCATTCATACTCTCTCAAAACCAATGTCTTTCCATAAGGTTTCACTTGCGCCACTTCATTCTGATATTATTTGCTTGTATGTTGTGTTTTCAAAAATTGGTAAGTCTTGACGAAGAATCAATAGCATGAGTATTTTTCTTTTGCACCACTTCTGGAGACAAGTATTGATCTGCACATTGTAGGCACCATTGATATGCACTAATTATTTCTGAGAATAGGCGCACACTGTGGTCCAGTATTTAGCTCTGATCAGAGGCACATACTGCTGTCATATGCTTGTTTGATCAGTGTTTAGTGCTGATATGCGCCTGCTTGTAGGCACAATGCTGATGTGCGCCTGTTTGTAGGCACATTGCTGATGTGCGCCTGTTTGTAGGCGCGTTGTTGATGTGCGCCTATTTGTTGGCGCATTGCTGATAGATTTCTGCTAACTTCTCATGTTTCATTGATATTTGCAGGGACTTGGTTAGCGAGATTCTTCAGAACTGGTATTGATGATTTAGATGTTACAGAGAACATTCTACTGACACCTACATCAGACAGCTCATATGGTTCTGACACTCAAATCAGACAGCTCAGGACTCTTCATGTTAAGAAGGATCTTCCTCAGATAGTAGAAAGAGCCTTTATACATGAGAGTTGGATGGTGAAGACGCAGAACTAGAAATTGTATCACAAGGGTGATCTCGTTCCTAGTTCCCCTGGTGGGCTGTCTTCTCTCCACCAGTTGTATTGACAGCAGCTCATCTTTGGGCTGCTACAATCTGTGGTTCTCCTCTAGTCTTTCTAAGAGAGAAGACCAGAGTTAATTCCATTGTCTGGCTCGTTGCTTCAGATCGAAACGACAAGGAATTGCCACCAATAAATAAGAAGATCCAAAGATGTAATAGACCTTCATTATCGATGAGAAGATCCAAAGATGTAATAGACCTTCATTAGAATGAAAATTAGAGATGTAATAGATTTTCATCAAGATGTATCTATGCTTTTTAAAGAAGGAATAAAGAAATGATTGTCTCATTATTCTCCTTTTCATAATTTAATTTTGATATGCTGACATAGATAACACAGTACGGATAGAATATGAACGTGGCAAGCTGTTTGATGTGGCTATTTGGAATTTAGAGACATGAATTCTCATTATGATAAATAAATGAGTAATCGGTCACTTCGATTTAAGGGAGAGACATTGAATGAATGAATGGTCATTCAAACTCTCGAAGAAAAGAATAATTGAGTGAATAGTCATATCAGTTTCGGGGAAGGGACAATGAATGGTCAATTATAAGTGAATGAACAGTTATAAATGAACGAACAGTTGTGCCTCTTTCCAACAGTTGCATCAGTTCTCGAAGCTGATTACCTATTTGTTTTGCCTATAAAAAGAACAAAACTTTTGTAGATATTATCAATCGCTTCTCCTCCTGTACGAGAATGTCTTTCAAAGATTTACATGCTCCGAAGATCGAAGAAGAAATCGAGATACTCCCTACTGAGCCTTCCGTGCCTTCTCGAAAAGAAAGAAGCGAAGGCTCAACTGTTCCTCCTGCGCCAGGACAGGATTTGATCTCCAAGTTAGTGGAGCCTGGAAAAACTACCAAAGAAGAGGCATTGAGGATGACTATTTTTGAGTTTCTGGTGTGTTCAGACAATGAGATGTTTGAACGGTTGGTGAACTTTGTTTTTAATCAGGAAGGGTCAGGGCCTCCTCCCCGTCCATAATATTATGTAATTCCATTCTGTTTTTGAATAAAAATGAACTTTTATTTACATCATGTCTCTGAAAATAAAGTATATTTTGTCTTTATACATAATATTTCTTGAGAAATTTGCCATTAATGGGCATCATAGCAACTCTGCCATCCATATTTGTTAATTGATAGACTCCATTAGAGAAGACTTTATTTATCACATACGGTCCTTCCTATTTTGCCTTGAACTTGCCTTTACTCATATGTGTCATAGTCATAGGACGTCTGACTGTAAGAACCAACTCGCCTTCTTGAAATGTTCGCACTCTGACTTTGCGATTGAAAGCTTTTGAGATCTGAGCCTGATAAAGTTGAATATGTTGTTGAGCTAATAACCTTTTCTTATCGAGGGCCTCCAATTTCTGAAGCCGAAAACGATCATTATTATCTGTCGTAAGCTCATTAGCAATGACAATTCTCAATGATGGAATTTGAATTTCCAAAGGTAGAACAGCTTCACATCCATATACCAGAGAAAAAGGTGTGCAACCTGTGGGTTACGGACAGTAGTGCGATATGCCCATAGACATTCTCCAAGTTTATCACTCCAACTGTGTTTGTTAATAGAGATAAACTTTTTAAGGAGGTTGATAATGGTCTTGTTGAATGCTTCAGCCAACCCGTTAGCCGCAGGATTATATGCTGTAGAGGCGACATTATTAATTCTGTTATCATCACAGAACCTATTAAACTTCTGGCTGATAAATTGTGGCCCATTATCATAGATGATTCGGCGAAGGATACCAAATCTGTATATCACATGATGTTTGATAAAATTGATAATGCTACTAGTTTTTACTTTCGCTAAAGGTATAGCTTCGGTCCACTTGGAAAAATAATCGGTTATAGCTAAGATGAACCGATGTCCTTTAGATGAAGGAGGATTGATAGGGCAAATTATATCCATGCCCCAAGCTTCAAAAGGCCATGAGGCTGCAGTTGGATGAAGAAATTCCAACGGTTGGTGAATAAAATCTGCATGAATTTGACATGCACGGCATTTCCTTACATAATCAATAGCATCTGATACTATAGAGGGCCAGTAGTAGCCCATACGTCGGATACGATCATGTAGTTTAGGACCAGGTTGATGTGCTCCACAAACGCCATCATGAGCTTCACGTAATATCTGTTTTGCTTCATCACCAGCAAGACATCTCAAGAGTAACCCGTCAAAAGTTCTTCGATATAGTATCTTAGTAGTATGATTATAATAGAATCAAAGTGATCGACGACGGATACATATAGCTTCTTTAGGATCTTCTGGTAAAATATCATGTACTACAAAATTAATGAAAGGTACTCTCCAATCCTCGCTAAGGATATTGACTTCAGTTAGGTTGTTGAATTCAATGTTGTGGTTGTTTTCAACATAAGATAATTCTCTATTAGAGATAACAACCATCTGTTGTCTTTTGACTGGAACTGCCAATACTGCAGCTAGGTTAGCTAAGGCATCAGCTTCTGTATTGCATGCCCGACGTACATGTTCGATAAAGAATCCTTTAAATGAAGAAGCTATCCTGGTTGTAGCTTCATGGTATGGTACTAGATCCTGATGTCGCACTTCATATATGCCTCTAACCTGATTAACAATCAGCTTAGAGTCACCATATACTTCGAGATATTCGATATCCAGTTGTTTGGCTAATTGAAGTCCAATGAGCAAAGTATTGTATTCTGCCACATTGTTGGAACATGATTCGTCTAAAAAATAAACCCTTTGAATAGTTAATCCATCGGGTGAAACAAGAACAATTCCTACTCCAGCCACAAGGGTACCTCCAGGTCCAATTCTAGAAGCTCCATCAAAGAACAACCTCCAAGTAGGAAATTCTTCTGAGATCATATTTGATTCCATTGTCTCGTCCGGAATCTCATCATAGAGTTTAGATATCTCAGGGATAGGATGAGCTGCTAAAAAGTCAGCAGGTGTTTGGCCTTTCACAGACTTTTGAGGAACATAAACCATATCATATTGTACTAGCAATATGGCCCATGTGGCAAGCCTAGAATTGAGTGTGCTTGGCTTCTTCATTAAGACTCGAAGAGGATTGACCCGGGATATGACATGAATAGTTTGGCCTATGATGTAATGTCTTATCTTCTGAACAGCAAACATTAAGGCTAAACATTCCTTCTCCACTGGACTATAACAATGTTCAGCTCCAATCATCATTCGGCTGAGATAGTAGATGGCTTATTCATGACCTTCTTTGTTCTTCTGAGCTAGCAAAGCTCCCAATGAATGATCCATTGCTCGGACATATATTAAGAAGGGTATCCCTAAAATCGGTGGTACAAGAACCGGTGGACTCATTAAATACCGCTTTATGTCATCAAATGCTCGTTGACATTCTTCCATCCAAATAAAAGATACACCTTTCTTCATTAATTGAGTAAATGGTCTGCAACATCCAGATAAATTTGAAATAAACCGCCTGATGTACGCAAGTCGACCTTAGAATCCTCGTAGCTCTTTTAGGTTGCGTAGAGAACGCATCTCTTGAATGGCTTTGATCTTCTCGGGATCAACGTGTATACACTTAGAGGTAATGACGAAGCCGAGAAACTTACCACTAGAGACACCCAAGAAAGACTTTGTGGGATTCATCTTGAGTTGATGCTGGCGCATTAGATTGAAGATAGTTCTTAAATCTTGAATATGATCTTCTTTGAGACGACTTTTGACAGCAATATCGTCAACATAGTATTCGACAGTCTTTGGCAAATGATCTCGAAAGATAGTACTCATAGCCCGCTGGTAAGTTGCACCTGCGTTCTTAAGACCAAACGGCATGACCGTATAATAGTATACACCCCGAGGAGTACGAAACGAAGTATGTTTTTCATCTTCAGGATCCATCCGGATTTGATTATATCCAGAAAACCCATCCATGAAAGAAATTCGTTCGAATCCACATGTATTGTCGATCATAACATCAGTAATTGGGAGAGGGAATTCGTCTTTGGGGCAAGCATCATTGAGATCCTGAAAGTCTATGCAAACTCGAACCTTTTCGATCTTCTTCAGGACAGGGACGACATTGGCCATCCAGTCAGGATGTTTTTCTTCTTTGATAAAGCCACAAGCTATAAGATTTTTGACTTCATCATCAATTGCATCCATCATTTCAGGCTTAAATTGCCGTTGTTGTTGTTTGACCGGTTTGACATTCGACAAAATATTAAGCTTGTGAGTTGCAATTTGATTATCTAATTCCGGCATATCTTCGTAACTCCAGGCGAAGACGTCAATGTATTTACGAATAAGGTGAATTAATTCTTGTTTATCATCTTCTGGGAGAGTCTTGCTAATAAAGATTGGTCGTGATGCACCTTTCTCTCCAATATCGATTTGGACCATTTGATCCTCAGTAGGTGGTTCTCGTTGTTCAAAATGAAGTTTCCACTGATTGTACATCCTTTGTACCCAAGGATCTATTTCATTAGCTTCTTCAATGTCACTTTCATCATCTTCTAAGAATTCGACGGACACCATATTAGAAGGTACTATAACCTTATGAACATGACCGATGCTGGTATCAGAGTCCCATGAGATAGAATCAGAGGAATTTGAACGTTCTTCTTCATCAGATTCAGAAGGTTCTGGAGTTAGAAGAGGTGACATATAACCTAGTCCTCGTTTTATTTTACTGTGGTATTATTTTGATTTTCCTTTTGGAACAGCAATACGAAGAGAGGTTTGCCTTCCTTTACCATTGTTGAGCCCTGTTCTGAAATCATAGTCCATTTTACAGATGCTGGCTTTAGATTGTGGGCTATAGCGTCGTAATTGTAGCCTTCTTGTATCATCTCTATTATCATTATAGAGAATGATTTTTGGTTCTTCTCTTTTGTTGAAGAATATAGGCTTTTAATCTTTCTTTCGAGACGGTACTAAGAAGTACGACTCTTGTATTGAATCCAGTGATACCATGTTTCATCGAGATGATACGACTTCTATTGTAAGTGGCTTAAAGCTATCTAGCATATCCAGATAATACTGAGTATAGTAAAAGATATCAGTATACTGCAAAGGAGATGCTTTATTGATTTTTACACCATCATTTACAACAGGGACTTTAGCCTTAGCAGGCTTAGTCAGATTGATGACAAGAGAGGGAGAGGAAGAACGAAAAGGAGGAGGAAGCTTCTTGCGACGAAGATCGATTATAAGCGGCTCAGAAGAGGTAAGCTCTCTGTGTTCCAGACTATCACCTTTAGGTCGCTTCTCATGGGAAGGTAGATACTTAGTCAGTGGTTAGGAAGACTGAGGACAGGAGGTACATCCTTTGACTGGAATCATCAGAGTATCATTAGGTATACTCTTTTGTTCTTCATCTGTGTCCATTGCTAGTACCACCTTCATGAATTTCTCTTTGTACATACGAGAATCATTGCAATACGCTTCAACTCCTTTGAAAGGATTCAAATCTGCAACCTCTTTTTGAACTTTTCCACTACCATCTACATATTTGAAACATTGGTGGAGCGTAAAGGGTACAATATTGTGTTCATAGAGGAATGGCCTTTCCAACAAAGCATTGTATGAGCCATGATTGTCAATAACATAAAAAGTTACTTTTGTATGAAGATTGCCAATTTGAAGTTTTAGGCGTATCTTCCCCAAAGGTTCACTTCTTCCTTGATTGAATCCCAAGATGGTAGTGATAGTTGTAGAAAGATTATGTACTGGAATTTTTAAAGCGTCCAATAAGGACTTCGGCATGATGCTAAGTGCAGACACGGGATCAATCAGAATACGGTCGACTTTCATGGTGTCCATATATCCCGTGAAATAGAGAGGACGATCATGACGATTGTCTTCTAATAACATGTCATCTTGTGTAAAAGTGATATTAGGCATCAAATCAAATATACTACGACAATGTGCACAGCTGACTGGCTCATTTTCAGGCTTCTTGAGAAGAGTCAAACAAGTGTCAGCCTGCATCAAGGCTTTACTTAACGTCTCACGAGTTTTTTTTGAGAGACATAAAAGTTCAAAGATTGACAATCTTGCTGGAGTATTGGCCAATTGAGCCAATATGTCAAAATTGTAAGGCTTTTCAAGTCCAAGGGATGATAACTTCTTCAAGGCTTTATCAAAGCGAACAGGTTGCTTTCCCTTGTCTGCTGATGTTGGTTTAGGAGGAGATGGTTCAACCACTGGCAAAGATGTAGACGGTGTATCTTCAGCAGGAGAAGATGATGGAGGAAGAGCATCCGGGGATGGAGCAGGGTTCTTTTGATTTTTTGGAATACTCCCGAAGATAGGGTTTCCCAGATCTAGTGCCCATTAGGATTTTTTCTTCTGTTAATGGTTCAAAGGATACCATATTACAGTTCTTGGATTTAGACTTGGAATGCTTCTTTTGCTTAGAAGAGGAAGGCGTTTAAAATTTTGCAACCAGATCTGGATGAATGCACATAATCTCTCCTCTGTCAGTTGACATCGAAACAAGACCTTCATTTTGAGGAGGCAGGATATGTACAATTTCTAGAGTAGTCTTTGGAATGGGGACAGCACCATCTTGTATGAGTTGTGGTAGAAAATTACTGAATTGGAGAGAAACCACATTAGCAGTCACCGTTTTCTCGTCCTGCTGTAGAGTAATTGCTCCAGAGTTTACCAACTCCTGGATTTTGCCCTTAAGCATATAACATGCTCGGATTGGATGCCCTATGAATCTGTGATAAATACAGTATTTAGGGTGATCAGTTTTACCGACTTCTTCTGGTCGCTTTGCCTCTGGAAGCTGAAGCTTATTGCTTTTGATCAAGCAATCGAAGATGCTTAAAGTATCATCTTCGTCGAAAGAATACTCTTCTTTTGGACGAGTTGACTTTTGCAGTGGTGCTGATGGGGTGGATGCCGTCTAAGTAACATTGACAGCCAAAGACTCTTTGCCTTTAAGATTGATGGCCAATGTTTCTTTATTCTTACGATTATTCTGGCGATTACTACCCCCAGGTGTAGAATGTTCATCTTGGTTAGGGTGAGTCATCTGGACTCCTAACTGCTTGAACTTTTTGGCACTCACTTCTGTCGCCTTTGCATTAACAATAAAAGAAGGCCAATCCTGAAATTGTGTAGATCTCATCCACATACTGATAATAGGCAACAAGTTTGATTTCCAAGTGTCTATTGTTACAGCAGATGGAGTACCTAAAGGCATTTTGAGTGCCTCTTGGCAGAATCTTTCAATAAAACTCTTTGTGGATTCATTGTGCCTCTGTTAATTTTAATAAGGACAGACATCGTCATGTCGTTGACTCCCTCATAAATCGTTCTAAGAATATTTGCTTGAAACCAGCAAAAGAAGTGATACAGCCATCAGGCAGGCTACGATACCAGTCATATGCTGTACCGGCTAAACAACCGACGAACACTCTGGTAAGGAGAGCATCATTTGGCTATAATTGATCAGTCATCACTTCGAAATGATTGATGTACTGACTTGGAGAAGTGCTACCATCAAACAGCATAATGGTTGGGAGTTTATACTTAGGAGAAAATGGAACTTTCTTTCACTCTGTAGGATATGGTTGCTTTATGCCCATTCTTTGTAGGCCATCCTTCTGCTTGAAAGCCTCAAATTGAGTGCACAGAAGTTTCACAGCCTCATTTGCATCCTGTCACTTTCCGTTCTCGAAATACGTATTCTAAATACATGTACTGCTGGAATGTATTTATTTAATATTTATGATGTATTGTTCTGTATTTAAATCTCTTTAATTTCATGTTAATTAATTTACTGCAATTTTATTTCTGCATTTTAGTTTCTGCTTTTATACTCTGCTTTAGCTTTGTTTTGGTTTCGACTTGGATTGGTTTAATTATGTTGGTTCAACATGAACCCAACTTCCCACCTACCACCACTCATTCATTTAAAAGCCTCATCCCCTTTCTCTCTCTTCATTATTTCCTCTCATTACTCTTCTTCTTCCTCATAACTCTCCCACCAACCTAGGAGGGCTAGGCAAGTGCCAATTTGCTTCTTGATGGATTTCTATTTTTGTTGTTCCATTGTCTTCCTCTCAAGATTCTTAGACACTTTAGTACTTAGTATTTTCTATTCCCATGGCTCATTTCATGTAGATCTAAGTTTAATACATTTTCAAAAATTTTAGGTTTTGATCTAGTAACTTTGCTATTTTTTTCAAGTTTTGATAGTTTTATGTTGTAGGAAATTTGATTCTACCCAATTTTGACTATTAGAAGTCCTGATTTTGACTTATTTTGAGTAATTTATGGCCTTTTTGGTTCATGAGTTTTCATGGCCATTAGAGGCTGATTGGAGAAGATGAGCAGTACATGCTGTCCTAGCGCATGCTGTTTGCTGGCAAAAAGCTGTTGCCATGCTGTTTGCTGGCGCATGCTGTTTGTCGGCGTATGCTGTCCTGGCGCATGTTGTTTTCCGTGGCGCATGCTGTTTGCTGGCAAAAAGCTGTTGCCATGCTGTTTGCTGGCGCATGCTGTTTGCTGTCGCATGCTGTTATGGCGCATGTTGTTTCTGGCGCATGCTGTTTGCCGGCACATGCTGTCCTGGCGTATGTTATTTTTCGTGGCACATACTATTTGCTGGCAAAAAGCTGTTGTCATGCTGTTTGCTGGCGCATGCTGTTTGCTGGCGCATGATGTCATGGCGCATGCTATTTTTTGTGGTGCATGCTGTTTGCTAGCAAAAAGCTGTTGCCATGCTGTTTGCTGGCGCATGCTATTTGCTAGCGCATGCTGTCATGGCGTATGCTGTTTCTGGCGCATGCTATTAGCTGGCGCATGCTGTTTGCTGGCGCATGCTGTCATGGCGCATGCTGTTTCTGGCACATGCTGTTTGCTGGTGCATGCTGTTTCCTGGCGCATGCTGTTTCTGGCGCATGCTGTTTCCTGGCGCATGCCGTTTCTGGCGTATGTTGTTTCTGGCGCATGCTGTTTCCTGGCTCATGCTGTTTCTGGCGCTGGTTGTTTCCTGGCGCATGCTGTTTTCTGGCGCATGCTGTTTCTAGCGCATGCTGTTTCTGGCGCATGCTGTTTTCTGGCGCATGCTGTTTCCTGGCACATGCTATTTTCTGGCGCATGCTGTTTCCTAATACATACTATTTTCTGGCGCATGGTATTTTTCGTGGTCGCATGTTGTTGACTGCTGTTTTCCGTGACCACATATGCATTCTCAGCCACATGAACTTCTATAATTTTTTGGCCGCATGAACTCTAGCCCATGATGCCTTTTGACTGATTCTTGTCCCAAATTAACATTGATTGATATTGATTGTGACCTTGACTAATAATTGATCATGCGTTCCTAGTTGGAACTAAGAGACTGGCTAGTCGTCTTATTAAATTGAATGAATGAGACACGTTCATATTAATTATGAACTACTGTAATCGATTGGCCGATCCCGAATATTAGCATACAGGCATATGCAGGCTTTAATTTATTTATTTCTCTATAAAAGCAGCATGTGTACTTTATGGTCAAGGCATGATTATTCCGTGGCTTGTTTTGATTGTTGCATTACGCTATGTAAGACCTACACCCTAACCGTACGGGTATCGTTATAGAGATGTGCATATCGTACCCCGTACGAAAGTACTCATTCTGAATGACCATGATCCACGGCATGGGATTTCACTCAACATAGAGGCTGTTAAGTTAAATAAAATGATAATTGCATGGAGAGAACGGATTCCCGAGTTCTTACATGGCAGCCCTCTTTGGGACTATTAAGTGCCCGACAGGCCGGCTGGTTCCCACAGATACTATAAATCTGCTACACGGACAGGGAGCGGTATCTGTTTATATTATTTATTGTATATGGTATATTGATGACGGGCGTCCCGCTGGGATTCGTCTAATTCATGATTGGCGCAATTGATTGACTGGGTAAACTAGCCTTGCTTGCACATAGTAAGAACTGAGAAATCCTTTATCGCATAATTCCAAGATAACTTGGAACCCACAATAGCAAGCCGTAGTAGTTGTATGGCCATTTAAATTGATTTGGTTGTGTACTGTACCTACTCTGTTGACTAACTGAGATGATCAGAGTGTCGAGACATGACGGGCCAACTTCTGTCCTTGTTTGGTTGGGAGGTTGGTTTGAAGTGTCGTGACGTTGTGTGAATCCCAGTAGCAAATAGAGATCTATTATTATATTCTCTTATCTACTGGTTTAAATTCCTCATATCGTGCTTCCTTGCGGTACTTGCTATTAGAGGTCTAACCTCTCTGGTTTTGCATGGCCAGATCTAGAGCCGGTTCCCGAGGACTCAGCTTACTTCCACCTCCAAGATGGTTAATACTAGAGGGATGATCGCAGGAGGGACTCGAGTGGGTTCCTTACTTCCCCGTTCGTTTTGTTACTTACTTTATATTTTGCCGTTTGGCACCGACATGTTAGTCGGATCGTCTTGTACTTACTTTTACATAATTGTAACTAAGTCAGGCTGCAGCTGATAACAATTGTGTATACTTTATTACATCATCTGGCTATGTTTTGTAAAGCCAGATATCGAGAACATTTTGACTGAGCGTTTGGGACGCCTTACTGCTTTATCTTACAATGTTCTCTATTTATGTTTCTTATTTGAATGATTGAGACAATAGATGTGAAGTGACCATAGTGAGACTTTCCTGTAGTATGTACCCCCTCGTCTTTTAGAAAGCATTGATCGTATTATACGGTATTCATCTACCCGTAATACGTAGCTGGCTGAGTCATTCCCCCGCTATCCAGTATTCTGGTTCTGGGACGTGACAAGGTTTTAGTGGTGGCCCATGCAGGTCTGATTTTAGACTTGTGGGATATTTTAATAGGATGTCTCAATCACACATGTTCCCCCTTGATCTCATGATTCGTCGATTCTCAACTCCAGCTTGACATTCCTGTATCCTTTGACTTCATTGATCCTTCAAGTCTGGTCGTTTGATTGTTCTCTTGTCCCTTTTCTTAGGGGCACTTCGTCCGCACCTGTCAGAGCTGGACAGCAACAACATGGACAGTATGGACAACATGACCAGGATAGTCAGCAACAAGGGCCAGTACTACCTCAAGGGACTATCCAGGAAGAAGTGATAGTGGAAGCAGCAGCTGGATCACAGTATCCAGAGGTTCTACCACCACCAACAGTTCCACCTACCCCCATGGAAGTGGACACACCGGCCCTTCTGGAGATCATGAGAGGGATGATGGCTAATCAGCAACACCAGATGTTAGCCCAGCAGCGCATGCACGCTCAGTTGCAGGAGCAGAACATACTACTCAACCAAGGGTTGCAGACAGCTTTAGAAAGAGGGACAAGGCCATATTCAGGAGCATCAACCAGATTTTGCAAGTTCAACCCCCGCCGTTTCGAGGGCACGAAGGATGCCATCTCAGCAGATGTGTGGCTTAAGAATATTGAGGCTATTCTGACGGCAGCTAAGGTACCGGCGGAAGAACGTGTGGATCAAGTGAAGTTGTTACTTCAAGATCTCGCACGTGATTGGTGGGAATCAGAGGAAGTAGGCATCAGACGTCCTGTTGCTTGGGACGATTTTACTGCAAGGTTCAAGACGAAGTACTATGGAGTTGTGGTGCAGTTTGAGCTGCAACAGAAGTTTATCAACCTCAAGCAGGCCGACAAGACGGTAGATGCTTATGCAGCAGAAGTCTGCAGATTGAGTAGGTTCGCCCCAGAGATGGTAGCAACGGAGAGCCAGAGGGCTATGAGGTTCCAGCAAGGGTTTCATCTTGAGCTCTTGCAATTGGTAGAGGGGCACAATTATCAGACTTTTGACGAAGTATTGACGGCAACCCGAAGGCATGAGATCACCATTCAGAGGATCACGGCAAGGACTGGAGGTCAGAAGAGATCCCACAGTCTGATTGAAGGAGGTGGGGGAACAGCGCCGCGAGCAACAGGACCATCCCTTGGCATTCGCATTCACGATGTGGCAATACGAGGGCCAGCACCACCACCAAGGCAGCAGCAACATCAACAGAGGAAGAACCAGCAACCCCCGACGGGCTACACTTATTGTGGGAAGGTAGGGCATACTAGAGATGTATGTCGGACATTGAACGGACAGTGTTTGATATGTGGAAATCCAGATCATCGGGTTACCACCTGTCCAATGAATTCGAGGTCAGGAGGACCAGTGCAATAATTTCCTGCTCTGCCAGCACCAGGGGCAGGACAGTATCGAGGACCAGCAATGGCAGTGAGACCATTGGCCCAGCGTCCGTTGATGTCACAGGCTCAGATGTTTCGGCAGCAGGGACCGCTGATACAGCAACACCAGCATAGACCACCCCCAGCATCATCAAGGCAGGGGCCAGCAGCAGCACCAGGCTAGGCCACAACATAGGAACCAGCAAGGAGGTCGAGGGCAGGCATTCACTCTATCCTTGGAAGAGGCATTAGCATCGGGAGATGTTGTGGCAGGTAACATTCTCATCGCCTCATATCCCGCAGTAGCATTGTTTGATTCAGGAGCATCATATTCATTTATATCTGCATAATTTGCGACACGACTAGGAATGGAGTTCGAGGCATTACCAGGGAGGTTGAATATACTCACTGACAATGGGCTCGTAGGAGTTAGTAGAGTTATTCTAGAGTGTAGCGTTGTCGTTTGCGGGCATTCCTTACCCGCCCAGTTGATAGAATTTCCCGTTAGAAATTTTGACGTTATCTTAGGCATGGACTGGCTGAAAGACAGTCATGCGACAATAGAATATCGTAGAGGGAGTGTATCTTTTGATATTCCAGGCATGAAGAGATTCACCTTAGTCAGATCAGTGGCAACTCAGCAAGAGCAGGGAGTAATAACGGCAATGGAAGAAGTTCAAGTTCCGAAGATAGTTGAAGAGTTTCTTGATGTATTTCCCGAAGAACTTCCAGGGCTACTGTCATGACCCGCACCCGCTTTTCGGACGCGAGCACGTGAGCAAGCCAGCTACGTATCGAACGGACTCCAGCCCGACTCGAATACGTAAACGCTGTCAAGGCTATGGTATACTGCCAAATCATGGCAAACAAATCTATATCTCAATCCACAATAAGTATATGAAACGTGAGTGAACACTATGGGTCGTGGTCTGCAGCCCACGAGCATAAATGTCCGATAAGACTCTGAAGGAAATAATAAGAGTCTAAAACTGAATCAAGAAACATGATATCTCATGATAAGGTATGAAAGTACGAGCGGATAATAAACACAATAGCGATACCTGAATCCCGCAAGAATCGCAAATCCTCCACCATCCAGAACTACTAGCTAACTCCATACAATCGCTAAACCTGAGGAGATCATCAGGTCCTCAGAGGACATAGTAAGATACATAATATACATGCCTATCTAACAGTTTTATCATGCGGGAGAAAATAAACAAGAAGAAACAGGAACACGACAAAGACTACGGACACGAATACGAACACAAACTCGAACACAAACACGAATACAAACTCGAACACAAACACGAACACGGACACACGAACACTAGAACAACTACGCATAAATGAACTGCCAGATGAACGAATACACGAGATCAATGGAAGAAACCAAACCCTCATCCCGAGTGTGGACTCACGGGTTTGAACTAAACACTAACCCTCGTCCCGAGTGTGGACTCTCTGGTTAGTACTAACCCTCGTTCCGAGTGTGGACTCTCTGGTTAGTTCACGGCAAGGCACCCTCGTCCCGAGTGTGGACTCTCTGGTGCAAATACTACATCCTCGTCCCGTGTGTGGACTCTCTGATGTAAACACCCTCGTCCCGAGTGTGGACTCTCTGGTGTAAGTCAAGTCAAGTCAAGTCTAAACCCTCGTCCCGTGTGTGGACTCTCTGGTACAAATAATCGACATCCTAGTCCCGAGTGTGGACTCACGGATGTAAACAGATCAAGAAAAACACCCTCGTCCCGAGTGTGGACTCTCTGGTGCCAAAGAAACAATATCAAGGATTTAGCAGTTCAATTACACATACTCGTTCTATGACACGACTCAAACAAGGTACTGACGAGAAACACCAAGTGGGAACCACAAGACCAAATATGAACACGGCTATAAACAATAAAAACAACTCCACAGAAAATAACACAAAAAGTACATGCCCATAAATAATCAAATGACTGAAAAACAAAAAAGAAATACATGTAAGTAAAACTGTAGAGGAAGGCAAGGTATACTTGCCTGGAGTTGTCCAAATTAGGCTGAGGCTTCAGGTAACGCCAGTCGTCTCCAAGTCTATGGTCCATATATAAAAATATGGAGTGGGGCTCGAAGACGTTTCTCGACGGCTATGGCAAGCTGGACGGCCACGACGGTGGCGGCATAGCACACCGAGAACGCGTGGCGCAAGCGCTGGCACTCCATAGGGCCGGCAACAAGGAGCCCGCGAGGAGAGCTCGAACAGCTGGTCGGCATGGCAGCCCTGAACGATCTTGTCGAAACCACCAGAGATGGTTGGCAGCACACGGCCGGGAAGAGGATCGTGCGAGGGAGAGCTCGCCCAACATCCCGAAGTCTGCAAAACGTCTGATGGTCGGTTGTGATTGAGTTTATGAATTGGAATCATTGCGAACACAAGTTTGCTCTTCACCAAAAAGTTCAACTTCAATTTCATGCTTGACTTTCAGAATATCCGCGGGTACATCCATAACCTCGCGAAGTTGCAGAAGTTGGTCCCTAGTGTAGCGTATACGCTCATGGCCATCGAAACGTGATTCTCCAGTCTTTGCGGCCCCGCCGTCCCTGTGCGGCCGGAACACCGGCAGATCGACCGGCGACGCCGATCCTAGCGCCGCCGCAAAAACCGGCGAGTGCGAGAGGAACTTACCGCCCCGGCTCCCGCCGCCGCCCGGCCTCAAGCTTATCGTCGTTGTCTGGTCTGCTTGCATATCTCGCCGGTGATATCCTCTGGTGGCGGTGATGAACGTAACCCCCCTCTCTCCGCTCCGAATCGATTCAAAAATTATTCACCGAGACTCGGCCGACGAAGAAGGAGGAAGGAGAAGACGAGAGAGAGAGGAAAGAAACGAAACTCTTTAATTGCGATTGTGCGGTGGATTAGGGTTTTGTATTCTATATATATGCATATGAGGAAGGAAACTTCGTGGGCTTGCTTGGGTTTGGCCCTGGATTTGCTCTATGAGAGCTCGGGTTATGGATCTTCTACTGATCTGGGGAGGAGAGGTCGGGTGCTGGCCCCTGGCTAGGCCGGGCTGGGCCTTTGTAAACACATGATACCAAATAGGATGTAGAGATCAAGAGATCCACTAGAGACATCAACTGGAAATTTCTGATCATCCACACAACAAGGATAATTTCAAAGGGCCACTACATATCAAACGTTTATGACGATACCAAGCAATAATATTTATATCAGTAACGGATATAGCATAATACATTAAAATCAGGAAATTAGCTTCCATCCTATAAGGTGCATCTGTTACTGCAATTATAGTTTGCACTAAAAATTAGTAGAAACTAATATAATATGCTGGGAAACAAGAAGACATACAACAGCAAAGTTAGGGTTTATTAGCCACAGAACCAATTGCAAGCATGCAGTTATATAAAATTAAACTATAAGAGAACAGTTAACCACAGAGCATAAATATGTCATATCCTAAAATCTCAGGTGGTCTTACATCACTCAACAAAGACTTAAGATATCTACCGTAATAATTAACTAATTATTTATTTATAATAATTTTAAAACACCATTTAAATCAAATAATCAATAAAAAATATTTCAAACATTTTCGGGAAGGGAAGCTACAAATCTACCCACCTTAAAGATAATTTCGTCCTCGAAATTCAAATTCATGACTATTCCTTAAATTTCAAAGTCCTTAATCTCCTCAAATTTAATTTCTCAAAATTATTCTATGACCTTCTCTAGCCATTTTATAACTCTGAATACTTGGGGACTTCTATCCACCTTTGGTCACACTACTCCTCAAAACACGGTCACTAAAGTCTTATGATATTCTAACCAGTCGCTAATAATTCTACCGACAGATATCTAGGCATATGGCAACTAAAATCCTTCATATCTCTAAACAACCAAAACTCAATAATCATGCAATATTATACAATAATTTAAGAGTTTCTGGTAAATCCTAGTCAGTATGATCATTTGTCACCCCGAAATAAAAGGGACGAGAATCAATGGCACAGAAAGCAAAGAACTATAATCGAGAGCAAATATGGAGTTTTCAAGGACGTAGAGAATTTCTAGGAGAATTTTCAAGACAGAGTGGATTGAGATTTCTAAGGTTTAGTCAGATGCGCAGGCTCGTACCAGTACAGTTTCGTAACCGGTATGATATGCTCTGACCTGCATGGGCCACCAAAAAAACTTGTCACGACCCGCACCCGCTTTTCGGACGCGAGCACGTGAGCAAGCCAGCTACGTATCGAACGGACTCCAGCCCGACTCGAATACGTAAATGCTGTCAAGGCTATGGTATACTGCCAAATCATGGCAAACAAATCTATATCTCAATCCACAATAAGTATATAAAATATGAGTGAACACTATGGGTCGTGGTCTGCAGCCTACTAGCATAAATGTCCGATAAGACTCTAAAGGAAATAACAAGAGTCTAAAACTGAATCAAGAAACATGATATCTCATGATAAGGTATGAAAGCACGAGCGGATAATAAACACAATAGCGATACCTGAATCCCGCAAGAATCATAAATCCTCCACCATCCAGAACTACTAGCTAACTCCATGCAATCGCTAAACCTGAGGAGATCATCAGGTCCTCAGAGGACATAGCAAGATACATAATATACATGCCTATCTAACAGTTTTATCATGCGGGAGAAAATAAACAAGAAGAAACAGGAATACGACAATGACTACGAACACGAACACGAACACAAACTCGAACACAAACACGAACACAAACTCGAACACAAACACGAACACGAACACACGAACACTAGAACAACTACGCATAAATGAACTGCCGGATGAACGAATACACTAGATCAATGGAAGAAACCAAACCCTCATCCCGAGTGTGGACTCACGGGTTTGAACTAAACACTAACCCTCGTCCCGAGTGTGGACTCTCTGGTTAGTACTAACCCTCGTCCCGAGTGTGGACTCTCTAGTTAGTTCACGGCAAGGCACCCTCGTCCCGAGTGTGGACTCTCTGGTGCAAATACTACATCCTCGTCCCGTATGTGGACTCTCTGATGTAAACACCCTCGTCTCGAGTGTGGACTCTCTGGCGCAAGTCAAGTCAAGTCAAGTCTACACCCTCGTCCCGTGTGTGGACTCTCTGGTGCAAATAATCGACATCCTAGTCCCGAGTGTGGACTCACGGATGTAAACAGATCAAGAAAAACACCCTCGTCCCGAGTGTGGACTCTCTGGTGCCAAGGAAACAATATCAAGGATTTAGCAGTTCAATTACACGTACTCGTTCTATGACACGACTCAAACAAGGTACTGACGAAAAACACCAAGTGGGAACCACAAGACCAAACATGAACACGGCTATAAACAATAAAAACAACTCCACAGAAAATAACACGAAAAGCACATGTCCATAAACAATCAAATGACTAAAAAACAAAAAGGAAATGCATGTAAGTAAAACTGTAGAGGAATGCAAGGTATACTTGCCTGGAGTTGTCCAAATTAGGCTGAGGCTTCAGGTAACGCCAGTCGTCTCCAAGTCTATGGTCCATAAAAATCAGGAGTGGGGCTCGAAGACGTTTCTCGGCGGCTATGGCAAGCTGGATTGCCACGACGGTGGCGGCATAGCACACCGAGAATGCGTGGCGCAAGCGCTGGCACTCTATAGGGCCGACAACAAGGAGCCCGCGAGGAGAGCTCGAACAGCTGGTCGGCATGGCAGCCCTGAACGATCTTGTCGAAACCACCAGAGATGGTTGGCAGCACACGGCCGGGAAGAGGCTCACGCGAGGAAGAGCTCGCCCAACATGCCGAAGTCTGCAAAATGTCTGATGGTCGGTTGTGATTGAGTTTATGAATTGGAATCATTGTGAACCCAAGTTTGCTCTTCACCAAAAAGTTCAACTTCAATTTCATGCTTGACTTTCAGAATATCCGCGGGTACATCCATAACCTCGCGAAGTTGCAGAAGTTGGTCCCTAGTATAGCGTATACGCTCATGGCCATCGAAACGTGATTCTCCAGTCTTTGCGGCCCCGCCGTCCCTGTGCGGCCGGAGCACCGACAGATCGACCGACGACGCCGATCCTAGCACCGCCGCAAAAATCGGAGAGTGCGAGAGGAAATTACCGCCCCGGCTCCCGCCGTCGCCCGGCCTCAAGCTTATCGTCGTTGTCTGGTCCGCTTGCATATCTCGCCGGTAATATCCTCTGGTGGCGGTGATGAACGTAACCCCCCTCTCTCTGCGCCGAATCGATTCGGAAATTATTCGCCGAGACTCGGCCGACGAAAAAGGAGGAAGGAGAAGACAAGAGAGAGAGGAAAGAAACGAAACTCTGTAATTGCAATGGTACGGTGGATTAGGGTTTTGTATTCTATATATATGCAACTGAGGAAGGAAACTTCGTGGGCTTGCTTGGGTTTGGCCCTGGGTTTGCTCTATGAGAGCTCGGGTTATGGATCTTCTACTGACCTGGGGAGGAGAGGTCGGGTGCTGGCCCCTGGCTAGGCCGGGCTGGGCCTTTGTAAACACATGATACCAAATAGGATGTAGAGATCAAGAGATCCAATAGAGACATCAACTAGAAATTTCTGATCATCCACACAACAAGGATAATTTCAAAGGGCCATTACATATCAAACGTTTATGACGATACCAAGCAATAATATTTATATCAGTAACGGATATAGCATAATACATTAAAATCAGGAAATTAGCTTCCATCCTATAAGGTGCATCTGTTACTGCAATTATAGTTTGCACTAAAAATTAGTAGAAACTAATATAATATGCTGGAAAACAAGAAGACATACAACAGCAAAGTTAGGGTTTATTAGCCACAGAACCAATTGCAAGCATGCAGTTATATACAATTAAACTATAAGAGAACAGTTAACCACAGAGCATAAATATGTCATATCCTAAAATCTCAGGTGGTCTTACATCACTCAACAAAGACTTAAGATATCTACCGTAATAATTAACTAATTATTTATTTATAAAAATTTTAAAACACCATTTAAATCAAATAATCAATAAAAAATATTTCAAACATTTTCGGGAAGGGAAGCTACAGCTACCACCAGTTAGAGATATTGAGTTCAGTATAGAATTGATACCTGGAACTAAACCGATATCAGATCGGGTTTACAGAATGGCAGATTCGGAGCAGGCCAAGGTATATCAGCACATAGAGGAATTGAAGGAGAAGAAGTTCATCCAAGCTAGCATATCACTATGGGCAGCACTAGTGGTACTTGTGAGGAAGAAGGATGGGTCATCGAGATTATGCATCGATTACAGGAAGCTTAACGCGGAAACAGTAAAGAACAAGTACCCACTACCCAGGATCGACGACTTGTTTGATCAGTTGAGCAAAGCTAGAGTTTTTTCCAAGATAGATCTTCGTTCAGGGTATCACTAAGTAAGTATTCGGAAGGAGGATATTCCTAAAACAGCATTCAGGTCGAAGTATGGGCATTATAAATTCTTGGTAATGTCGTTTGGTTTGACCAATGCTCCAGCAATATTTATTGATTTGATGAACCGTATCTTTATGCCGTACTTAGACCAATTTGTCGTTGTGTTTCTTGACGACATTATCGTCTACTCTGCTAGTGAAGAGGAGCATAAAGACCACCTCAGGAAAGTGTTACAAGTTCTGAGAGAGAACCAATTGTATGCCAAGCTCAGCAAGTGTAAGTTTTGGTCGAACCATATTTCAATTTTGGGGCACATCAGGAGCTGGAGTAGCAGTGGATCCCAAGAAGGTAGAAGCAGTAGAGAGTTGGCCAGTACCCAAGACCGTAGCAGATTTGCGGAGTTTCTTAGGATTGGCAGGATATTACAGGAGATTCGTCGCAGACTTTGCAAGACTTTCAGCACCCATGACCCGCTTGACACGAAAGGATGTACCATTCGTCTGGTCGGCAGAGTGTCAGGCATCATTTGAGCACTTGAAGCAGAAGTTGATATCAGCACCTATACTTATATTGCTAGTTGGGCCCGGAGGTTTCACTGTATATTGTGATGCGTCAGGTAAAGGACTTGGATGTGTCCTTATGCAACATGGGAAGGTAATAGCATATGCATCTAGGCAACTTCAAGACCACAAAAAGAATTACCTAACTCATGATTTAGAGTTGGCAACAGTAGTATTTGCTTTGAAGCTATGGAGGCATTACTTATATGGTGATCGAGTGGACATGTACACAGACCACAAAAGTCTGAAGTACATCTTTACTCAGAAGGAGCTGAACATGAGGCAGAGAAGATGGTTAGAGCTGATCAAGGATTATGACGTGGAGCTTCAGTATCATCCAGGCAAGGCTAATGTGGTAGCAGACACTCTTAGCAGGAGAGGCGGCATATTTATGTTGACAACGCAGAGGCATATCTTAGAAGACCTTCAGGAGATGGGCATCGAAGTTATACTTCCTAGTGATGTAGGAGTTCTAACAAGTCTACTAGTTCAATCCAACTTGGTAGACAGGATCAAGGCAACTCAGGCACAGGACCCAAGAATTCAGAAGCTTAGAGCAGAATGTGAGTCATGACTCAAAAAGGAGATACAAATTCATGAAGATGGTACACTTAGGTTTGGGTCACGTCTATGTGTTTCCAGTGGAGATATCAGACAGGAAGTTATGACAGAAGCTCACAGTTCTCAGTATTCTATACATCCGGGAGGGACCAAGACGTACCAAGATATCAAGCAGCACTTCTGGTAGAACGGGATGAAGAGGGAGATAGCTAGATTTGTTTCTCGTTGCTTGATATGTCAGCAAGTGAAGGCAAAGCAGCAAAGGCTAGCTGGGTTATTGCAACCGCTTCCTATTCCAGAATGGAAATGGGAACATATTACAATAGACTTTGTGACTGGTTTACCGAGGTCACCAAGTGGTAAAGATGCCATTTGGGTGATAGTAGATCGACTTACGAAGGTGGCACACTTTCTTCCTTTCAGAGTAGGACAATCTACAGAAAATTGGCAGAGTTGTATATGCAACAGATAGTCAGGCAGCATAGAGTCCCTGTCAGTATTGTGTCAGACAGAGATACCCATTTTACATCACATTTCTGGAAGAGCTTACATCATAGTTTGGGTACCAAGTTAAGATTTAGCACGGCTTACCATCCACAGACGGACGGGCAATCAGAAAGAACAATTCAGACTTTAGAGAATATGTTACGCGCTTGCACCCTAGATTTTGGATGATCTTGGGAGAGCCACCTGTACTTAGTCGAATTCTCATACAATAACAGTTATCAAGCCAGTATCCAGATGGCACCATTTGAAGCACTATATGGTAAGAAGTGTAGGTCGTCACTGGCATGGGATGATATCGGGGAGAGGAAGATGTTAGGCCCGGACATGATTGTCCAGACAGTTGAAGTGGTCAAAGGAATTAGAGAGCGACTTCGAGTTAAGCAGGATCGGTATCGTCATTGGGCGGACCAGCATCGTAGGTCGCTAGAGTTTTCTGTTTGGGACCACGTGTTCTTACGGATCTCACCTACCCGTGGGGTCATTAGATTTGGCGTTCGTGGGAAGTTGAGTCCGCGGTACGTGGGCCCATTTGTTATCCTTGATCGGATAGGCGATGTTGCTTATCGTTTATCCCTTTCACCTTCGTTACGAGAGGTGCATGACGTATTTCATGTATCTCAGTTACGTAGGTATGTATCGGACCCAAGCTATATCCTTGATCATTCTGAGCTGGTTGTTGGTACCAACCTGTCTTACGAGAAACAGCTTGTGTCTATTTTGGACCGAAAAGAGAAGATACTCAAGAACCGAACAATTAGCCTTGTCCGGGTTGCTTGGAGTCATCACTCTTTAGAGGAGTCAACATGGGAACGTGAGGATGATATCCGATCATGATATCTGCACCTGTTTGACTCACAAGGTATATCTCTTTCTATATACCTTAATTGTCTTAACTTCTCATGCTTGTCACCTTATGAGTAGAATTGCTTGGTATCGTCGATAGTTAAACATATATATGTTACTTGCTATTGGCATTGTAGAATGATTGCTTATGCAATTGCTTATACTTAGATTAGTTAGCTCCGATGTTTCTATCATGCTTGGATTTGAAATTTCGAGGACGGAATTTTTCTAAGGAGGGTAGAGATGTCACTTCCCGTTCCCGGAATACGTATTCTAAATATATGTACTGCTGGAATGTATTTATTTAATATTTATCATGTATTGTTCTGTATTTAAATCTCTTTAATTTTATGTTAATTAATTTACTGCAATTTTATTTCTGTATTTTAGTTTCTGCTTTTATACTCTGCTTTAGCTTTATTTTGGGTTCGGCTTAGATTGGTTTAATTATGTTGGTTCAACATAAACCCAACTCCCCACCTACCACAACTCCTTCATTTAAAAGCCTTATCCCCTTTCTCTCTCTTCATTATTTCCTCTCATTACTCTTCTTCTTCCTCATAACTCTCCCACCAACCTAGGAGGGCTAGGCAAGTGCCAACTTGCTTCTTGATGGATTCCTATTTTTGTTGTTCCATTGTCTTCCTCTCAAGATTCTTAGACACTTTAGTACTTAGCATTTTCTATTCCCATGGCTCATTTCATGTAGATCTAAGTTCAATACATTTTCAAAATTTTTAGGTTTTGATCTAGTAATTTTACTATTTTTTCAAGTTTTGATGGTTCCATGTTGTAGAAAATTTGATTCTATCCAATTTTGACATTGGAAGTCCTGATTTCGACTTATTTTGAGTAATTTATGGTCTTTTTGGTTCATGAGTTTTTATGGCCAATAGAGACTGATTGGAGAAGATGAGCAGTACATGCTGTCCTGGCGCATGTTATTTGCTGGCAAAAAGCTGTTTCCATGCTGTTTGCTGGCGTATGTTGTTTGTCGGCGCATGCTGTCCTGGCGCATGCTGTTTTTCGTGGCGTATATTGTTTGCTGGCAAAAGGCTGTAGCTATGCTGTTTGTTGGCGCATGCTGTCATGACGCATGCTATTTCTGGCGCATGTTGTTTGTCGGCGCATGTTGTCCTGACGTATACTATTTTTCGTGGCGCATGCTGTTTGCTGGCAAAAAGCTGTTGTCATGTTGTTTACTGACGCATGCTGTCCTGGCGCATGCTGTTTTCCGTGGCGTATGGTGTTTGCTGGCAAAAAACTTTTGCCATGCTGTTTGCTGGCGCATGCTGTTTGCTGGCGCATGCTGTTTCTAACGCATGTTGTTTGCTGGCGCATGCTGTGATGGCACATGCTGTTTCTGGCATATGCTGTTTGCTGGCACATGTTATTTCCTGGCGCATGCTGTTTCTGGCGCATGCTGTTTCTGGCGCATGCTGTTTCTGGCGCATGCTGTTTCCTGGCGCATGCTGTTTCTGGCGCATGTTATTTTCTAGCGCATAATGTTTCCTGGCGCATGCTGTTTCTGGCGCATGCTGTTTCTGGCGCACGCTATTTTCTGGCACATGCTGTTTCCTGGCACATGCTATTTTCTGGCGCATGCTATTTTCTGGCACATGCTATTTCCTGGCGCATGCTATTTTTCGTGGTCGCATGTTGTTGACTGCTATTTTCTGTGACCACATATGCATTCTCAGCCGCATGAACTTCTATAATTTTTCGGCCGCATGAACTCTAGCCCATAATGCCTTTTCACTGATTCTTGTCCCAAATTAACATTGATTGATATTGATTGTGACCTTGACTAATAATTGATCATGCGTTCCTAGTTGGAACTAAGAGACTGGCTAGTCGTCTTATTAAATTGAATGAATGAGACACGTTCATATTAATTATGAACTATTGTAATCGATTGGCCGATCCCGAATATTGGCATACAGGCATATGCAGGCTTCAATTTATTTATTTCTCTATAAAAGCAGCATGTGTACTTTATGGTTAAGGCATGATTATTTCGTGGCTAGTTTTGATTGTTACATTACGCTATGTAAGACCTATAACCTAACCGTACGGGTATCGTGGTAGAGATATGCATATCGTACCCCGTACGAAAGTACTCATTCTGAATGACCATGATCCACGGCATGGGATTTCACTCAACATAGAGGCTGTTAAGTTAAATAAAATGATGATTGCATGGAGAGAACGGATTCCCGAGTTCTTACATGGCAGCCCTCTTTGGGACTATTAAGTGTCCGACAGGCCGGCTGGTTCCAACAGATACTATAAATCTGCCACACGGGCAGGGAGCAATATCTGTTTATATTATTTATTGTATATGGTATATTGATGACGGGCGTCCCGCTGGGATTCATCTAATTCATGATTGGCGCAATTGATTGACTGGGTAAACTAGCCTTGCTTGCACATAGTAAGAACTGAGAAATCCTTTATCGCATAATTCCAAGATAACTTGGAACCCACAATAGCAAGCCGTAGTAGTTGCATGGCCGTTTAAATTGATTTGGTTGTGTACTGTACCTACTATGTTGACTAACTGAGATGATCAGATTGTCGAGACATGACGGGCCAACTTCTGTCCTTGTTTGGTTGGGAGGTTGGTTCGAAGTGTCGTGACGTTGTGTGAATCCCAGTAGCAAACAGAGATTTATTATTATATTCTCTTATCTACTAGTTTAAATTCCTCATATCGTGCTTCCTTGCGGTACTTACTATTAGAGGTCTAACCTCTCTGGTTTTGCATGGCCAGATCTAGAGCCGTTTTCCGAGGACTGAACTTACTTCCACCTCCAAGATGGTCAATACTAGAGGGATGATCGCAGGAGGACTCGAGTGGGTTCCTTACTTTCCTGCTCATTTTGTTACTTACTTTATATTTTGCCGTTTGGCACCGACATGTTAGTCGGATCGTCTTGTACTTACTTTTACATAATTGTAACTAAGTCAGGCTGCAGTTGATAACAATTGTGTATACTTTGCTACATCATCTGGCCATGTTTTGTAAAACCAGATATCGAAAATATTTTGACTGAGCGTTTGGGACGCCTTAGTACTTTATCTTACAATGTTCTCTATTTATGTTTCTTATTTGAAGACAATAGATGTGAAGTGACCATAGTGAGACTTTCATGTAGTATGCACCCCCTCGTCTTTTAGACAGCATTGATCGTATTATACGGTATTCATCTACCCGTAATACGTAGCTGGCTGAGTCATTCTCCCGCTCTCCAGTATTCTGGTTCTGGGGCATGACACATCCCCTGATGTTTGAGAATTGGTGGGCTGGTTAGAAGTGTTAGGAGGAGGAACAGCGTGATAATTACCACCCCCAGCACCAAACTGACTTGGATCAGCTTGAATTGGCACAGAAGCAACCTGAGGGGCTGGTACCCCCAGATTAACAGGTACAGAAGATGCTATAAGCTCAGGATTTGTAACAGGGTTTACAATCGGAGGTACTGTATGTTGAGCCACCATTATGGTGTGCATGCTTGCAACCATTTCTGCCATGGTTTTCAATTTGTCTTCTAATGCAATAATTCGTTACTCTTGGCTGGTTGACGTAGAGGCATCTTGATCTTCTGTAATGGTATATCCTGTCACTTCTCTTGCTGCAATTGATGTGATGGTTTGTTCAGAACTTTAACTATCTGCATCAAATTCCGAAAGAGAGTCCTCTCCTACATGAGTGATAGGGAGATCTTCTTGATTAAAGACACCTTGGATCAAATGGCAATTTTTCGATCTAGTGTATTGAAAGACACCTTCATTAGATGCATGGATCCGGTCTAAGTATTGTTGACTGGGATTACGGGATGCATTACGTCTTGGACGTTTCCCACCCCAGTGCCTTGAGAAGTCATGTTAACAGAAGCATATAATAGTTCATCTTCGTTTTCTATTATATATTCAGGAGTTGAAGCATAGTTCAGACGATCGAAGACAGATCGTCGAGCCGATTGGCAACAACAATTGATGACAACTTCATGTAGGCAATGGCGATTTGAAGCACGATTTGGAGGTGAGGAAAACATTCCCGTAGTCTCCCGCCTTTGTGTAAGACGTTGCCGGAGGTCAGTTACAACCACAGGACGAGAAGAAGTCGGAGGAACATATTCCTTAATGATGTTAGGAATATGTCTCCTATTCTTCAGGTATTTAGTTCCTTGAGTGTACAAAGATGTACTCAACTCATTAGCATAAGTAGATGGGTCTTTTTTTTTCAAACTTTGACTTTGGTGCAGATTGGCCTTTGGCATAGGGTTCTTGCGTTTTGCCAAAGTTGATATTGGTTGACGCCTATTAAGATAAGCGCATAAATCTGAAAATTCCGTTCCCGGTGTCTCTGTTTGTGATACCTTCAATTTTTCTAGCTTGGATCTTAAAATTTTCAAGGTAGGAAGGTCTTGACCAGACCCCATAGGGGTAGATAAGATACCTCTCTGATCAGTATTCTTTCCGGTATTAGAGATTCGAGGACCTTTGTTTATAGGAATAGAATCTGATACATCTTTCTCTGAGTCATGGACCAGGAAAGTTTGAGAAAAGACCAAAGGGTGCTTTCCTTTATTTTGAACAGGGTTAGCTAAGAAGCGTTTTCCTTTGTTCTGTTGTGTGATCATTTTTGGCGTAGATTGTGCCAATTGAGAAAATGCCATAGGACTTTTTCCTTTGTTCTATCTAGTGTTAGCACTAGGACATGAATTCTCTAAGTTCAGAACTTGAGAATTGGAAGCGGGTATAGCCAAAAGACTAGTTCCCTTAAGTTACACCGGAGTAGCAGATTGTGCCTGGGTTACCGATTGCTTGGGTTGTACCATTCCTAAGGACTACTGGTGGCGCCTTGGCAGCAACATTGGTAGACTGTGCCTTAACAGTAGCTTGAACTGACTGTGCCTTGACAACAAAGATTGTAGTAGGCGCATGGGCAGCAGAGTGAGCAGATTGCGCCCTAGCAACAGAAACAGGCTGTATCGGAACCACTGAGGCAGATTGTGCCTTGGTCATTGAGCACTCATGTTGCGCCTGGGCAACATCGACTGTGGGAGATTTAGGAGTCCACACAGTCCTGTTCTTGGCGACAGCCACAGTGTGCTTGTTGCTCTTGGTGTTGATCATATTCTCGTAGGCTGTCTGGTTGACTCGAACAACCAGAGTCTTCTGCGTCTTGCCGATCGACGCAATGTCACATTGAGTTGTCACTTTTTCGTCGGAGGAGAAAGTCGTCCCCAGCAGAGTCGCCATTTTGTTTGCAAAAAACAAAATTTTATTTTTATTTCAAACTTATAAAAGAGTACAAAGTACAATAAATTCTGGAGAAGTACAACTTTAGGAATCTGATCAGGAGACGATCACTTTATCCTTTGGACTATGTGAACTTGAAGACTGTAGCCTCTAGAGAACGCAACACCAATTTTGCCAGAGTTCTTGATCTCCCTCCTCCTGATGATTTGGAAACTCTATTTATAGAGTTCAGAAAATAACTGTTTTAGCAGTTATTCTAATGTACGCGAGGCTGGATTGCGCCATACTGGATTGTGCCAACCACCTGTTGCGCCAACTTTTATTCAGTTGTCAATCGTGTACTAACTGTATTTAGACGCGTGGATTATATGATTGAGATGCGCGTGGTCGTGTACAGGATAGTAGACAGTCTTGAGAGATTAGTGGCATGTGCGCCACATCATCCTGCTTTAGAATGTAAGTTGTCTCAACTTTATCAAGTTGCATGAGCTTCAGTCAACAAGTCAAACTGCGCTTGATTTGAGCTGCGCCTGTACACGTGGCAGCTTCTGAGCAAAAGTCGTTCAGGTTGCGCCCAGACGCAACTAAGGATTTTGTTTAGATTGCGCCTGGGCGTAACTCACGAAGTGTATAGGACAGTTATCCACCAACTTCTCTAGAGCGGCTCAATTTACGGGATTCGAAGAGATTTTTCTCGTTCACTATTGTGTCAGTCGTCAGTATTGTCAGGTAATGATCACCATTAAATGTCAGATGCCATGTAGGTTTTGGCGCAAAAAGACTGGACGCAGTCTGATATCGGGTGCAACCTGATCAGTGGCGCAGTCTGTTCTCTGAGCTTCATATCAGTGGCATAACTTGATTTTTGCGGCGCAACTTGATCACTGATCAGTATATTGAAGGCGCAACTTGATTTTTAGGCTCTACAATACATGGTCGCCGACAAAAAATTCAAGGGGACGTCGATGAGAATCGGTCCAATGGCGCTTACGATCTTGTGCAACGCGAAGATGATCTCTGACTCTCCTGACCATCTCAACTGTCTGAATGATCATCTCTGGACCAAGCATCTGCCTCTCTCCAACATCGTCCCATGCTAGTGGGGATCTGCACTTCCTACCATATAGTGCCTCGAACGGTGCCATCTGGATACTAGCTTGGAAACTGTTGTTGTACGAGAACTCCACCAGGTGCAGGTGATCTTCCCACGAACCACCGAAGTCGAGTGTACAAGATCTCAACATATCCTCAAGAGTCTGGATCGTGCGTTCCGACTGACTATCTGTCTGCGGATGATAAGCTGAGCTGAATTGGCGGTGAGTTTCCAAACTCTCTTACAGACTACGCCAAAAGTGTGACGTGAATCTCGAATCTCTGTCCGAGGTGATACTGACTGGTACTCCGTGAAGTCTGACTATATGTCTCAGGTACATCTCTGCTAGCTGAGCCGTCGACTGACCAACTATGAATGGGAGAAAGTGAGCCACCTTCGTGAGCTTGTCAACTATAACCCAAATAGCATCTCTACTGGTCGGGGATCGAGGTAATCCAGTCATGAAATCCATGGTTATATGCTCCCACTTTCATTCTGGAATTGGCAAGGGCTGAAGAAGTCCAGCTAGCCTCTGATGTTCAGCCTTGACTTATTGGTAAACCAAACACCGAGAGACAAACCGAGCTATCTCCCTCTTTATGCCATTCCACCAAAAGTGCTGACGAATACCACGGTACATCTTCGTGCCACCAGGATGAATCGAATACTGAGAACTATGAGCTTCCGCCATGACCTCCTGTCTGATACCTCCACTGGGTACACAAAGACGCTTACCATGTCGAAGTGTACCGTCTTCATGAATGCATAATTTTGGTCGTCGTCCTGCTTCACATTCTGCTCTAAGCCGCTGAAGCTTACAATCGGAGGACTGAGCTATCTTGATCCTGTCAACTTTACTAGACTGAACTTGCATGCTGGCTATCAATGCTACACTGGTAGTAAGGACAACTTCTATACCCATCTTCTGAAGATCTGCTAACAACTCTGGTTGCGCTGTCAGAAAATAAACTTCGGCTCTCCTGCTCAATGCATCTGCAACAACGTTGGCCTTCCCAGGATGATACTGCAGGTTGACATCATAATCCACAAGCAGCTCTAGCCATCTTCTCTGATGCATGTTAAGATCCTTCTGAGTGAACACAAACTTCAGGCTCTTGTAGTCGGTGAAAATCTCTACCCTATCCCCATACAAGTAGTGTCTCCAATGCTTGAGTGCAAACACTACTGCTGCTAGTTCCAAGTCATGGGTCGGGTAATTCATCTCATGATCATGAAGTTGTCGTGACGCATAAGCTATTACCTTCCCATGCTGCATCAAAACACATCCTAAACATCTGTCTGAAGCATCACAGTACACTGAAAATCCTTCGGTCCCATCTGGAAGTGTGAGAACGGGTGCTGTCATCAAGCCTCGCTTCAGCTTCTCAAAAGAATCCTGACATTCTGTTGTCCAAGCAAATTGTACCTCCTTGCGGGTCATCTGTGTCAATGGCGCTAAAATCCGAGCAAAGTTCGAAACAAATCTCCGGTAGTAGCCGGCCAATCCAAGAAAACTACGAACTTCTGTAACTGTGCTGGGCACTGGCCATGTTTCGATAGCCACGATCTTCTGGGGATCCACTTATACTCCCCCTCTGGTGATGATATGACCCAAGTATGAAAAGCGATCGAGCCAGAACTCGCATTTACTAAACTTGGCATACAACTGGTGCTCTCGGAGAATCTGAAGGACAACTCTGAGATGCTGCTCATGCTCCGCTTCACTCTTGCTATAGACCAGGATATCGTCTATGAACACGATCACGAACTGATCCAAATAATGCATAAAGATACGATTCATAAGGTCCATGAATACAGCCGTCACATTGGTCGCTCCGAAGGACATAACAAGGAACTCCCAATGCCCATATCTAGATCTGAAAGCTATCTTCGGGATGTCCTGCTCTCTGACTCTGAGCTGGTGGTATCCTAACCGCAAATCAATCTTCGAGAATACTGTCGCTCCTATGAGTTGATCAAACAAGTCATCTATCCTTGGGAGAGGATATCTGTTCTTGATTGTTACTGAGTTCCAGGTACGATAGTCAACACATAATCTGGACGTACCATCCTTCTTTTTCACAATAAGTATCGGAGCTCCCCAAGGCGATCCACTAGCACGAATGAATCCTTTGGTTCTGAGTTCTTCAATCATCTTGTATAATATCTCCAATTCTGACGGTGCCATCCTGTAGACTCTCTCTGACACTGGTGTTGTCCCGGGGATCAAGTCTATGGTGAACTCGATCTCTCGCTCTGGCGGCATCCCTGGAAGCTCTTCTGGAAAAATATCTGGAAACTCCTCGACTATCCGGGGTAACTGCATTGCTGTTACTGTTATCCGTAATACTGGACGAGAAGGTTCAACTTTGCCTCGGGAAAAGGAAAACTCCGGCTTGCCTGGGATACTAAAAATAATCCTGCCAACATGACAGTCTATCCTAGCATACTGGTCCCTCAGCCAATCCATCCCTAAGACCACATCATAATCGGCCATCAAGAATTTTATCAGCCGAACGGAAAACTCTCTACCGCTAACTACGATCTGACACGAGGAAAACACTCTATCTACTCCCACAAGACCATTACCAGTAAGTATATTGAGCCTTACTGATAATGACTAGGGCTCCAGTCCTATCCGTGTCGTGAATCGTGCAGACATAAATGAATACGATGCACCAGAGTCGAATAACACTGAAGCCAGAAAGGTGTTGACGAGAATAGTACCTGCCACTACCTCACCTGGCGCCACTCCTTCTTCTTCCATGGTTAAAGCCAACACTTGCCCTTGTCCTCTGGGTGCCGGCCCTCTCTGCTGGAATCCTCTATGCCTATTCTGAACTTGCGTCTGGGCATACTGCTGAGGCCTTTGCTGCTGAAAAGCTTGGCTCTGCGTCGGCAACGGCCTCGGAGATGGAAACTGCTACTGGACTGGCACTGGGGCTGGTCCCCTAACTGATGAACTGGTCATGGCTGGTGATAAGTCAGTTCTGAACGGGCAGGACCCTACCTTGTGGTCCGGTGCTCCACAAAGAAAACACAATCCTCGAGCCTTGCGATATTCTGAAACAACATGTCCAGGCTTCCCACAATAAGAGCACCCCATGGGGGAAGACTGCTTCTGCTTCTGCTGTTGAGGATACGTCGGGGTTGAATGTTGAACCGATGTAACTGAAATTGTCCTTCTCGGAGCTCCAATGGTCAAAGCCCTAGCTGCTGGGGCTGGGGCTGACGACTGATTCATCTGGCCATGAGATCGCTTTTGACCTCCGGTATTGTCCACAATCCTCTGGGAGGTATACTCATGCCTCCTAGCTGCCCTCAATACCGCATCAAAAGTCTGATGCTCAAACTGCTCCACCGCTAGCAAAATTTCTAGGTGGAGTCCTTGCTGAAACCGCTGGGCTCTATCGAACTGTCGCCACCAAGGTGGAAGCAAACCGACGAAGCCTAGAAAACTCGGCCGCATACCCATCGACCATCCTGCCCATCTGCTTTAAATTGGTGAACCTGGTCTGTAGATCGTACCGAGCAACAGCATCGAAGTACTTCGTCCGGAACCTCTCACGGAATACTGTCCAGGCAATAGACGCCACTAGTCCAATGGCCTGTGCCGTCCATCAACTGCGGGCTAGATCCAATAACGGCAGGCGCACTAAGGCCACCTTCTCATCTTCTGGGGTCTTCGCTGCCTCCAATATCACCTCTGTGTCCTGAAGCCACGCATCAGCAGCGATAGCACCTTCGCTGCCATCGAAGAATGGAGGGTTCAGATGCTTGAAACTGTTCGCTGCACTGTTTCCATGATGTCCACCTCTGCCCAGAGCATCTGCCACTACCTGATACAAGGCATCTCCTTGACGATCCTGCGATGCAAGCAACTCCCTGATAAGTCCAACCAAGGCTCCATCATCCTGCCTTACAGGCTGGGCTGGCTGTACCGGGGGTTCTGGATCTCCGGGAGGCATGACCCAGGAGGCTGCTCCTGAGTGCTGGGCCTGATCTTCTTGTTGCTGCTGGTCCACGGGAGGTGCTCCGCCTTGCCGATCGGTAGGACCAGGAACAATACCGCTGAAGAAGACGACATAGAGAATAATAAGGAAAGACCAAGACAGATCAACGATACAAGCATGTGATCAGGTTGAAAATCTCAGGAATTAGAATATACGGGCAGAGATCAAGGGCGAGTGCTGATTGAGACATCTATTTGGTAAACCCTAACATATCTTTATTTACATGACCTGCATGGGCCACCATTTAAACCATATAACGCCCCAGAACCAGAATACTGGAGAGCGGGGACATACACAGCCAGCTACGTATAATGAAATAGAATCCACCTCACTATACGGTCATGGCTGTCTAGATATATGAGGGTTTAACTACAATCCATCAGTCTCCTATGGTCAATAACAAGCCTAAATGTCTCAATCTCAAGCAAACAAGTAAAGTTACAAGATGTAAGATCACCAAATATACAATAATAAGGCGTCCCAAATATTATATATTCAGCTGATCATGAAGCTAGTCGTTACAAAATGTGAGGACTAGCAAGAGTTTAGTCATACATGATCAACCCTAGGATCTGTCAATCATATTACAGTCCGTAGGCAGACAGTAATAAGGTATGCAATACGAGCTAACAGGTGCTCGCCAGCTAAACGCCTCAAAATAAAAAATTTATAATAGAGTGGAAGAGCAAAAAATAAACCCACTCATTGCCCTGGTTACGCCTGGTGGTCACCATCGGGCTGGAAAGTCGGTAGATCCTCTGGAGCTGCTCCGAAATCTGGCCATACAAAACCAGCTAGGTCAGATCCCAGAAAGAGAAAGTGCCACAAGGAGGCTTCACTTAAGAACTAAAACCAGCATATCAGAAATAAATATTAAAAGTAATTACAAAAGAGCTTGATAATAAAAGAATAACAACAGTCATAATAGAGTACGAGGGAACCATTCAAGTAGCCAGGTCACAACCCTTAAACCAAACAAGGACCGGGGTTGTAACCCTTCACCTGAAAAGAACTCCGTCTCCAAATCTTGTTGGTAGAGTAAAACATGATGAGCATGACATAGGGTGCAATAAGGCAATAAACGAAGAAATGACACAGAACTGCTCCGGGAGCCAGGTTACAACCCTTAAACCAAACAAGGACCGGGGTTGTAACCCTTCGCCTGAACAGAACTTAGCCCCTGATCTTTATTGTTAAAAGTGACAATCATGCGATCATGCCTGCAATATTCGAGCACTAAAACTACACCATACAATCGCTTCCGGCCAATCAGTGACTACGGCTTTCTACATTAGCTAACTAGGGTTATCACCAGCCTTAGTTACTAGCAATATGCAGTGAGATGTTCCTCCAACCACAAGCCCTGTAGCTCATCCAGGTTATCCAAGCGACTTGGATTCATTAAGCAGTGCCTTGTTCTTTCCCATATATCAGTGAATCTAGACTTGTGCCCTACTCGTCGGTAGGCTGCAAGTCCAACAATGGTGGTCGGGATAACAGTATCATCTATAACTGGGGAAATCACTCATGACTACTGAATTATTCTAGTTATTAGCCTTAGCCATTTACAGTAGGTACCCCTGACCGTGGGACTCAGGGATTCCTCTTCTAGACATGATACAAACATTACTGGTTCATTCATTACCGGTTCATTTGTACAAACACAATCACCCACGGTGTCCAGGCCATTCAATCTTGTTATGACATGCTAGCCGTCGCAACAGCCCTCGAGATATATATCATGTCATGTTCACTGTCAGGAGTGCGCCACGACGGGCCACTATCATGTCATGTCATATCATTTGTCAAAAGTGTACCACAACGGGTCACCATCGTGTCAGAAAACATATTTAAAATTAACATGGCATAAGCATACACGTAGTAATTAAATATTAGCAGTGGCAAGGGCTGTGGAGGAATCATGCGGCTCAGGAGTGGAGAGCGCATGCGGCTCAGGGGAGGGTCGATCCATGCAGTAGAATAAAAAGGGGCGCATGCGGCTCTTGGGACAACAAGCTCATGCGGCTGGGAAGGAGCGGTCCCATACGGCTGAGATAAAGGGCCTCATGCGACTGGAATGGCAGGGGCGCATGCGGCTCAAGAACAACATGGCGCATGCGGCTCAGGAAGGAACGGGCATATGCGGCAGAATGAAATCAGGGCTCATGCAGCTCGGGGATGGCAAACCTTATGCGGCTGAAAAGATAGGAGTCTCATGCGGCTAAGTTAACCCGGCCATGCGGCCAAGGGTGTTCAGGTCTTATGCGGCCAGGAAGAGGGGGGTTCTTATGCGGCCCGGGTTAGAAGTTCATGCGGCTGAATTTTCCATACGGCAGGGAAGGCGCATGCGGCTGAGAAAGCTCATGCGGCTTAAGAAAAAAACTTGCAGCATGAAATTGCCATGCGGTCAAGCCCTGTTCTTCTTCTCCAATTTTTCGAAAAGAAGAACCATGAAGCCATTGCTTCTAAGCTCCATAAATCCTTCATTCCAAGCCCAAATTCGGACTTCCATAGGTCAAAATGGGGTAGAACGAAATTCTCTTCAACATGGAACCATCAAAACTTGAAAATAACAAGGTTAAATAGATCAAAACCGAAAAAAATCTAAAAATACAATAAACTTAGATCTACATGAATTTAGCCATGGAAATTGAAAATGCTAAGTACTAAAGTGGCTTAGAATGTTGGGAGGAAGAAAATAGAACAATAAAATTTGAGTTCCTCCATAAAGCAAGTTGCACTTGCCTAAACCTTCCTGGTAGGTGGAGAGTAATGGTGAGGAGGAAGAAGAGTGAATGAGGAGAGAGAAAGGGTGTTGGATTAATAAATGATGATGGTGGTGGTAGGTAGGGGTTTGGTTCACAAACCGAACCAAGCCAAATAAGCCAAACCAAATCAAGCAATAAAATACCAAATAAATCATGCGAAGAGACATGCAATACGAGTCAAAATACGTACACGTATACCAAAATATGTAATACAAACCATGGTCATTACACTATCTCCGAAATTTTAAAATATATATTAAAAGAAAATTTTGGTAAAACTACTTTCATTTTAAAACATCTTTAATAGAATTAAAAATTTCCAAGACGAAATTTCAAAACTTCGACGAGTGGGCTTTACCATCTACCTACCTTAGAATGTTTCATCCTAGAAATTTCAAAGGACACAATTAGGTATGACTACGAAGATTAGTCAAGAGGCAAAATTTCAGTTTGTACAAATAAAATGACAAATGATATAATCAAGGGGTGATATGATTCATGCTCAAGTTAGTCACGCGTAATCGCGGATATGATCAAAATAATAATAAAAATTAATAGTCAAACAAGAGAAGGTGATGGGCACGATCAACCTTCGGTCGAATGGTCTAGTTGACAACCAAATATTTTTAAGGATGATCAAGATTAAAATGGTTTGGCATGACCAAATTATAGTCAGCATGGTCTAGTCACGACCAATTTTCTAAGGAATGATCAAAGTTCTAGATGAAATCTAAACATGTTTATAGTCACATTTAAGATGCAGTCACGATCAAGGCTAATCGTGTAAGTCATCCAAGCATATTGATACATAGAAAGTTGGTACGAGCATGATCATGATCAAAATGGTCATGACCATAGTTGGAATGGAGTTATAAATATTAGCAATAACCGAGTTGAGGTATAGGCACAATTATGGTTATAGCTAAATAGCTTAGTCATGATCAAAATCGTTTTAGAAACGATCAAGATTGAAATGGTTTGGTATGGTTTCCTGATTAACTATTTAAGCAAAAATATTTAGGCAAGGTCTAGAAAATATACGAATTGACTCGATCGAAATATAATCAAAATAGTCTAGTTACATTCAGTCGTTAAGGGTGATCCAATTCAAAATCGTTTTAACACGATCAATTGTATATACATCATCATAGAATCACAATCTAGGTGCGATTATGAATCTAGTGGGTCATGGAATTAAAATCTATGAATAGTTTTAAATGTGGAGGAGTCAAATGACGACTCGAGATTAGAAAGTAAGAAGGAAAGGTAGGAAGGGATGAACTACAAGCTCTATTTATAATATGATAATGAGAAATAGGACATCAAATTCATTTTTGAATGGGAGTGTAAGCTTTTTACGGATCATGAAAATCAACAGTCATATGGCAATAAAAGATATAGCCTCTATGGTATTCAAAAACTGTATGCATATCTGAAGTCATTTCATCGAGAATCCATGCCTCGCCAGTGTACATCTGACTACAAAAAACCTTGGATTTTATGACTCAAATATGATATTGTATCGAATATTCTATTAGCTCTACTAATATTAACATGCGACTCAATGGTCAAAATGGGGCAATTAAGATGTAGTTTCAATAACATTCGATAACTTAGACTTACTTGAGATTATTTCAACTTAGGGATCATGCCACGCCAGTGTGCTGCTGGCTGCAGTGAACCCGCAGTCTCGATAACTCAAATAAGTGGCGACAATGCGCTGTTGTCTTGCGATCGCAAGTCATCAAATATTCTTTCAACTATATCCATAAGAATTTCAAAGAGGATTCAATTTTTTTTTAACAAATTGGTCATGATAGAGAAGGTGTACGTATTTGTCCTGAAGTGAAAGTATCCGTTTTGAAAATCAAACGATTGATTTAAAGAAAAGATCGAAGACAAGAGAAATATAAACTTTTATCTCGTTTTCTCTATATTCAAGATCGAGGAGAAAACGTATATGGCTAAATCGGAGTATATATATGGGTAATGATTCATGTTAGGCTCAAACATAATAGATTTGGAAATAAAACATTGATAAAATAATTACCCCTGGCTATGGAAAAATGATTAAGCAATAACAATTTTTAGTATATGATGATGTTAGGGGGGATTCACAAATAGTCAAGCTTAGGAGAATGTAAGTATCTGTCATATCAGTCCTAATTCTCAAAAATGGGATGATTGATTAGGAAAATCATTTGAAGACAAAAGAAGTGTAATCGTTATAATCTCTATTTCATGGATACTCAATAATTGAGGAAATTTTTTGATGAAAGAACTAACTCGAGATTCCTATATGGACAAATAATTTAGAATTCATAAAAGTAATTTCTAAGGGCAAAATGGAAAACAAATAAGCAACTCGGACTTATGATATGGTAATAGTTAGAGAGGGCCAAACAAATGACTAAGGTTTCAAATCATAGAAAGTTCCAGTTTTACCAAGCGGATAGTTTACTCAACTTAGATCCTACCATCGTATCAAAACATAGTAGTATATCCTCTATGAAAATTCCTCTAAGTAAGCTAATAGTGTGGAATTGAATAAGTCCTTACCTAAACCATATGGACTATGTAATGACCTTAACTATCCAATAGCCAATTAAACTGGGGACTCCTATGTAGAACACTAGGGGGGTGAATAGGGTCAAGCTAACTAATCAAGCACTTAGCACAAGCTAATGGGCAATTAAAAAATATAAGTGCAAGAGAAGAAGCAACAACAATACCGACACACGATATATCCTGGTATCCTCCCAAGGGGCACTCCAGTCCCGGAACTCTCTCCGGCTTTAATCTACTATTTGAGTAAATAGTTACACACGAGTTTGGATCCGAAGAACTCGCCAACTTCTTACACGAGAGCTTTAGTCTGAAGGCCTCTCCGACTTCAACCGAGAGTTTGGATACGAAGACTCTCCAACTTCAACCGAGAGTTTGGATACGAAGACTCTCCAACTTCAACCTTTCACAATAGGTTTTGATCTCCTTATATAACAAGATGAAGGTCTTACTTTTTAACTCAATAACGCTAACATAATTTGTGGATGGCAAATAAAAGCTTTGTAGAGTTGTTTGTGGATAGGCTTTAGTGGTTTAAAAATTTTTAGGCTTAAAGCATCAACCTTGAATGAAGGGGTTCAAGGCTATTTATAACCAAAGCATTGAAAAGATCTCAAAGACAACTTTTCAGTCAGCGATCGGTATACCGTTGGTACGAACCGGTATACCGTCGAAATACCGGTCTGGAATTACAACGGCTAGAAATATAGCCGTTGGAATCATTAAATGTTCAAAATTCGACCGTTGGATTTTTAACGTTACTGAATCGGTATACCGTCGGTATAGATTGATATTCCGTCGGTATGCCGATTTTGTAGACAGAAACTTTCTGTGAACAAAAATTGGTATACCGTCGGTATAAACCGATATACCATCGGTATGTTGATTTTCATCTAAAAATGATTCTGGGCTAATTTCTACTATAGCTTTCGATTTTGCCATCCATTTTTTTGTGTTTACAATTATTCCTAAGACTCATTATAGACTCCGAATATACTTAGGCAGGTGTAGGCTTCTTCAGAGTCTTGAAATAATGATGGCATGGCTTGGCTTCTTCCTTTTATAGGTGCTGGCTTTTTTTCCCTTGGCGGCAGCTGTCCAAAGATATCCAGTTTGTGAAAACTGAATACCTTTCGGGGGCTTCGCCCTCGAACCCCCGACGAGGAATGCTGCCCCCTCGACTCTCGTCCGCTGACCGGACAGCGGAACCCCCGAGTGCATGGCTCCGAAGATGTCGTCGGGTGGTTCAGAGAAATCTTGTGGGATCCGTCGTCTTTGGCCCACCATGATTTCTTAATTGCATATATCCACATTGATCTTGCTTATTGCTTTTCTGCATGTACATGTTAGACGAACAAAGCAATATACATAGTAGCAATTATGATAAGTTTAATACACATTAGGACAATGCTGAGTTTAAGTATAAGTGCTAAGGTGATAGCATAAATGTTAGTGATATCATAATGATTAAACTTAATTGAATGACCACAATCAAAAGCATAGTTTTGATTTTGGCAACCCGATTAAATTTAAGATAGATAAGCTTATTTCACTAATATGTAAACCAATAGGCACATATCACCAAAGGTATAAGTATAAGTAGAAATGCTATAGCGATAGTATGAAGATTAGTGATAATAAAATGCTAAACTTAACATATTAACCATATTCAAAAATATGATACAATTATTGGGCTAACATCCTAGTCCTAATCATCCTCTTAGATCAATTCAATACTAATAGTGAATGAGCATTTCCTAATCACAGGCTCGCAGCAGTACGACTAACTTAGGTACTACCACGAATTCATAATCTTTTGCAAAAAAAGACCTGCATGGGCCACCACAAAAACTTATCACGGCCCGCACCCGTTTTTTCGGATACGAGACGTGTCCAAGCCAGCCTACACCGCAGAGTAGGTGGTAGAACGTTGTCACGGCCAAGATGCTCAAAATCATAATATATAACGTTTATTGCTCATTCACATTTCTAAATTTATTATAATATTTACAACATTTATATTTAGAGAAAATACAAGGTTCTTATATTTAATGAAAATGACACCACATCTATCCAATCTCTAGGTTTCTGCTTGCTAGTACACTCGTATCTTCCAATGCTAAGTGAAGCTACAGCTAACCTAAAAAATGTTGGTTTTCAGTCAGGAATGGAACAAGCACACAAACTGACGACAAATCGAAAAGACAATAGAATTCATAAGATATAAAAATAACATATGTGAGATGATCTAGAAAATAAGACCGATATCATGGCAAATCACGAAAGAAAGTAGAAAACTCTACAATATGATATATCAGCTAGAAAAAGAACATGTAACTAGGATGACATGACAAGTGGTGAAGAAAACGAGGAAAATAACTAAAGACAACTATCTATGTGTTTTGAAATACCAGTTTCGACATGTGAACGGCTATGAGTAAATCAGGCACCCTGTACGTGTCGTGTGCAGCTGCTATTCTTCACAAAAGACACGAAAGATAGTTCTGGGTAGTCCACATGTCTACTAAAATATTTCTTCTCCCAACTAGTACTCATGGACTCGAACAAGTCACGAAATACGAAAACACGACAATCACAAAATAAAGTATGTAAAGATCCATGACACTAATCCGTGTAACAATGTATCAACAAGCAAGAGAGTATATGCATAAACATGAAATGGAAGGATTACTATGAATCGAAAGCAATCAGAAAGTGTACTTGCCTGAGGTCCTTAGCTGGTGAAACCGATAATACAACCACTCAGATGAGTCACTAAAGTCAACACATGCAAAAGTCTTCGGATGCTGAAATAGATATTACCAATATTTTTAGAATAGTCAAATTAGCTATAATTGCATGTCCATAAGTCCAATTCTAGACACAGGGGCAAAACGGTAATTTTGGGTCAAAACGATGTTCGCCGTTGGACCCGCTTTGTACCGAAAAGCGTGCCAAAGTCAATGGTCTCTAAATTCATCAAACTACATGTCTATGGGTTCGGTTTTCTGATACAAACCCAACTGTATGACCAAATTTGGATTCTGGCGGGGCGTGCACGAAATCGCCCGTTGAGTCGGATCGTGGGGCCCGCAAAACGGCGATCCGATCAACTGTCTCAGAATCGGACCAAACTTGGCATACAGGACCAAAAAATGATACGGTCCTGTCGACGCAAGTTTCGTCTCGATCTGACGAACATGCACAAAGTAATTGGAAAATTTGCAAAGAGGCCGATACGGTGAATTTTAACGGATAAGTATCAAATTCGTCGCGCACACGCAACCAATTTGAATTTTGTCATATCCTTTACGTCCGCGAAGCCGATACGCACCTTTTGATGCTTTTGGTTCACGACCACGTCGCCCGGATTGGCGGGACGCACGTCGTATCGAAGGTTTTTCATAAATTTCTACTATGTTGAAAATAGTTTTTTCGTCAATTTGGAAAAATGATTTCTCGATGCTCGGTCGATGAAATCGGATTTCGTAAACTGGGTTTCAATGCCCTATAGGTTGTCTAGGACTGTTGTTAATCGGTTTTCAAAAACTCCTAATGGTTTGTTCAGAATCTATCTCCTAAATAGGGTGTTGGGACTGCTCCTACACTCTGTTTTGAACAGATTTTGGCCGATCTTTGGTTCGATTTCTCGACAGACATGTTACGCATCTACCTAAACTATTTATAGAATTGAAAGAGGGTTATATAGGGTATGAACCTGCGAAGACGGATCTGGATTTGACTAACTACTCGCGAAGAAATCGATCGATGAAGTCGGTCTCCTTGTTGCAACTGCTGCTGTTGCTCTTTGGTGCTCTCGTGCGCGCGCACGCTCCGGCGCGACTGTGGCCGACCTTTGTCCCCGCACGACGGAGCCAAGGGTCGCCGAGGGTCATGGGATTCGGGTCGGTGTTTAGGGTTTGGGAGAATTCTCCCTCTCTCTCGGTTCTTAGGTGTCGGTTGTGCTCTTTTTGAAAGAGCACAGTTTGGGAGGGTCGGGCTCACAGGCTCAGGTGGGGAACTTGGGCCCGGGATTGGCTACTGGGCTGGGATAATGGTTTGGGCTTAGTTCATTTCTTTCTATATTACTTTCTTTAATATATATATATATCTATCAACAAATATATATATACAAATATGTATACTTACTAATATATTTTATACATACACATACACATACACATATATCTTTACATATGTAATGACCCCCCATAAATGACTAAATAAACTCCGTAATATCATTTTTGTAACGCCCCAGTCCCAAAATACGTAGGACTACGCACGTAGACATGCCAGCTGTATTCATACAAAGTACATGGGCCTCGTATGGATACATAAGCTGTAAAATGCAGTAGAACCATAACTAATCTCATCCACACAAAAATAAATGAATAAAAGATGTCATATAATGAGAATGAATTATCTTGATTCAATATGTTGGGTGGAGACAAATCCACTACCAACAAGTAAAGAAAAAATACATGAGAAGAGAAATAATTTTTTGGCGAGCGAAGTGAAGACGATCCAAGTGCAATCATCCTCGAAGAAATAGCGATAATCACGGCTAGAGCTAGAACACCTGCGAAAGACAAGAGCACACACCTGGAGAGATAACTAGGTCCTCAGAGGGACGTAACAAGACACATAATATCATGCCATATAAACTGAATAAATATTGCTCAAATAAATAAGTCAATTGAATTATAACATGGTCCAATACACACCTATTGAACTAGCGTACCATCCCCCCAACCAAACAAGGACAGGAGATGGTAAACTAATTCACGGTGACGTATCTTTCCATGCTTTGAATCCAATAGGGTATTCGGACCCCAACAAGGTTCAATACCTTCTCATCGAAGTAGTAAGACACACCTACAACCAAACAAGGACAAGATGTGTCGAACTAATCCGCGATAAGTTATTGTTCCAAGCCACGATCAGATACAAGTACCCAAACCAAAAGTACTCATACCTAACGGATAAAGGTCCCTAACCGTTTTAAGTAAAATGTAGTTAAAAACAATCCTTCATGCGCATGGGCCCTGGCTAAATAGGATCGGCATAGTCTCCCTTGGGGTACTAGAGGCCCAATCAGTAAGAGCATAACGTTCCGCAGAACGCCAGTGGCCGTCAGTAATCATGGGTCATCAACCCCGTATCTCCGGCGGAGCTTCCAGGTCACAAGGAAAAGTGCATCGAAGTCCATACGCTAAGAAATTGTCCTCCCCGCCCAATGCCTACTGTGTTGCATCCATAACACAAAACCACTATTAACCGCTAAGTCAAACTAAGCATGCAACCTCTATTAGCGGTTATTCCTATTACATGACTTATACGTACCGGTGGCCAGCCAGTCACGCATGTCCGTATTCTACATACGACACACAACTTCGTGGTATAACATGTCAAGGCCAATGAATGCAACACACAAGGTGGTCCCTTAAATCTAGGTTTAATGTGTAAGAAAAATAATATATAGCAGGAAATATAAATGAACAATAAGTTCTAACAGGTTATGCCATGTATCACAGTTTATTTTGTATAAAAAATAATAAATAATGAATAAAATATGAGCTAAAATAAATAAACAGCAACTGGTAAGGTGTCTTGCCTGGTAGGACGCCTGGTGTGCTGCGACGATCAAGGTGGCACGAACCGCGACTTCGGTGCAACAACTATGCAAGGTGACCTCTGATGGTGGCACGGACAGTTCCATTAGGTCCGGGACGGTCAGAATATTTATGGTCGACATAGGGTAGTCTAGAATTGGTGAGAGAATATGAGTAATGGGATTTAGTCATGGACAAGGATTTATAACCGAAGAATTTGAGAAAATAATAATAATACATATACTATTTAAAAATATTTGTAATGCTTCGAAATATATATTCTATTAGTTAAAATAATTTTTGGAAAATACTTGAAAATCATAAATCGTTTTGGGGCAGAAATAATCCTAAATTTATCAAGATAGGATTTTTATAGGAAGCTATATTTTAATTAGATGAAAATATCACAATTATGGTTTATAAAAAATTTTTGAAAATAGACGTAAGGCTAAGTGCAAAATAAATATAATTTTTGCTACAAAATACCTTGTAGAAAATATACCTTTATTTGCTAAAAATAATATAATAATAATAATGAAAATAACTAAATGCTAATAAAGTATTGTTATTATTTTTAAAATACTAATAAAGTTTTACAATTTAATCCACCCAAATATAACTTACCAAAAATGCCTATATACTAACACATATACATACATACATAATATTAAAATATAAAGTATTAAATTACACGAATATCTTTATTTCAGGTAATAAAATAATAATAATAATAATAATAATAAAGATAATAATAATAATAATAAAACAGAATATTAATAATATTAATAATAATAATAATTAATAATCCCATAACCTGCAAACTAAACACTCAAAAAAACAAAGAAAAATAATAATAATAATAATAATAATAATAATAATAATAATAGCTGTCCCTTCTCCTCGTTTTACGAGAAAGGAGGTCAGCCAAAAAAGAAAAAAAGAAAGCATTGAAGCAGAAGTAGGAGTGGAGTGTGGAAGAGGGAAGAAGGAGAGGAGAGAGAGGATTAAAAGAAGTCAGGGGAGAGAGAGAGAGGGAAGGAAAGATGCTGAGAGAGGGTTCGTGAGAGCGGAAGACTCGGGGAGAGCGGAAGCGGCGGACGGTACGGTGGCGCGAGCGGAGGACGGCTCATCGGCGGAGGCGGGGGTCGGGGCGGTCGACGGACGGGCGCGGCGAGGGTGGAGCCATGGCGGTAGAGTTGGAGGGGGCGCTCGTGGAGTAGGGCGACGTCGGGCGGTCTGTGGTGCCGCACGAGGACGGTCGCTGGAGGGCGCTAGTCGCGGGCGGCGGAGAGAGGCGCTCGCGAAGGCGGAGGCGGCGCTCGCGGATCCGGCCGGCGGCATAGAGGGGTTTCGTCGGAGAAGGTCGGCCCGGCGTGGGGCTGACGACGGTGGTGTGGTCACAATGGAAGGCATGGAGCTCTCCTGTCTGGGTCACGCGCATAGTCGCACGGAAGACACAGTGGCGCGGGGTCGATTGGCGACGCCGGCGGCCTAGTTGACTCGGCGGAGGTGAGGTGATGGGTTTTAGGTTTCCATTTTTTTCTTCTTTGTTGCTGGTGGTGGTAAGGTTTTGGCTGCCGGTGGTGGCGATGATGGTTTGGGTGGTGGCTGGTGGTGATGGGGACATCGCCGTGGTGGCGACGGGTGTTCCAGGGGTGGAGGCCAAGGCGGTGATGGTTGGGTAGTGTACTGTGATGTTAACGGCGATGGGGGTTTGGTGATGCTGGATTAGCGGAAGGCTGGTGGTGTCCGGGGGGTCGTGGGGTTGCCGCAGTGGTGCGGGATGAGGACGAGATGAAGGGGTGGTAGGTTTGGCGAAGTCGAAGCGGCCGATGTGGCGCTATATCTAGGGCTCGATCAGAATGTTGGGGAAACGGCGAGACGGGGTGCTGGTGTTGAGATGGGATCTCGGCCTCGGTGGAGTCGGGATAGAGAGAAGTATTGGACAAGGAGGAGATCGGGTTAGGTATTTGTGATGTATCGTGTCGGGTTGTCGACACGGAGGGGATATATGTATATGTAAAAATTTTGAAATAAGATATTGGAAAGACACCCGGGGTCGGACCCGAGGCCGTCACGGCTGACACGGAGTAGTGTTGGACACAGACACGAAGTACGCACGTTTTGGAGAATTTGTGGATGTGAGAAATTTATGGAGGAGTACCTGCCTATTTATAGGACGTGGGAATTCCCAGTTGGATAAGGATTGTGATTTATTTAAATCCCAATGGATAAATCCCGCTCTTAATTTAAATCAAATCAAAATTTATTTATTCAAATCCATCCATATTAAATCTAGGTAAATCTTGCTTTGAATCTATTTGTAAAGCATGCATAATCCATAAAAATATTTCAATTTATAAATCATAACATTAATCCAACCATTTTAAAATATTATTTTGTGAACACTAAAATTTAATAATAAAATAATTTTGAAAATTCCTAATAAATATTTAAATAGAAATATAATTTAAATTACCTTTATGCAAATTCTTAAATAATATTAATTAGTTTTTGAAACTCAAATTATGCATGGAATAAACTTCCATGTTCCTTGTATGAAAAAATATATATATATTTCTCTAAATCATTACTTATACTTGTATAAAATAAGAAATAAGGTTGAACCATCGTGACGCGACACTTTTGAAAATTTTAAGTAAATTATTATATAATATTTTGAAAACTGTCATATATATATATAAATTTGTAATCAAAACATCTTTTCCAAAAATATGTACCTTGCACATATTCGCACTCGACGAGCAATTACGAAAAATACAAATTTCGTGAACGACGTACAATACGACTATGCAACGTACAAATACAGTTTAAAAATAAATCCGTACCAATTTTAAATAATAAAAAAAGTAAAAATTTAGGGGTTTTACATCCTACCCAACTTAAAAGAATTTCGTCCTCGAAATTAAGAATTTGTAGGGGGTAAGAAGACACAAGGGGTATCGATGGGGAACAATCAATAACAAAATCATGCCGTAAGAAATCGCGATCTAGATCATAGAAGAATAATACGGTATGCTCATAATCGATAGGAATGCTAGAGGAAGTTCTAGTATAACGCCTTCGTCCTTCTAAAATAGGTGAAGACGAAAGCAATATAGAGTTCGGAGGAGGCATTATTGAATACGAATATGTGGTTCAAAGGCGACCGAATAATTCAAAAGGAGTTGCCAAGGTAGTCCTCGTAGAACGATAGATAAAAGCAAACCAAAGTGCACTCGGTTGATCAGACCATCATGCACCGGTTCTGAGTAGACAATACATTAGTGGAGGCCTCCAATAACATACGTCATGAACAAGCTTGATAAAGAATTAAGCTTGCAAAAACTAGGCTATATTAGCATCATTAGTCTACATAGTAAAAATATAGGCACGTGAGATTAAGATTGAAATAAAGTAGAATTAGTTCAAACTCCTTAAGACTCTAAGTTATATCCTATGTTGGTCTCTATACAGTCGTCATATAGTCTTCTTGTCCAAGTCCTTGGTTGGCTAAATGGGTTAGGGTCCTCTAAATTCTGGAACCTAAGTAAACTTGCTAATATAGGTCACAGGGACAAAGGGATTGCTAGGTCATAAGACATTCTACCCAACTTAAAAATTAAACTAATGGTATTTTGGGACAAGAAAGCACGTCTAACTAGTAGGGGTCACCTTCCTAACCTCTAGCAAGCACAAAGGGAAGATAAGAATAATGATAGAAGGAATCAAACAAGATACAATCGATGAGTCGAGCGGTAGTTCGAATATGGAATCGAGGAAAGAGGTCAAGTATGTGGATGAGATCCTAGACTTCTAATCCTATTCGCAGGCTTGCTTGGTACGGTAAAGTAACCAAACAATTTATCTTGACTGTGTGGGCCACCACAAAAACATGTAACGCCCCAGTCCCAAAATACGTAGAACTAGGTACGTAGACATGCCAGCTGTATTCATACGAAGTACATGGGTCTCGTATGGATACATAAGCTGTAAAATGCAGTAGAACCATAACTAATCTCATCTACACAAAAATAAATGAATAAAAGATGTCATATAATGAGAATGAATTGTCTTGATACAATATGTTGGGCGGAGACAAATCCACTACCAATAAGTAAAAGAAAAATACATGAGAAGAGAAATATTTTTTTGGCAAGCGAAGCGAAGATGATCCAAGTGCAATCATCCTCGAAGAAATAGCGATAATCACGGCTAGAGCTAGAACACCTGCGAAAGACAAGAGCACACACCTGGAGAGATAACCAGGTCCTCAGAGGGACGTAACAAGACACATAATATCATGCCATATAAACTGAATAAATATTGCTCAAATAAATAAATCAATTGAATTATAACATGGTCCAATACACACATATTGAACTAGCGTACCATCCCCCCAACCAAATAAGGACAGGAGATGGTAAACTAATTCACGGTGACGTATCTTTCCATGCTATGAATCCAATAGGGTATCTGGACCCCAACAAGGTTCAATACCTTATCATCGAAGTAGTAAGCCACACCTACAACCAAATAAGGACAAGATGTGTCGAACTAATCTGCGACAAGTTATTGTTCCAAGCCACGGTCAGATACAAGTACCCAAACCAAAAGTACTCATACCAAACGGATAAAGGTGCCTAACCGTTCTAAGTGAAATGTAGTTAAGAACAATCCTTCCTGCGCATGGGCCCTGGCTAAATAGGTTCGGCATAGTCCCCCCTTGGGGCACTAGAGGCCCAATCAGTAAGAGCATAACGTTCCGCAGAACGCCAGTGGCCGTCAGTAATCATGGGTCATCAACCCCGTATCTCTAGCGAAGCTTCCGGGTCACAAGAGAAAGTGCATCGAAGCCCATACGCTAAAGAATTGTCCTCCCTGCCCAATGCCTACTGTGTTATATCCACAACACAAAACCACTATTAACCGCTAAGTCAAACTAAGCATGCAACTTCTATTAGTGGTTATTTCTATCGTACGGCTTATACGTACCAGTGGCCAGCCAGTCACGTATGTCCGTGTTCTACATGCGACACACAACTTCGTGGTACAACGTGTCAAGGCCAATGAATGCAACACACAAGGTGGTCCCTTAAATCTAGGTTTAATGTGTAAGAAAAATAATACATAGCAGGAAATATAAATGAACAGTAAGTTCTAACAGGTTATGCCATGTATCACAGTTTATTTTGCATAAAGAAAATAATGAATAATGCATAAAATATGAGCTAAAATAAATAAACAGCAACTGGCAAGGTGTCTTGCCTGGTAGGACGCCTGGTGTGCTGCAACGATCAAGGTGGCACGAACCGCGACTTCGGTGCAACAACTATGCAAGGTGACCTCTGATGGTGGCACGGACAATTTCATTAGGTCCGAGACGGTCAGAATAGTTAAGGTCGACATAGGGTAGTCTAGAATTGGTGAGAGAATATGAGTAATGGGATTTAGTCATGGACAAAGATTTATAACCGAAGAATTTGAGGAAATAATAATAATACATATACTATTTAAAAATATTTGTAATGCTTCGAAATATATATTCTATTAGTTAAAAATAATTTTTGGAAAATACTTGAAAATCATAAATCGTTTTAGGGCAGAAATAATCATAAATTTATCAAGATAGGATTTTTATAGGAAGCTATATTTTAATTAGATAAAAATATCACAATTATGGTTTATAAAGAAATTTTGAAATTACGTGAGGCTAAGTGCAAAATATATATAATTTTTGCTACAAAATACCTTGTAGAAAATATACCTTTATTTACTAAAAGCAATATAATAATAATAATGAAAATAAAAATAACTAAATGCTTATAAATTATTGTTATTATTTTTAAAATACTAATAAAGTTTTACAATTTAATCCGCCCAAATATATACTCACCAAAAATGCCTATATACTAACACATATACATACATACATAATATTAAAATATAAAGTATTAAATTATAGAAATATCTTCATTTCAGGTAATAAAATAATAATAATAATAAAGATAAAGATAATAATAATAATAATAAAGATAATAATAATAAAATAGAATATTAATAATAATAATAATTAATAATCCCATAACCAGCAAACTAAAATTCAAAAAAAAACAAAAAAATAATAATAATAATAATAATAGTAGCTGTCCCTTCTCCTTGTTTCAGAGATAGGAGGTCAGCCAAAAAAAAAGAAAAAAAAGAAAGCATTGAAGCAGAAGTAGGAGTGGAGTGCGGAAGAGGGAAGAAGGAGAGGAGAGAGAGGATTAAAAGAAGTCAGGAGAGAGAGAGAGAGAGAAGGAAGGAGAGATGCTGAGAGAGGGTTCGTGAGAGCGGGAGACTCGGGGAGAGCGGGAGCGGCGACGGTACGGTGGCGCGAGCGGAGGATGGCTCGTCGGCGGAGGCGGGTTCGATCGGTCGGGGCGGTCGGCGGACGGGCGCGGCGAGGGTGGACCCATGGCGGTAGAGTTGGAGGTGGGCGCTCGTGAAGTCGGGCGACGCCGGGCGGTCTATGGCGCCGCACGAGGACGGTCGCTGGAGGGCGCTGGTCGCGTGCGGCGGAGGGAGGCGCTCGCGAAGGCGGAGGCGGCGCTCGCGGATCTGACCGACGGCAGAGAGGGGTTTCGTCGGAGAAGGTCGGCCCGACGTGGGGCTGACGACGGTGGTGTGGTCACAACGGAAGGCACGAAGCTCTCCTCTCTGGGTCACACGCGTAGTCGCGCGGAAGACGCGGTGGCGCGGGGTCGGTTGGCGACGTCGGCGGCCTGTTCGGCTCGACGGAGGTGAGGTAATGGGTTTTAGGTTTCTATTTTTTTTTCTTCTTTGTTGCTGGTGGTGGTAAGGTTTTAGCTGCCGGTGGTGGCGATGATGGTTTAGGTGGTGGCTGGTGGTGATGGGGACATCACCGTGGTGGCGACGGGTGTTCTAGGGGTGGAGGCCAAGGCGGTGATGGTTGGGTGGTGTACTGTGATATTGAAGGCGATGGGGGTTTGGTGATGCTGGATTAGTGGAAGGCTGGTGGTGTCCGGGGGGTCGTGGGGTTGCCGCAGTGGTGCGGGATGAGGACGAGATGAAGAGGCGGTAGGTTTGGCGAAGTCGAAGCGGACGATGTGGCGCTATATCTAGGGCTCGGTCAGAATGTTGGGGAAACGACGAGACGGAGTGCTGGTGTTGAGATGGGGTCTCGGCCTCGGTGGAGTCGGGATAGAGAGAAGTATTGGACAAGGAGGAGATCGGGTTAGGTATTTGTGATGTATCGTGTCGGGTTGTCGACACGGAGGGGATATATGTATATGTAAAAATTTTGGAATAAGATATTGGGAAGACACCCGGGGTCGTACCCGAGGCTGTCACGGCTGACACGGAGTAGTGTTGGACACAGACACGAAGCACGCACGTTGTGGAGAATTTGTGGATGTGAGGAATTTATGGAGGAGTACCTGCCTATTTATAGGACGTGGGAATTCCCAGTTGGATAAGGATTGGGATTTGTTTAAATCCCAATGGATAAATTCCGCTCTTAATTTAAATCAAATCAAAATTTATTTATTCAAATCCATCCATATTAAATCTAGGCAAATCTTGCTTTGAATCTATTTGTAAAGCATAATCCATAAAAATATTTCAATTTGTAAATCATAACATTAATCCAACCATTTTAAAATATTATTTTGTGAACACTAAAATTTTATAATAAAATAATTTTGAAAATTCCTAATAAATATTTAAATAGAAATAGAAATATAATTTAAATTACCTTTATGAAAATTCTTAAATAATATTAATTAGTTTTTGAAACTCAAATTATGCATGGAATAAACTTCCATGTTCCTTGTATGAAAAAATATATATATATTTCTCTAAATCATTACTTATACTTGTATAAAATAAGAAATAAGGTTGAACCATTGCGACGCGACACTTTTGAAAATTTTAAGTAAATTATTATATAATATTTTGAAAATTGTCATATATAAATAAAAATTTGTAATCAAAATATCTTTTCCAAAAATATGTATCTTGCACATATTCGCACTCGACGAGCAATTACGAAAAATGCAAATTTCGTGAGCGACGTACAATGCGACTATGCGACGTACAAATACATTTTAAAAATAAATACGTACCAATTTTAAATAATAAAAAATAGTAGAATTTAGGGGTTTTACAGTTTTTCTAGTCTATATTCATTTTTAGGTATATATAAATTTATATATACATTTATATTCCTTTGATAAAGAATAAAATAATAATAACCATTAATAATAAATAATTTATATTTAATAACCACAATAATAACATTTATAATAATAATAATAATTTCAATAACAATTAAAATAATCCAATAGTAGTTTCTGGGTGGAAATATCATATACCCTCGTTACTGGGCTCCAAAAAATCGTATCAATACTCTAAAATACCATCTGATTTTATTAATATCTATATTATAAGTATAATTAATATTTAGAAAATATTTGGCGATTCACAAAAATATATACAAAGTATTTGCACATACATAAATATGTCTACATGGGCCTCTTTGGTCTCGATGCATGCCTACATAGGCTTGGCCCGGTCCGGGTCCAGTCCGGACTAGATTGGCATAACCGGATTTCCCAAAAGTCATTAAATTAATAAATAACTTAATTAAATTCTTCATAGAGGTTAAGTCGTAACTTGGCCTAGTTTTTCTAGTTGGAACACACTTATGGGTGGGTCTTCCCTACCATGGCTAACACATTAGTCAAGGCACGCGACAACGCTATCCGTGCCACGATTTCTAGTCATCTTGTACTCCAATCCTAACCATGACTTAGGGCCTTCAATAATGATTAATTAATTAAATATTTATAAAAATTCTAAAAATCGTAATTCAAATAAAATAAAATAAAATTATATTAAAATTTCGAGAAGGGGGTTACAGCGACAAACCAGTTTGCTTTCGATTTTAATTATTTTGAGTTTTACTATTTGGTACATCAATTAGAGTTTGTCAATTATCAAAATGGAAGAGATTGTTGGCCCATATAGATCATGGTCACACATGATTTCGATAACCAACTAAAACTCTAGTTTGATATAACAAATAATATACTGCTACAATTGATGGATGACTGCTTTGCTACAACATCTGATCAAGCCTTCGCCAGATGAACAAGTTGCTGAACTAAGTTGTTTTCATTGTTATTATGTATTTTTCAAATTTATTGAGTTTAGAAAAAATATACATCAGACGAAATTGACACTTGGCTAGCTTCTAAAGTCCGCTTCCAAATAAGCCTACCCAATTCTATTGACCTGTCCATAGTCCAAAACGTCCAGCCTACAATACAAAAGGAGCCCAAAATCTATGTGTTTACACATAGACCTGACTGGTCATAGGACAACCGAACTCGAACCGAAATTGGTCACTCTGGCCCAACATCCCACTAGATTAAGTCTCCATGTAGAATCGGCTCCAACATTCGATTTTTTGAATGTTAGGGAACTGAACTCTGTCCGAATTCGGTCCTAGGCAACCCTATAAATACATGAGAGTTTCTCATTCTTTTCACTCATCTCATTCTCTCTTCTCTATCTCTTTCAAAGAGTTCTTTGAGCTATTCACTTTCAAATATGAGCCTTTACGACTCTTAGCCAAGCTAGTGCCAGTTCGGTTCGATCTAGAAGTTTGGTCGAGTTGTAAAGAAGGCTTAAAAACCAGTTCATTTTTATCATGATTTTGAAGTCGACAAGTCATTCGGATCAAAGGCTTGCAGATGTGAAGTAGTGCTCTTCAGATTAAAAGCACGTTTTGTTAGGAGTTGCAAGCACTTCGGATTCAAAGCTTGTATTTTACAGCATAGTGGATTCAATATCGAGCAAGAATACTCGAGATTGGACTAGTCCGCTCAGAGAGATACTAGTATAAAATCTCGGTATTTGAGTTTGCTTTTCTTAACTCTTTACTTTGCGCAAGTTATTTTATATTGCCTGCTTATACGTCAGCTATTTACTGCCATACATTTTTAAGTGATGATTATTATTTTGCTGCACACACGTGCTCTATTCACCCCCACCCCCCTACTAGAGGTTCTTAACGTTCCTACATAGCCTTCATACATATATAAAAGCATCAACTCAGCAAATTGACTCCTAGAGCATTACGTTGTGTCTTTCTCGGGTATACTGATCATCAAAAGGGTACCGATTATATCACCATCTAATTCAACAAATGTATATTACACTAGTTGTTGTTTTTCATAAAAATTTGATGTATTTTTCTCTCAGCTGGAACTTCAGGGGGAATATGAGGAGGAAGTTCAGACTCAAGATTATGGTTATATGGTGTTCCCATATCTGAAGTGTTCCCCCTAATCTAGAAACCATGGTGTGAGTAACTTGGAAATAAGTGGTATAACATTTTACCAAATTGGTGAATAACACCTAGAAGATGAAGTTGCGGCTCCATCTCGGTATGATTCTCCCATGCCAAGGCAACTATAACACCACACTAATTGCTTGATAAGGATGTTCTTGAGTTGACGTTTAAACCACCTAGAAAATCAGATACTTAGGCAACTCCAAAGGGGCTGGCGAATAGAGTGCGTCAGAAATAATCCCCTTATTTAAAATTTAAAGGCAGAGTACCAACTAAATAAAACAGTAAAGCACAAATATAAATAATAAAAATAGAGTTTAGAAATGCAAACACAAACACAATAATGTATACTGGTATCCCTCATGGAGGACTAATCCACTCTCGGGAACTTTTGCTCGATGTTAATCCAGTATCTGTGAAAACACAAGTTTTGATCTGAAGGCTTGCTTGAAAACACAAGAAATGCAAACACAAACACAATAATGTATACTGGTACTTCTGAATTCCCAAGATACGTGCTTTGATCTGAAGAGCGCGTCGACTTCAAACTCGAATAAAATACGAACTTGTTTCCAAGATTTTACAACTCGAGCCAACTTCTAAATTTAAACCGTACTGGCATAGAAGGCTTGGAAGCTGTAATCTTGGGAATTCAGAAGGTTTAAAGCACAGGTAGTACTCAATAGAATATATGCATGTAAGAATGAGTGAGTTGGAATGGTATGGATTTTTTAGCTATTTATAGTCTTTTTGTGGACAAAGTTTGATCTGAGTTTTGTTCCCTAACGTTCAAAAAGCATAACGTTGGCGCCTAGTCTCCAGGAAGTAGTCAATTAGGATTTTTGTTTGTGGGGGCACATACTTCGATCTGAAATCTGTCTAGGACAGAACTCTGACCGAGTTCTATATGTCCAGTTCCAGAAAGTTCGGTTTGACTAGATGGGTTTGAATTGGGTTTGGTTTGAGCTGGTTTTTTGGTAGGCTAATTTGAGTGGACTCGAGTGCCAACTATTTGCCAAGTGCGACTCAATTTACAACAGTCCTAGACTCAAAATAAAATGTAAAAATATATAATAAGTTGAATGAAACCAAAAATAACTTGCACCAATCTTCTTGTAGACAATAGCAGAGAACTCCATCTTATTTGAGCTTCAGTCGTATCATATTATAACATATTTAACCAAAGTTTTGTTATTTATCAAAATCAGGTTGACCATGACCGATTGGGCCAATAGAAAGAAATACCACATTATCACACCAAAGGTATCCCTAGATTCACATATGAACCTAAATTTTCTAGTAAATTAAGATATTCCATGATTCGTTATGTGTCTTACCATATCGTTTATCAGAATCAAATCAGTCATTTGTAAATAAATTATCTATTGTATATCTATTCCTAAAGGTGTGCATGAAGCCTCAATAACCAAGATGTAAAGATGTTATAAATGAATAAATAAAGTCCTAGAAGAAAAATACAACTTGGGAATTTGTTAATCGTCCAGCAAAAAATAAACCAGTTGGACGTCGGTGGTGGTTTTATATTGTGAAGTACAAAGAAAATGGTATAATTTAACTATTTAAGGTAAAACTGATGGCAAAAGGGTGCACCCAGACCTATGGGGTTGTTAAAAAGACATTTCTGCCTGTAACTAAAATTAACACATCTCGAGTCTTGTTGTCTCTAGTTGTGAACTTGGTTGACCATTACTATAAATTGATATTAAGAACATCTTTCTACATGGTGAGTTGTCAGAAGAAGTTTACATGGACATCCCACCAGGTTTCATGATACCTCGAATGCATAGTAGATCGAAAGGTGTGTTGTCACGCCTTGGTTCCACTGAACCAAAGTCGCCACTGGTGCAGGGAGTCGCTTGGATATTCTATGGCGTTTAGAGCTAGTTTTGGCAACTTCAAGTTGTTCTTCTGGAAGATGTTATATTTTGTTATAAACGACATTATATATGGAACATAGTTTATTGTATTAGTTTCATGATTGTAAGTCAATTGTTGGCCATGGAGCACTTTTTGTATTATGATGTAAATTATCAACAAAAAGAATCTTTTTTTCACATATCTTGTATCTATCAACTTTTTTGCTTATTTTTACTGCAACAACTTTAATCCTGAGATGTTTTATCAATCGTATATGTTCATGCATTGTACAAGTACAATTTGGACTTACGTTCAGTGACGATTTTTTATTCTGCAGAATCGGGGCCTGACATTTTCAGGTTAAGAAAATCGTCGTATAGACTGAAATAATTTCTAAGAACTTGATTCAGAACAATCATAAAATTTATGAGAGCCTTTGGTTATTAGGAGAGAGTCGGACCAAACACTATTCTTGAAGAAACGACGAGGTAAGATCACTGCACTTATTGTATATGTGGAAGACATGATGGTTACAGGGAATGATCGATCATGAGGAGAGAAAGGCCTTGCAGAGTTACTTGTCTAGAGAGTTTGAGATGAAAGACCTTGGTCCCTTGAAATATTTTCGTGGGATCGAAGTGTCTCAATTAGATAAAGGGATCTTTCTCTCTCAAAAAAGTACACCTTACATTTGTTACAAGAAACATGTATGTTAGCATGTCAACCAGTTGATATAACTTTGGAAGAAGGATTGAAGTTATGTGTTGAACTAATCAGGTGGTGGTTGATAAAGGGAGATACAAGACTTGTAGGAAGATTAATGTATTTAGCACACAAAAGGTCGGACCTTACCTATGCATTAAGTATTGTCAGGCAGTTTATGCATAATCATGGAGAGCAACATATGAATGTAGTTATGCAAATTTTGAGGTATTTAAAGATTGCTCTTGGAAAGAATTTTTTATTTACTAAGAATCTAGGTCATCTAAGCGTGGGTGTATATATATATAGGGAAGATTTATGAAATGCCCAAAAACTAAAAAAGTTTTATGTAAAATCCACCGCTAAAAAAACTTTCATCGCGTGCCCAGAATTAGAGAAACTTATCCAAAGCGGGTTCCAAATGACCCTTTTGCCCTTCCTTTTAATTTATTGGAAACACCCACAAAACTGCTCTTAAAAAAACGTTTCAATACTCCATCTTCTTCCATACGCTGCTCACTTTCGAATCTAGGTTTTCTCCTCAAAAATCTTCAAAAACTCGTCGAAAAATTTCGGAAAGACCGGGACGAACGACAAAAGTGCTAAAACGGAGGTCCAAACATCATTTTTTTGCGAATCTAAAATTTCGGAAGGCCGTCTAACGATGAAGCTGTTACTTTCAGTCTCCTCGGCGATACGCTCATTTTGCGACAAACGGGACCTCGTTTCGACCTCCCAGTCAAAAGTTATGGCCCTCCAAAGTTTCAGCTAACCATAAAATGCAGGAGAATGGCATTCTCCGTCTTAATTTACACGGAGAATGACCATTCTCCGTCTTAATTAGGACGGAGAATGACATTCTTCGTCTTAATTTATACGGAGAATGGTCATTCCAGTGTTAAAACGCAGGAGAATGACCATTCTCCGTGTTAAATGAAACGGAGAATGTCATTCTCCGTGTTAAATAAAACGGAGAATGGCATTCTCCGTCCTAATTAAGACGGAGAATGGCCATTCTCCGTGCTAAATTAAATGGAGAATGACCATTCTCCGTCTTAATTAGGACGGAGAATGCCATTGTGTAATTTATCACGGAGAATGGTCATTCTAGTGTTAAAACGCAGGAGAATGACCATTCTCCGTGTTAGAAACACGGAGAATGCCATTCTCCGTGTTAATTAGGACGGAGAATGCCATTCTCCGTCTTAAATAAAACGGAGAATGCCATTCTCCGTCCTAATTAAGACGGAGAATGACATTCTCGGTCCTAATTAAGACGGAAACGGAGAATGTCATTCTCCGTGTTAATTAGGACGGAGAATGGCATTCTCCGTCTTAAATAAAACGGAGAATGGCATTCTCCGTCCTAATTAAGACGGAGAATGCCATTCTCCGTCCTAATTAAGACGGAGAATGGTCATTTCCAGTGTTAAAACGTGTAATTTAGTTTTTTCAGGAATAAAGAGTTTCGTTCTTCTTTCAAAGCGATGATAATTCTTATGGAAAAGAAGAAGAAAGATCTTCTCTCCACAATTGAAGATCTGAGTTCAAATGTCTCCACGATGAAGATGATGATGATGGTGATGATGATGACGAGCGATGATCTGAGTTCGACTGAAGAAAAACATACCGAACTACGAACGATTTTTGCGATCTCTGCTGAATATGAGAGCAATGGAATTCAGATTTCCCGTGAAGAAGAAGAAGACGAAAATCGCAATCCAGATCTGAGTTTTTTGAATTCAAATACATATAGATGACCAATTCGCGCGGAGGGGTAGTTTCGGTATTATAAAAATAGCAGTTTCTAGCGGGTGGCATCTAAAAGGGAATCTTGGAATATTTAACGTGAAAATACTTAATTCTGGGTATTTCATAAAACGTATCCAGCGGGTGGGCATTTCATAAAAGCCCACCCCGAAATTGGGTTTCTCAGCAATTTCCAGATATATATATTGATGTTGATGGGGCCAGAGCAATAAATCATAGGTGGTCTACCTCAAGTTTTACTTCACATTTATAGGCGGAAACCTTGTCACATGGAGACAAAAAAATAAAATGTCGTTGCACGATCAAGTGCAGAAGGTGAATATAGTGGTATGAAACTTGGAGTTTGTAAAGTATTATGGCTAAGACTTCTCTTGAGGGATTTGGGCTATTCACCACGACAACCAATTCGGTTATATTGCGATTACAAAGCAGCATGTTATATTGTCCATAATCTTTAATGATCGCATCAAGCATGTGGAAGTAGACAAATTCTTATCAAGAAGAAGTTGGAGAGAAAATTCAAGAGTTGCCTGAGATTTGGTGAGAGAATGATTAGTTGGTCGATATCCTCACTATAAACATTTTCAAAATCAAGTTTTCTTAAAGGTTTTTTTTTTTTTTTTTGTCAAGTTGGGCATGTGATGTTTATGCACCAACTGGAAGGAAAGTGTTAGAGACTTTCCTATTCTAGAGATATTGTATCTATATTATTAAAGATATATAGACAGATATGTTATCTTAACTGCATGAGTGATCAGAGAATCTAATTTTATTATTTCATCACTATATATGTACCTATAGAGATCCATTTATAATATGAAAAATATTATCCAAAATTAAAAACATCTGTACTGTAAATTAAGGATCCAAAATTTTCTTATAGCAACTTGTCCCTGTCAGAAAAGAAAGATACGATATTGTTCTTTGGAAGACATTCCCATCAAACTGCATTAATCCTAATAGTGAATAATTATGCCAAATTCTTTATTTAGGGATTCCGTAGAGGAGAGAATCCAAATTGAAAATTACTTGGTATACTCCGCCTATACATACAAGCATCCAAAAGGCCTCCCTCCAAATGTAGATGAATTACAATTTGCTAATCAACAGACGTTTAAAAAAAAAAAAAAATCCATGCACGCCCACATATTCTGTCACTTTGCATGAGTATATATATATATATATATATATATATATATATATATATATATATATATATATATATATATATATATATAAAATATATATATATCCATGCATGGATAATATTGCTTAGCCGGCTGCAGCAACTAAACTAATCCGACTCTACTGGTGTTACTTGATCTCCAAGTGGAGATTCATTCCAAGATTCATACGCGTCCCGAACAAATACATCCATCCAAGCATACAAACTAAAAACTAAGCAGCAAGAAGAAGCCCTCTCCACTGTTATAAACCCCGCTTGAAAGAATCAGACGGAGAGAGAGATTGAAGGTCCACTAATTATCGGTGTCCCAAACGCGAAGGAGAGGGATGGTGACGCTGTTAAGGTTCAAGATACTGTCGACTACCTGCATCACGCCGAAGAGCTCATCGAGAAGCAACAGCGTCGTCGTCGTCGCGGACGCCATGGCGGCTGCCCCATCGTCCAGGAGGGTGACCTTGGGGAATCTACTCGGCCAGTCGCCAAGCCAGAACGTGACGAGAAGTAGCAGCGGCCCGGTGGCGGCCGTCGTGGCCGAAAAGAAGCATGCGAGAAGGACGCTGAGGGACATTTTCGAGTCGGACTACTGTGAGTTTGCAGCTGAGGCTCGTGAGACCGATGGGCCTCTGCCTACGCTGGTCATGGGAACGAACGAACGTGCGGGCGTGGACGGCAGCCAGCAGAGGCTGGGGATCCAGGGACTGGGATCGGGCAGGAGCAGTACTAGCGTCGAACACAGGCGGTCGGGTGCAACCGGGAACCGGATGAGGAGGAGGAACGCTTGGAGGCCGGCGCTCGTTTCGATTCCAGAGTGAGAGGGACACGCGTTGTGATTTTCTAGACTGCTGGTGGGCTTATTTACCAAAAATCAGAGTTAATAAAAGCAACAACATGTGATGCATTGGGTGCTATTGCTCCTTCTTTTTTCCTTTCTTTTTCTCTTCTATTTTCTTTTTTTAAGGCCTCGTTTGGTTCGCGGAATATGGAAGAAAATGGAAATCAATTCCTTGATATTTTTTTCATTGATTTTTTTTCCGATATTTGAAAATGTCAATAAATTTGAAAAAAAAGTGAATACTTCAATGTGGAAAAGTGATTCCTTGTTTTGATGGAAGGAATTACTTTTCCACCTAATTTTTCTTCCATTGGAAATCATTTTTCTTTCCTCCTCAATTTTTTTGGCACCCAAACATAGGAAAGTAATCACTTTCTTTTTCCAACCCGATGATTCCGCAAACTTGAGTGTGTTTTTTTCGGCATCGATCATTATTCATGACAGTTCAGGGTAATTTGAGAGGGAGGAGAGAGAGAGAGAGAGAGAGAGAGAGAGGATGAAAATTAGATACAAGTCCGACTGATATTGGCAGAACCAGGAGCAATGCCGCTGAAGAAGACGACACAGGAAACAATAAGGAAGGACCAGGATAGATCAAAGATACAAGCATGTGATCAGGTCAAGATTTCAGGGATTGGAGGATACGAGCAGAGATCAAGGGCGAGTACTGATTGAGACATCTATTCGGTAAACCCTCACAGATCTTGATTCACAAGACCTGCATGGGCCACCACTTAAACCGTATCACGCCCCAGAACCAGAATACTGGCGAGCGGAGACGGACACAACCAGCTATTGAAGTGCAACCCACCTCACTATACGGTCACGGCTGTCTAGATACGTGAGGGTTTAACTACAAGCCATCAGTCTCCTATGGTCATGAACAAGCCTATTGTCTCAATCTCAAGCAAGTAATAGCAGTTACAAGATGTCAAAGCACCAAATATACAATAGTAAGGCGTTCCATACATTACATATTTGGATGATCATGAAGCTAGTCATACAAAATATAAAGACTAGCAAGAGCTTCAGTCATACATGATCAACCCTAGGATTTGTCAACCATGTTACAGCCCGTAGGCAGACAGTAAATAAATTGCAATTGAGCTAACACATGCTCGTCGGCTAAACGTCTCAAAGAATAATTTTACAATGGAGTGGGAGAGCCAAAATAAAACCCACTCGTTACCCGAGTTACGCCTGGAGGTCACCATCTGACTAGAAGGTAGGGAGATCCTCTGGAGCTGCTCCGGTATCTGGCCATACAAAACCAGCTGGATCAGATCCGAGAAAGAGCAAGTGCCACAAAGGAGGCTTCACTTAAGAACTAAAACCAGCATATCAGAAACATAAAATAAGAAAGATAATAATAAGACATGAAATCTAAATAGAGCAATAAATGTCAAGTGGATAAGGAATCATTCTGATCAGTTATCGATAAGGTAAGTATAAGCTGTCACGCCCCGCTCCCGTAGGAGCGATCATCCTCGCTAAGGCATGATGTCGCACGAGCCTAGATTGCACTCGTGCAAGGCGGGTTCCATAACGGCTGATTTCAGCGGCTGCGACGGAGTCGTCGCACAGAAGTCCCATGCAGAGACATTAAACATGCAGCAAAAATTTAGAACAAAATACAAGTTACTCAAAGAAGCTCTTTTATTGATATTGAACAAGGTTACAATGGGGGCGCAAGGCCAAGATTACAATCACTCAAATACACTTGTCTCACATTACAAATCTCTCAGCTCTCTCTCATCTCTCAATACAACGCTTGAACCAGCGAAAGCTTCGGAAGGCGACGTCCATACATTATGTCCCGTATAAGTCTTGACTCCATGCGGCCGCACGCTTCGAATCGCCAAGGAACTCCGTGCCTCGACGCATCCAAGCGAGCTCCGCGCCATGAGCTTCTACCTGTGCCTGCACATGAAAACTATGTGGTTGTCAGTACTCAACTGTACTGGTGGAATGAGCTCCTCGCCCACCCATACAAAACCAACACGTTAATTTACTTTGTGCAACATAATCCCTTCTTATCAATTGTCTTTCTAGTCTTGCCTTAGGATCAGTTTTATGACCGACGCCTTGCCTATTTTGTGTCTTTACACCATCCCGTGCTTGCAACATCAATGTTAACTCAACAACGTTAACCTATCAAGTCGTGTTTGCCTTACGGCTTCAAATCAGAGATGCAACTACGCGATAAGACTCCATTTCCGTGTGACCGTGCTACAAACCCTTGCTGAGGCCGTGCCTCGCAACTCAGTGAAACTTAACCATATCGCCGCCTTACGTCCCTTGCTACTTTGATCATCACCGACCCAATCGAGACTTGTGAACTTAGTGTCACTTGACCAACTTGCCTTACGGCGATTCCTGACTTAAACTCAAACAACACAAACCCAACTTTTGCAACTCACATGTCAACACTTGAGACTCGACGCCATAACTCGTGTCGAAGCACGATGCCTATGTTGAAGCCAAATCTTAGGCCCAGACTTTGTGTTCCAACTTGTACACACATTCAACTCGACTCAATCCAAAGGCATACACGCGGATAGCCGCCATTTGCCGACATCTATATGAACTTGGCCACTAGCATCACAAGCTATCCTGAGACATATAGCTTTTTGTTAAATCGGGGACCTTCCAACGCAAATAGCTAGCATCCGTTGTAAGCCTCCGCTTTAACCATGTGCTCAAACCTTATGCACCACTATACCATGTTTCCTCCTAGGCCGAGTCGGTCCCATGGCCCAGGGTTGCCGCTCGAGAAAGCATCGTCCTTGTCGACAAGTTGTCCATGACCATGCAAGACTCGACTCAAACTGACGTCTCACACAGTCATTATTCTTTCAATGATACTCTCTATTTCAAAACCATGTTCAAGACTTCTATCCTTGAGATCCCTCGACAACCCACGGTCGCGAGCCTTCTCCCTTGATACTCATTGAGATCCCTCGATGACCCATGGTCGCGAACCTTCTCCCTTAATGCAATATCCTTTTTACTCAACTTAGAAATGACTCCTTGATAGCCCCCTTTTTCTAAACTCGACTTGAAAACCCACCGTAGCTCGTGCCTTAAACCAATCGTGCTTTACGCGACACTCCTACCCAAGTCGACGGGCCTTGAGATCGTGGGACTACTTAACTTTGACAAACCGCAAAAAGGGCGGGACGGTACTTGTAACGTCTTAGGTCGACCGGCATAAATTTGTCTAACTTAACTTCAAGCCTACAACTTAACCCGAGGGACGAGCAAAGGCTATGCTAAGCCTTGTGCAGTGGAAGCGTGCATGCTTTATCAAGCATTTACGCAGGCGACGCCTATGACTTAGGCAAGTTCATAGTTTTGTGTCGAAGACCAACTTTCCTTCTCCCAAGCCATGGGACGAAGGACTGAGTGTCATTTTCAAAGCACGCCGTGCACCAACTCTAAGCCGACCGTTGGACCTTTCCATATTCTATCTCAATTCGACCCGTCGGGATTACTCCCTTTAGCTATGTGGATTCATCTCTTTTATTATTAAGCCTACTTGTGCAAGTTAAAAATATGCGATTTATTAAGTGAAGGCAAAGATGAGGCGAGTTCACTGAAACTACCCCACCTGAGCGAGCGGTCGCCTCGACCGAGTGATGTCTTCGAGCAGCCGTTGCAAGGCTAAGTCCGAACGCCGTCGGCGTTCCTATTCCTCCGATTGACTGAGCGGGACGGGGCACTGCATCATACACCACTCAGAAAAAGTTTCGTCCTCGAAATTAACTGAGTACACTTATCGACTTATCACTTTACTCAACATTCAAGGACTCTCGCACACGCTACGCCTATGCGTTTTCCAAATCCGAGCCACGCTCGTGCTACCCACAATCCTTTTCTTCTAAACTCACGATCTCAAAATCCTCGACACTTTTCCGTTCCTCAAGTCTCACTTGATTCAACGTATCACTTAGTTGGATCGTACACATGTTCCAGGCATCCCCAAAATACAGGCATTTCAACCAAGCCTCGTGATAGCGAATCCGCCATCACCACTCGAGTCGGATCGTGCACATATTCGGGCGTCCCTGATATACGTGCATGTCAACCGAGACTCGCGAGTGTGCCTCCATAAATCCTACCACTTCGCACTCGGACGTCTGCCTAACCGCTAGGCTATGTCTTTCCGTCAGTACTGGAATCATAGTTCCCAAACAACCATATCAACACTGACCCCATCCTATGGTCAAACCAATTTGATAGTACGGAATTTTCTACCCAAGCTCACATCACTCCGATTTTTAAACGTCGAGCATATATTTTCTACACACATCCCAACATTCGTCGCACGGGATCTGAGTCATTCCGCAAAGCCATCCTACGATAACTCACGTTCAACCAATTCCACGACGTATCAATCTCACTCGTTTATCAAGCCATTTCGTACAGTCTATCTCTTCGCACACGCTCGACATAGTTCGTCTATCAATCCTTCTCAATTCAAGCACGCTATGACGCAATTCATCTCTAAACCATAATTCACATTTCACATTTCCTAAGTCATTCATCCCAATTCACGAAATCAATCACCAGGTCATCTGACTTAACAATACGTTACGCTCCGATCTCACGCGAGTCAGATATCCACGGTGGACATGAATCACCATGCACGCTCTCGCGGAAAAATCATCCTCATCGGGACGTAACTCTTGTTCGAGTCTAGACTAATTCATTCTCGATGCGCGAATTGGACCTACTCAATCCTCAAGTTTATTTCATTCATCAATCGTAAGTCCTAACATCCTCAAATTTTTCTTCGCATCAAACCGATAAGTCGAGACAATCAAAGTTGTCGCATCCTGATTTTCCGAGTTCGATCATTCCCGCGACATGAATCACCATGTCAGCACTCACGCGGAACGATCGCCCAAAATCCGATGCGATGCATGTGCGAGGCTAGAGTTGCGCTCGCGCAAGACAAGAATATCGACGATGTGGTTCTCCGCGTAACCATCAAGACACTTTCATTTTCATCCAACGTTCATCTCGATCAAAATCCTTAGTATAGCATCCAACCGAACAATAACACTTGCACGATCGTCATTCGCCGAGTCAGAGTACCCCCGAGTTATCGCATATCGATCTTTGATACGCCTCAATACCATCGATGATATGCGTAACCTGACGATCTTCCCTTGCAACAAGTTTCGAGTCGTGAGAATGATGCTATCGTCCGACTGGATAATCTCCTCGACATTCAATTCAAGTTCGATCATTATCCCTCGAATCATTCACAACATCAGTTTCCTCAAACCCGAATTCACGTATCGTTCATCTGTTTATCTTAAGTCATCGACCAATGTATTTCCTCAATCCGCATCGTCCCTTTGCTAATTCAATTCATCAGACGAGACATCCATTCCAATCCTCAAAGTCATTTGCGTAACTTCAAAATCAAACCTTTCATGCATGTTAACTTTTTGTCGTGCTAACTTTTCGTATATGATCCGTATCAATTTTCTCGATCAAGTCATCCATTCGTACGTCCTAACTTTTTCTTCGATTCGATTTCACCTACTCAATCATTTTTGCGTTTCGTACTCGCGCAATCCTCAATCCCGCGCACGTTCCGTGCACGTTATTTCTAGTATGTTCGAATCAACATGTCAAACTTCAAGATTAAACTTATTCAATGATACTCGTTCTACGGCTTTGCATAACGCGACGCTTGCTGATAGACTCACCGACACCCCGCATCCTTAATCGATCGATCGACATCCCTGAGGCTATCGCATACACCACTCAGGGATGAAGTCATTCAACAAATCCTTAACATATCATTCGATTCACAATCTACTTCCTCGAATTTCCGTCCGAACGATCCCTAAATTTTCAAGCACGCTCGCCTTATATCGCACCGACGATAACATCGTCATTCGATAGCACCCCTATCGATAGTCATCTCATTTACTAAATCAAGTCTAACTCATTCTTGCTCGAAATACTACAAATTCTGCATTCGACTTTTCTAAGGTCGACGCAACTGTGGTGTATATGTCCAGTCCGACTTAGCCAACCGTGCTTACGCAAACCATCTTTTTGTTTCTTTTCAAAACTGTTCTCCTACATTTAGCAAAATAGATAGACTTATTGTATGGACATCCCGTGGGACAATTGAGAGAGAGCGCACCAACGATATCAACTTTGCGGAAGCAACACATTCAGAGTTTGCGGAAACAACGGAGTTAAAGAATTCAATCGATAGTCCAAGGACGTAAAGCCGTGCTCTGATACCATTATGTCATGCCCCGCTCCCGTAGGAGTGATCGTCCTCGCTAAGGCGTGATGCCGCACGAGCCTAGATTGCGCTCGTGCAAGGCGGGTTCCATAACGGCCGATTTCAGCGGCTACGACGGAGTCGTCGCACAGAAGTCCCATGCAGAGAAATTAAACATGCAGCGGAAATTTAGAACAAAACACAAGTTACTCAAAGAAGCTCTTTTATTGATATTGAACAAGGTTACAATGGGGGCGCAAGGCCAAGATTACAATCACTCAAATACACTTGTCTCACATTACAAATCTCTCAGCTCTCTCTCATCTCTCAATACAACGCTTGAACCAGCGGATGCTTCGGAAGGCGACGTCCATACATTATGTCCCGTATAAGTCTTGACTCCATGCGACCGCATACTTCGAATCGCCAAGGAACTCCGTGCCTCGACGCATCCAAGCGAGCTCCGCGCCATGAGCTTCTACCTATGCCTACACATGAAAACTATGTGGTTGTCGGTACTCAACTGTACTGGTGGAATGAGCTCCTCGCCCACCCATACGAAACCAACACGTTAATTTATTTTGTGCAACATAATCCCTTCTTATCAATTGTCTTTCTAGTCTTGCCTTAGGATCAGTTTTATGACCGACGCCTTGCCTATTTTGTGTCTTTACACCATCCTGTGCTTGCAACATCAATGTTAACTCAACAACGTTAACCTATCAAGTCGTGTTTGCCTTACGGCTTCAAATCAGAGACGCAACTACGCGATAAGACTCCATTTCCGTGTGACCGTGCTACAAACCCTTGCTGAGGTCGTGCCTCGCAACTCAGTGAAACTTAACCATATCGCCGCCTTACGTCCCTTGCTACTTTGATCATCACCGACCAATCGAGACTTGTGAACTTAGTGTCACTTGACCAACTTGCCTTGCGACGATTCCTGACTTAAACTTGAACAACACAAACCCAACTTTTGTAACTCACATGTCAACACTTGAGACTCGACGCCATAACTCGTGTCGAAGCACGACGCCTATGTTGAAGCCAAATCTTAGGCCCAGACTTTGTGTTCCAACTTGTACACACATTCAACTCGACTCAATCCAAAGGCATACACGCGGATAGCCGCTATTTGCCGACATCTATATGAACTTGGCCACTAGCATCACAAGCTATCCTAAGACGTATAGCTTTTTGTTAAATCGGGGACCTTCCAACGCAAATAGCTAGCATCCGTTGTAAGCCCCCGCTTTAACCCTGTGCTCAAACCTTATGCACCACTATACCCTGTTTCTTCCTAGGCCGAGTCGGTCCCATGGCCTAGGGTTGCCGCTCGAGAAAACGTCGCCCTTGTCGACAAGTTGTCCATGACCATGCAAGACTCGACTCAAACTGAAGTCTCACACAGTCATTATTCTTTCAGTGATACTCTCTCTTTCAAAACCACGTTCAAGACTTCTATCCTTGAGATCCCTCGACGACTCATGGTCGCGAGCCTTCTCCCTTGATACTCATTGAGATCCCTCGATGACCCATGGTCGCGAGCCTTCTCCCTTAATGCAATATCCTTTTTACTCAACTTAGAAATGACTCCTTGATGGCCCCTTTTTCTAAACTCGACTTGAAAACCCACCGTAGCTCGTGCCTTAAACCCATCGTGCTTTACGCGATACTCCTGTCCAAGTCGACGGGCCTTGAGATCGTGGGACTACTTAACTTTGACAAACCGCAAAAAGGGCGGGACGGTACTTGTAACGTCTTAGGTCGACCGGCATAAATTTGCCTAACTTAACCCGAGGGACGAGCAAAGGCTATGCTAAGCCTTGCGCAGTGGAAGCGTGCATGCTTTATCAAGCATTTACGCGGGCGATGCCTATGACTTAGGCAAGTTCATAGTTTTGTGTCGAAGACCAACTTTCCTTCTTCCAAGCCATGGGACGAAGGACCGAGTGTTATTTTCAAAGCACGCCGTGCACCAACTCTAAGCCGACCGTTGGACCTTTCCATATTCTATCTCAATTCGACCCGTCGGGATTACTCCATTTAGCTATGTGGATTCATCTCTTTTATTATTAAGCCTACTTGTACAAGTTGAAAACATGCGATTTATTAAGTGAAGGCAAAGATGAGGCGAGTTCACCGAAACTACCCCACCTGAGCGAGCGGTCGCCTCGACCGAGCGATGTCTTCGAGCAGCCGTTGCAAGGCTAAGTCCGAACGCCGTCGGCGTTCCTATTCCTCCGATTGACTGAGCGGGACGGGGAACTACATAAGCAATCATGTTCCGAAGTAGCCAGGTACTGAAACAAGACAAGACTTGTACTGGTTAGACTCCATCCATCATTCACGGCCAAGTAATAAGTACGGCTTGATACTTTAACTAACTAGGGTTATCACAGGCCTAGTTACTAGCAAGATGCAATAAAATTATTCTGCAGCCACAAGCCCTGCAGACCATCCAGGTTATCTGGACGCAATTAGGGGTTGAGTTCATGTGGGTACATCTTCCAGAAAATGTATGTACCCTTAAGTAGCTTGAAGGGTGCAACACATGACAGTGTGCTGGAAATGTGCCATACTCGACGACAGGCTACAGATCCCAGGATGGGGCGGGGTGCCCAGATAACGGGATTGCCTGTAGCTGGAAAATCTTTTCATGACTACTGGATTATTCTAGTTATTAGCCTTAGTCAATTTAAGTAGGTACCCCTGACCGTGGTACTCAGGGATCATTGTCCTAGACATGATACAAGACAGTACTGGTTCATTTGTACAAACACAATCATCTACGGTGTCCAGGTCATTCATTCTTGTCATGTCATGCTAGCCGTCGCAACAGCATTCAATAGTTCCCATCATGCTTACTAGTCATTTCTTGTCATATCATGTTATGTCAGTTACTTGTCATACCATACCATGTTCAATTATTGGTCTAGTCAGATCAATCAATTCGTGGTTATCGAGCTCATGACAAGAGCTGCAAGAACAATAAAGCAAACGGGTGCGCATATGGGCTCAAAGCCTCTACGCGAGAGAAACTACGCTAGGCTAGGGGCCCCGAGCATAAAAAAGGCTTTACGCGAGCAAGACCGAGGAAGGACCCTTCAACGCGAGCAATCACCCTACGCGAGCAGCCCTCTACGCGAGCAAGCACTCGAGCGGGACTCTACGCACGCGAGCATCTGAACGGGACTCTACGCACGCGAGACTCTACGCGAGCGGGAGTAGCCCCCGCGTAGAGCTCGAATGAGCTCGACGTAGAACGGGTTACGCTGGCACGCAATGCGTGTGCGTAAAAAGAGAAACACTACGCAGGTACGTGAAAACGTGTGCGTAAAATGAGGAAAAAGCTACGCTGGCACGTAAAACGTGGGCGTAAAGAAAAGTCACTACGCGAGCACGTATGAACGTGTACGTAAAGGGCTCATCTTCTCCCCCAAGGCCAAGACAAGCAGCCATGGGACTCAAAAACTTCAAAAACCCCATCACGGCGAAGACTTGATGAAGTCCAGCCGTTCAAAAGTCAAACTTGCGTAAAATCGAAACTCCCACCACATGGAACTCTCCTATTTCGAAAACAGCCAAGTTTAGAAGATCAAAACCATGAGGATCAAAAATACTAAAAATCTAGATCTACGAAAATCGATGTACCAAAATAGAAATCTTCAAGTTCTAAAGTAGTTAAGAATCATGCTAAGAAGCCATTGGAACCATCAAAATGATGAAGAAGAGTAGTAGTAATGAGAAATGAATGAGGAGAGAGGAGGGTTGTTGGGTTAATAAATGAGGGATGGTGGTAGGTAGTTGTCTGCATACTAACCCAAACCAAGCCAAACCAGCCGAACCCAACCGAACCCGATGCATGCCCAAGCCAGAATAGACCGTACTAGCCATGAAATACCAACTAACCTATGCCAATGCAAAAACCCAAGACTGGCCAGCCGGACAAGTCGAAATACGGATCTGAGATACGTATATGTATACCAAAATACGTATAACGAAATCCGAGGGTGACAGAAACCTAGAGTGTTTTTTTTTTTTTGTATCGATCACATTTCATGACAGTTGAGGGTAAGTCTAACAAGACTTCAGACTTACACAATCCCTTATGTTTAGGACAACCTCCCATGTTCAAAGTGATCGACAAGTGATCGGGGCCTCAGTCGCAAGTGGCCCCCAAGGACCAGCTCACAATAAAGAGGCTAAGACAATCCAACCCTCCAGACCTTATACTCCCCTGGGTAGTTTTGGCGGCTTCATCATCAGAAAATCAGCTTCTTGCAACTGTTAGGAGTAACCCTCCCCCCCCCCCCCCCCCCCCCCCCCCCCACCCCCACCTTGACTCAATATGAAACATGAAAGCTACCAGAAGGTCTAGTAAGCGGAAAGGAAAACAAAGAAAATTAATTTTTTGTTCTTTCTTTTTTTTCGGTGTTTGAAAAAGGTAAAGAAAATTAGGAGGACAAGTGAATAATTATTGGATGGGAGAGTGACTTCCTAGATAAATCATTTTCCTGCCTATTTTTTTTCTTGGAAATTACTTTTCTTTCTTGCTTTTCTTTGGCATCCAAACAAAAAATAATAATTTCCGAAGGTCCTGATTCTGCTAACGAAACGTGCCCTAACAGCATAGCATATGAGTAACAGAATAGAAATCAGGAACTCCTTACAAATCGCAAACAGGAGAAGGTTCCAAAGCAACCTAAAATTAAAATTTGAAAAAGTTCAAGGTATTTATGTTGCATAGTAGCCATGTATTATATAGTTAAAGAGCGTTCTCTTTCAATTCACTTCTCAAATTATATCACTGCCATGAAACCCGGCGGCAGGCCAAAATCTAATCGATCAGTTTTAATTGCAGTTGTCGTCCTCTGCTTAACTTTTGATAACGACTTCCGCTCGAGGTTACCGCCGTCAGTACAAGACAATAGCTGCACACGAAATTAATGTGCTCCGAACCGAAGCTCTCTGATACCAGTTAAGATTCTAGGACGGACGTCTGAACTAGTCGCTAGAGATGACGTAAAGCTAGCCTCATGATGACTACACGACTCTCATAGCGACCATCGAGCATTGACAACCAAGATCGTACGTAACCCTAGTTATCATTGTGAATATGGGACATACATGTATAATGGATACTTAAAAGGTCATACATTCTCAACGCCTAAAACAAAACTATATCGTCGCATCAAATTAATATACAGTATCGTTTCAAAGCTCAAGTTCCGAAGAACGTTTTCATTTGATCCATTCTATTATATCCTGAAAGAAATTGTAATTGTTGAATTTGCAAAGTGAATTATCAAAACTATTCTTAATTTGTTATCGTTTTTTAAAATAAAATTTATAGCTTCACTTATAAATATTTTTGATAATCCACTTTACAAATCTGTGGATATTTCTGTTGGTGCTTTTGTTGGTGTTTTTGCCTTTGGACTAGAAAAGATAGTCCCACATCGGCTACACCAAATGGTGAGTATCTCAATATAATGCATTGCTTGTGTTGAGGTGTGCACATGAGGTGTAGTGGGGCACAAGTTTGTGCCATGTGGAAGTATTTTCCTAGAAGGAAAAAGGATTAAATCCAACAAGGATGCAAGTTAATTTTTGTTGTGCGGACTCGGACTCGGACGCGGACTCCAAGATGTCTCGTGCATGCACGGGAGGGTTCGGGGGGTAGGCGTGGACTGGCACACTTCTATGCTGATTGTGGGATGATCTAAAATATCAAACTCTATTTTTGAGTATTGGTATTTTAGTCCCACATCGGATAGGAGAAGAGGTGAAGTCTCAACTCCACTCTATAAATAGAGCCCCTTGGCCTCCTTTGAAACATGCACCAAGAAGAGAGTTGAGGGAGTCTGTTAAGTCCAGGAAGCCCGTTCAAGTCTCAAATATTGACTTACGAGCGTTCCAGAAGTTCTCCTGAACTTGCTGGTTCCTGGGAGCTTATCCGTACTGCGGGTATAGCTTTGAGCGCCGGTGTTCAACACCCCAGCGAGATCCGCTCTTCTTCTTCCTTCCTCTTTCTGTTGCCTTCGAGAATCTGAGACTCAACTGTTGTTGATCATCTCTTGTTGCCTTCGAGAAACCGCTATTGCAAACGCGATTCGATTTTTATTTAATCGTTTAGGCTACGCAATCAGCATTTTTTGCATCTCTTTTTTAGGGATTGCAACTGCATTATTTGCATCTCTTTTTTAGGGATTGCAATCAGCATTCTTTGCATCTCTTCTTAGGGATTGCAACTGAGTTTTTCCATCGATTGTTTGCAAATAGACTAACAATCTCAAAGCTATACGATTCGATGGAAAACACTCGTGCTTCGCTTGTCGATACCGGCTTTAACAAGTTGGAGAAATTCGACGGCGAACACTTCCAGATCTGGAAGCGAAAGGTGACTCTGAACCTTCAACTCGTGGATGTTGATCACGTGTTGGATGAGGAAGAACCAATCGTTCCAGCAATAGGATTTGCTGCTGTTCTGGCCGCTGCTACGAGCAAGCAGACGAAGTGGAAAAAGGATAACAGCATATGCAGGCTGCTGATCCTGAATTCCATGGAAGACTCTCTGGCCGAGTCCTACACAAAGAGGACTTCTGCCAAAGAGATCTGGGAGTCCGTGGGGAAGCTGTATGACGACGACGAGGCCCAGTCGAAGATGTTCATGGTTGAAAAATACCACAAATGGGTCTTTCAAGGAGAAGACCATGCTGCCCCAAGTGAAAGAGTTCCTGAAGCTGCGCCAGAAACTGGAGGACGATAGCATGCCCCTCGTCGACAAGTTCGTCGTTGGAGGGATCGTGGCAAAACTTCCTCCAGGATGGAGCAACATCTATGCAAGGATGCATAGGAAGAAGATGGAGATTAGCCTGGATAATCTCCTCAGCGAGATTCATGTTGAGGACGAGATGCGCTCTCAACAGAAGTTGGACACCCTGTCCAAGCAACTAGCAACGGCGAATCTGGTTCAAGCCACCAGAGAGAACAAAGGGAAGCAGGCGGCTTCTCACCACAAGAAGAAGGACTTCTCGAATCTGAAAGTGAAGGGTCCAGGATTCAAGCAACAGAAGTCCAAGTCCCATGTGACTTGCTTCAACTGTGGTAAGAAGGGTCACTATAAAAGTGAATGCAAGTCCAAGCCCAAAGAGCAAGGTGAGCCTAACAAGGTTTCTTTGGTTACTAATCAGGTTGCCATGATAGCACAGGTTGCAACTGTGGGGGCAGACTTGGACTGGTGGATAGACACTGGCGCGACATGTCATGTCTGTTCAGACAAGGACTGGTTCGTCTCCTATGAGCCTACTTCCGAGAAAGTCATGATGGCGAACCAGGCACAAGCTGAAGTACTGGGGATCGGGACGGTGGAGCTGAAGCTTACATCGGAAAACATTCTGACGCTTCAAGGTGTGAAGCATGTTCCTGCAATCGCAAAGAACCTGATCTCTGGGAGCCTGCTCTGTAACGCAGGCTTGAGGATGGACATCAATGCTGGCCAAATGGTGATGTCCAAGAAGGGTACTTTCTTCGGAAAAGCTTTTCAGACTGAAGGAATGTACAAAATTCAGCTTGTTGTAACCCAGCATAATAATGTCAATGCTATCACTAGTTTGAATTACTCTCTTGAGTTGTGGCATAATAAACTAGGACATGTTCATTGTAAGCGAATAAACAAAATGTCTAGTCTAGGACTTATCTCCAAGTGTGGAGGTAAGGTAGAGAAATGTGAGATATGTGCTCAGACGAAGATCACTAGGAAACCCTTCCACAGGGTCCATCGAAGCACAGATCTTCTGGAGTTGGTTCACTCAGATATCTGTGACTTCAAACAATTCTCTACAAAGGCCGGGATGAAGTATTTCATTACTTTCATCGATGACTTCTCCAAGTATGCCTTCGTCTATTTACTCAAATCTAAAGACGAAGCATTCGAGAAGTTTAAGGAGTTCAGGGCCGAGGCTGAACGGCAAACTGGACAACAACTCAAGAGGCTGAGGAGTGATCGAGGTGGGGAATATAGGTCTCATGAATTCTCATCATTCTGCAAAGAACATGGAATCATCAACGAGACGACGGCTCCGTATTCTCCACAATCCAACGGAGTAGTAGAAAGGAAGAACAGAACGTTGACAGAGATGATGAATTCTATGCTGTTGACTGCGGGTCTCCCAAAGTGCTATTGGGGAGAAGCTGCATTAACGGCCACTTTCATTCTGAACAGAGTGCCGTATGCAACTTCCGACATAACTCCTCATGAACTCTGGTTCAAAGTCAGACCCAACCTGAATGTCATTCGAGTGTGGGGGTGCCTGGCTTATGTGAAGCTCCCGGATCTAAAGATTCAGAAGCTGGGGACAAGGACTACTAAGGCGATCTTCCTGGGGTATGCCGAGAAGAGTGATGCTCGGAGATTCCTTGATATCGAGTCAAATCATATCATCGAATCTCGCGATGCTGAATATTTTGAAGAAAAGTTTGCAAGGCACAAGAACATTGTTCTCGCGGACATTCCGGAGAATAATGAGGGTGCGGAGCAGACAGAGATCTTTATCGAACCAGTAGTCCAAGATGGAGTTGTTGTCGAGGAGACACCAGCTGAACCAGAACTCGCTGAGCCGTCAACTAAGCGAGCGAGGAGGCCGAAAGACTTCGGAGATGACTTCGTCACCTATCATGTGGAAGCAGATCCGCTTACCTATGATGAGGCGATGAAGACCAGAGATGCTATATTCTGGAAGGAGGCGATTGACAACGAGATTGACTCAATCACCTCCAATAACACATGGGTATTGGTCGACCTACCAGAAGGAGCAAGACCCATCGGATGCAAATGGATCTTCAAGAAGAAGATGAAAGCAGATGGAACCATTGACAAGTTCAAGGCCAGGCTAGTGGCCAAGGGGTTTGCTCAGAAGCAGGGGATCGACTACTTTGACACTTATGCTCCAGTAGCTCGGATGACAACTATCAGATTGTTAATTGCTTTAGCAGCAATACACAAGCTGGTGATACATCAGATGGATGTGAAAACGGCATTTCTTAATGGCGAGCTGACCGAAGAGATCTACATGCAACAACCAGAAGGTTTTGTCGTCAGAGGTCTGGAAGACAAAGTCTGCAAGTTGATGAAGTCTCTGTATGGTTTGAAGCAAGCTCCCAAAATGTGGCATGAGAAGTTTGACAAGGTGATAAGGTCAAATGACTACAGGGTCAGTGAAATAGACAAGTGTGTCTATACGAAGTTTGCTGACGGAAGAGGAGTAATCGTTTGTCTATACGTGGACGACATGCTAATCCTAGGTACGGATTTAAGCTGCGTCACAGAGACAAAGAAATTCCTCTCGACCAAGTTCAGTATGAAGGACTTGGGGGATGCCGACGTAATCTTGGGGCTCAAGATCATCCGGACAGGCACTGGAATAGCGCTGTCACAGTCTCATTACATTGAGAAGATGCTCTCTCGCTACGGGTATCAAGATCTTCCTATTATTGATACACCGTACAGGAGTGATCTGAAACTGGAGCCAAATTCGAAGGAGAGCGTCAGGCAGTTGGAGTACGCTAGCGTCATCGGAAGTTTGATGTACGCTACTACTGCCACAAGGCCTGACATAGCCTTTGCAGTGGGAATGTTGAGTCGATTTACGAGCAATCCAGACGTAAAGCATTGGAAAGCTGTGAAGCGTGTTATGAGATATCTCAAGAAGACTCAGACATATGCACTATACTACAGCGGAGATCCGTCAGTAGTGGAAGGCTTCAGTGATGCTAGCTGGTGTTCAGAGATGGAGAGCGAATATTCCACAGGTGGATGTGTTCGCCATGGGTGGAGCTGCTATATCGTGGAAGTCGAAGAAGCAGACTATGTTATCTCGCTCCTCCATGGAATCTGAATTCTTTGCATTGGACGCTGCAGCAGATGAAGCAGAGTGGCTTCGGGAGCTCATGTATGACCTTCCAATGGTTGGGGCTCAGATACCGGCGATTCCGATATACTGTGACAACCAGGCGGCAGCAGCAGTGGCATCAAAGGAACTCTTCAACGGGAAGAAGAGGACTGTGCGGTTGAAGCACAGAGCAGTGAACGATCTCATAAAAAGGGGCGTCATTGCAGTGATCGATGTTCGGAGTCAGGAAAACCTGGCGGATCCGTTCACGAAGGGTCTCAAGCGTCAGCTGGTCGAGGACACAGCAAGGAAGATGGGCTTGAAGGCATTCTAATATTGTGTCATTATAATCCTATCAATAAATTTTATGTTATTGGTTCAAAGAGAAATCTACCAGATATCTAATTTTTTGATTCAAGGGAGGACTATTGACAGGAAAAATATTAGTTAACAGTGGGCACTTGTTCTGCGGAACATGTAAGGGTTTCGGACCCAGAACCACTGTTGTCTACTATGAATTTTCTACGGAAAATTGATCCTGTGAGAAGGATGGCATAATGCCTTAATGAGTTCTCAGACTGAGTGAAGGTCTGTTATGCTTTACAGGAAGCATGGTGGCGCAACAACCACAAAGGAGTGTTACAACTCCATGCTACAGTGGGGTGACTCCACCATGAGGTTCCCAGGTAGGGGTAATGCCTCGGCTTTGTTAGCCAAGTTACAGGCGGCGTAGCACCGCATATAGGCAGGTAGCCTAATGTTGCATAATCGTAATAAAGAGATGTAGGCAGCACTACAAAGAGGCCGGTGTCCTCATGTTACAGTGGCATGACACCACGATGAGGTACCCAGGTAGGGGTAAAGCCTCGGCTTTGCAAGCCATGTCATAGTGGCGCAACACCACAAGGGAGCGCAAGGCTTCATGTTGGGTAGTTTGGCACTACAAAGAGGCTTGAGACCTCATGCTACAGTAGTATGACACTACGATGAGGTTCCCAGGTAGGGGTAATGCCTTGGCTTTGTCAGCCATGTCATAGCGGCGTAGCACCGCAAAGAAGCGCAATGCTTCATGCCAATGACTCTTTATATAGAACTCACCTATAGTGTATGGACAGAGATATCAGGCCGTCTCTTGAGGGTAAACTTGTAGACGCCCAAAAATTATACACTGAAACCAGGCTGGCACAAGGTCTTCAATGTGCAGCCAGAAGCACAGTTGATGTCACTATGTGAGTAGGAAGAATTGCAGTTATGATGCAGAATTCAAGGCTTAGTCCATTCTTGTATCATGCTGTTATTTAACCTATGCGGGAAGATTCAAGTCGTAGCGACATCTCTCCTAATGCATGATGGACAATCACTGTGGGGAACGCTCAACCCATATATTGAGATATGTGGGGGATTGTTGGTGTTTTTGCCTTTGGACTAGAAAAGATAGTCCCACATCGGCTACACCAAATGGTGAGTATCTCAATATAATGCATTGCTTGTGTTGAGGTGTGCACATGAGGTGTAGTGGGGCACAAGTTTGTGCCATGTGGAAGTATTTTCCTAGAAGGAAAAAGGATTAAATCCAACAAGGATGCAAGTTAATTTTTGTTGTGCGGACTTGGACTCGGACGCGGACTCCAAGATGTCTCGTGCATGCACGGGAGGGTTCGGGGGGTAGGCGTGGACTGGCACACTTCTATGCTGATTGTGGGATGATCTAAAATATCAAACTCTATTTTTGAGTATTGGTATTTTAGTCCCACATCGGATAGGAGAAGAGGTGAAGTCTCAACTCCACTCTATAAATAGAGCCCCTTGGCCTCCTTTGAAACATGCACCAAGAAGAGAGTTGAGGGAGTCTGTTAAGTCCAGGAAGCCCGTTCAAGTCTCAAATATTGACTTACGAGCGTTCCAGAAGTTCTCCTGAACTTGCTGGTTCCTGGGAGCTTATCCGTACTGCGGGTATAGCTTTGAGCGCCGGTGTTCAACACCCCAGCGAGATCCGCTCTTCTTCTTCCTTCCTCTTTCTGTTGCCTTCGAGAATCTGAGACTCAACTGTTGTTGATCATCTCTTGTTGCCTTCGAGAAACCGCTATTGCAAACGCGATTCGATTTTTATTTAATCGTTTAGGCTACGCAATCAGCATTTTTTGCATCTCTTTTTTAGGGATTGCAACTGCATTATTTGCATCTCTTTTTTAGGGATTGCAATCAGCATTCTTTGCATCTCTTCTTAGGGATTGCAACTGAGTTTTTCCATCGATTGTTTGCAAATAGACTAACAGCTTTACTTACATGGAGAGAGCTTGCTCTCAACATGCCTTGTAAAATTTTAGTCCCACATTGGAAAAGCACCATGAGTTATCTCAACATATATACTTGGGTGTGTTGTTGAGAGATGCACATGGGGTGGTGACCCTAAGGAGGGAACCATGTGGGTGATTTTACTAGGAGGTAAGAATAAGGCTCCAAGGATTAAGCATTAATGCTTTTGTCATTCTCTTGGATTAATTCCACTTGGAGCTAAGCCCCAAAGGGACTTAGCGACTCGGACTCGGGCTCGGGCTCATGGGCTCATGAGGCTCATGCGGCGTAATGTGGCATTTTGTTGGCGCACTTTGCACTTAGCGTCCATGCGGCCCATGCGGCCCAAGCGGTCCATGCGGCCAGGCTGCTGCTGCCGCATGGAGGGCTACGCTGACTGTGCAGATTTCAAATCGGTTATGGAAAGGGTGAATCAATGCGATTAATTCAGATCCTATCTTTGTGGGATTTGAATTAATTTCGTTACTATATTTGTGGGATTTGAATTAATTCAGTTCCTATCTTTGTGGGATTAGAATTAATTCGTTGCTATCTTTTTGTGATTTGATTCAATCTTTCCATAACTGAAGAGGCGGCTAGGGTTTCCACCATCGGCTCATGCGGTCCATGCGGCTCATGCGGTCCATGCGGTCCATGCGGCTCATGCGGTCCATGCGGTCCATGCGGCTCATGCGGCTCTTGCGGCTCACGCGGCACATGCGGTCCATGCGGCCCATGCGGTCCATGCGGTCCTGCGGCCAGGCTGCTGCTGCCGCATGGAGGGCTGCGCTGACTGTGCAGATTTTAAATCGGTTATGGAAAGGGTGAATCAATGCGATTAATTCAGATCCTATCTTTGTGGAATTTGAATTAATTTCGTTACTATATTTGTGGGATTTGAATTAATTCAGTTCCTATCTTTGTGGGATTAGAATTAATTCGTTGCTATCTTTTTGTGATTTGATTCAATCTTTCCATAACTGAAGAGGCAGCTAGGGTTTCCACCCTCTCTCTATAAATACTCTCTTCTGGCCTCCTTTGTGACTACTACGAAAAATACAAGTCAGAAAAGAGAGAAAGAGAGGAAGTTGCTGCCGCCATTGCAAGTCCATCCGAGGAGTCAGAACAGAGGTGACATCGAGCGTTCCACAAGTTCTTCAAACTTGCTGGTTCCTGGAAGCAGATCGTGTGGGGCGAATCTTGCTTTGAGCAACGGTGTTTTGACACCCCAGCATTGTTCCTCTTCTCATCTCTCTAGACTATTGTAACTTGTTCTGTCCCAATTGCAACACGTTTGCAAGGAAGAACAAGAGATCTTCTCTTTGCTATTTTTCTCCTTCATATTGTAATTTGGCTTTTTAGTTTTATTCGTAGATCTTGAGTTTGATCATCACAAAGTTTTGTGTGACATCTCAGATCTCGATTGCATTAGTTTTCATCTTCGATCAAGCCCCCGGGACTAACAATCTCAAAGCAAGATCCGTATAGATGGAAAACATTAATGCTTCGCTCCTCCAATCGGACTTCTGCAAGTTGGAAAAGTTCGATGGAGAGCACTATCAAGTCTGGAAGAGGAAGGTGTACCTAACTCTTCAACTGAAAGACGTTGATCATGTTCTGTTGGAGGAAGAACCCTCTGTTCCAGACACTGGATCTACTGCCGCCATCAACGCGGCTACCAAACTCCAGGCCAAGTGGAGAAGGGAAAATAGCATCTGCAGGCTTCTCATCCTGAATGCTATGGAGGACTCTCTGGCAGAATCCTACTCAAAGAAGGAACTTGCCAGAGACATATGGGAGTCTGTGGAAAATTTGTATGAAGAAGATAAGAACAGGAGCAAAATATTTGTGGTTGAAAAATATCACAAATTGCTCTTTGAGGACGAAAAGTCCATGCTGCCACAGGTGAAGGAATTTCTGAAGCTGCGTCAGAAACTGGAAGACGAAGAGATGCCCCTTCCCGACAAGTTTGTCGTCGGAGGGATCGTCTCAAAACTTTCTGCTGGATGAAGTACCTTCTATGCAAGGATGCACAGAAAGAAGCTAGACATTAGCTTGGGAGATCTACTTCAAGAGATCCATGTTGAGGACGAGATGCGTTCTCAACAGAAGGTGGACACTCTGTCCAAACAGTTGGCTAAAGCCAATCTGGTGCAAACGAGGGATCCCAAGGGGAAGCAGGCGGCTTCTCATCCCAAGAAGAAGGACTTCACTAATCTGAAAGTGAAGGGTCCTTCTTTCAAGCAACAGAAGACTAAGTCCCACGTGACTTGTTATAATTGTGGCAAGAAAGGCCACTACAAGAGTGAATGCAGATCTAAGCCTAAACAATCAGAGAAAGGTGAGCCTAATAAGGTTTCATTGGTTTCTAACGTTGTTGCTATGATCGGACAGGTCACAACTGTGGGGGTTGACTCTGACTGGTGGATAGACACTGGTGCGACTTGCCATGTCTGTTCAGGCAAGGAATGGTTCGTCACGTACCAGCCGATATCTGAGAAGGTTGTCATGGCAAACCAGGCCCAAGCTGAAGTTCTGGGGATCGGGACCGTGGAACTGAAACTCACTTCTGGGAACACTCTGACGCTTCAAGGTGTGAAGCATGTTCCGGCGATTGCCAAGAACCTGATCTCTGGGAGCCTGCTCTGCAACGCAGGCTTGAGGATGGACATCAATGCTGGTCAAATGGTGATGTCCAAGAAAGGAACATACTTCGGGAAGGCATATCAAACCGAAGGCATGTTTAAAATTCAGCTTGTCAACCAGTTTGATGACATTAATGCAGTTGCATTTTCGGATTATTCTCTTGAGTTGTGGCATAATAGACTAGGACATGTTCATTGTAAAAGAATCAACAAAATGTCTAGTCTAGGACTTATCTCCAAATGTGGGGGTAAGGTGGAGAAGTGTGAAGTGTGTGCTCAGACGAAGATCACAAGAAAACCCTTTCATCGGGTCAATCGAAGCACAGATCTTCTGGAGTTGGTGCACTCCGATATCTGTGACTTCAAACATTTCTCCACGAAGGCCGGGATGAAGTATTTCATAACCTTCATCGACGACTTCTCAAAATACGCGTTCGTCTACTTGCTCAAGTCCAAAGACGAAGCTTTCGAGAAGTTCAGAGAGTTCAGGGCCGAGGCTGAACGGCAGACTGGACAACAACTCAAGAGGCTGAGAAGTGATCGAGGTGGGGAGTACAGGTCTCATGAATTCGCATCGTTCTGCAAAGAACATGGAATCATATGCGAGACTACTGCTCCATATTCTCCTCAATCCAACGGAGTAGCAGAGAGGAAGAACCGGACATTAACAGAAATGATGAATTCCATGCTGCTCACTGCAGGTCTTCCAAAATGCTACTGGGGAGAAGCTGCATTAACGGCCACTTTCATTCTGAATAGAGTGCCATATGCAACTTCGGACGTAACTTCTCATGAACTCTGGTTCAAAGTCATACCCAACTTGAATGTCATTCGAGTGTGGGGGTATCTGGCGTATGTGAAGCTTCCAGATCTGAAGATTCAGAAGCTGGGGACAAGGACTACGAAGGCGATCTTCTTGGGGTATGCCGAGAAGAGTGATGCTCGGAGATTTCTTGATATTGAATCAAATCATATCATCGAATCTCGCGATGCTGAATACTTTGAAGACAAGTTTGCTAAAGACAAAAACATTGTTCTTTCGGACATTCCGGAAAATGATGTAGGTGCAAATGAGACTGAAATCTCATACGAGCCAGTAGTCCAAGAAGAAGCTGTTGTTGATGAAACAACTCTTGTACCAGAACTCGCAGAGCCGTCAGCTAAGCGAGCGAGGAGACCGAAAGATTTCGGAGATGACTTTGTCACCTATCATGTGGAAGCAGATCCGCTTACCTATGATGAGGCGATGAAGACCAGAGATGCTATCTTCTGGAAGGAGGCAGTGAATGACGAGTTTGACTCTATCACCTCCAATAACACATGGGTGTTGGTAGATCTACCTGAAGGAGAAAAGCCTATTGGATGTAAATGGATCTTCAAGAAGAAGATGAAGGCAGATGGAACTATTGACAAGTTCAAGGCCAGGCTGGTCGCCAAGGGATTTTCTCAGAAACAGGGGATAGACTACTTCGACACGTACGCTCCAGTAGCTCGGATGACCACCATCAGGATGTTAATCGCTCTAGCAGCTATACATAAGTTGGTGATACATCAGATGGATGTAAAGACAGCGTTCCTGAATGGGGAGCTGACCGAAGAGATTTACATGCAACAGCCAGATGGATTTGTAGTCAAAGGTCTTGAAGACAAAGTCTGCAAGTTGGTGAAATCATTATATGGTTTGAAGCAAGCTCCCAAGATGTGGCATAAGAAGTTTGACAAAATTATTAGGTCAAACGGCTACAGAGTCAGCGAGACGGACAAATGTGTTTACACAAAGTTCGCTGATGGAAGAGGAGTCATCGTTTGTCTGTACGTGGACGACATGCTAATCCTAGGTACGGATATAGGCTGTGTCACAGAGACAAAGAAGTTCTCTCAACCAAGTTCAGTATGAAGGACTTGGGGGATGCAGATGTCATCTTGGGCATAAAGATCATCCGGACAGACACTGGAGTAGCGCTGTCACAATCTCACTATATTGAGAAGATGCTCACACGCTATGGGTATAAGGATCTTCCAGGGATCGATACGCCATACAGGTGTGATCAGAAGCTGAAGCCAAACTCGAGGAAAAGCGTCAGGCAGCTGGAGTATTCTAGCGTTATCGGAAGTTTGATGTACGCAACTACTGCCACAAGGCCTGACATAGCTTTCGCCGTGGGAATGCTGAGTCGGTTCACAAGCAACCCAGGGGTTGAGCACTGGAAAGCTGTGAAACGAGTAATGAGATATCTCAAGAAGACTCAGACATATGCACTGCACTACAACGGGTATCCGACAGTAGTGGAAGGCTTCAGTGATGCTAGATGGTGTTCAGAGGTGGAAAGCGAGAGATCCACAGGTGGATATGTCTTTTCCTTGGGTGGAGCTGCTATATCGTGGAAGTCGAAGAAGCAGACTATACTCTCTCGTTCCTCCATGGAATCTGAATTCTATGCACTTGAAACTGCAGCAGATGAAGCAGAATGGCTTCGGGAGCTCATGTATGATCTTCCAGTGGTTGGGGCTCAGATACCGGCGATACCGATATACTGTGACAACCAGGCGACTGCGGCGGTGGCATCAAATGACCTCTTCAACGGGAAGAATAGGACTGTGCGGTTGAAGCACAGGACAGTACACGATCTTATCAAAAGAGGTATAATTGCAGTGGTTGATGTTCGGAGTCAGGAGAACCTGGCAGATTCGTTCACAAAGGGCCTCAAGCGCCAGTTGGTCGATGACACAGCTTGTAAAATGGGCTTGAAGGCATTCTGATAGTGTGTCTTTGTAATCCTACCATAAAGTTTTATGCTATTAGTTCAAAGAGAAATCTACTAGGCATTTAACTTTTGGTTCAAAGGAGGATCACTGACTGGGAAACTATCAGGTAACAGTGGGTACTTGTTCTCTGGAACATGGAAGGGATACGGACCCATAACCACTGTTGTCTACTATGTATTTTTCTACGGAAAAATAGATCCTGTGGAAGGTTGGCTTAAACGCCTTAATGAGTTCTCAGGCAGAGTGAATGTCTGGTGTGCTTTACAGGAAGCACGGTAGAGCAGCACTACAAGGAGTGAATCTCCATGCTACAGTGGGGTGACTCCACCATGAGGTTCCCAGGTAGGGGTAATGCCTCGACTTTGCAAGCCAAGTCACAGCGGCGTAGCACCGCAAATAGGCAGGTAGCCTAATGCTGTATGACGTAATTAAAGAGTTGTAGACAGCACTACAAAGGGGAGGATGGCCCCATGTTACAGTGGCACGACACCACGATGAGGTACCCAGGTAGGGGTAAAGCCTCGGCATTGCAAGCCATGTCGTTGCGGCGTAACACTGCAAGGAAGCCTTAGGCTTCATGCTGGGTAGTTTGGCACTACAAAGAGGCTTGTGACCTCATGCTACAGTAGTATGACACTACGATGAGGTTCCCAGGTAGGGGTAATGCCTCGGCTTCAGACCATGTCATAGCGGCGTAGTACCGCAAGGAAGCGCAAGGCTTCATGCCATATCTCTTTAATAAAGAACTCACCTATAGTGTATGAAAAGAGATATCAGGCCGTCTCTTGAGGGTAAACTTGCAGACGCCCAAAATTATACACTGAAACCAGGCTGGCACAGGGCCTTTAATGTGCAGCCAGAAGCACACGTAACTACACTTTGTGAGTGGGAAGAATTACAATTGTGGTGCAGAATTCAAGGCGTAGTCCATTCTTGTATCACATTGTTATTTAACCCATGCGGGAAGATTCAAGTCGTCAGCGACATCTATCCTAATGCAAAATGGACAGTTACTGTGGGGAACGCTCAACCCTGGACACATATACATGTTGTGATATGTGGGGGATTGTTGGTGCTTTACTTACATGGAGAGAGCTTGCTCTCAACATGCCTTGTAAAATTTTAGTCCCATATTGGAAAAGCACCATGAGTTATCTCAACATATATACTTGGGTGTGTTGTTGAGAGATGCACATGGGGTGGTGACCCTAAGGAGGGAACCATGTGGGTGATTTTACTAGGAGGTAAGAATAAGGCTCCAAGGATTAAGCATTAATGCTTTTGTCATTCTCTTGGATTAATTTCACTTGGAGCTAAGCCCCAAAGGGGCTTAGCGACTCGGACTCGGACTCGGACTCGGGCTCGGGCTCGGGCTCGGACTCGGGCTCGGGCTCGGACTCGGACTCGGACTCGGGCTCATGGGCTCATGGGCTCATGAGGCGTAATGTGGCGTTTTGTTGGCGCACTTTGCACTTAGCACGTCAGCAGTCATGCGGTCTTTATGCGGCTCATATGCGGCCATGCGGTCTTATGCGGCATGCGGCTCATATGCGGCCTCATGCGGCTCATGCGGCCATGCGGTCCATGCGGCTCATGCGGCTCATGCGGTCCATGCGGTCCATGCGGCTCATGCGGCTCATGCGGTCCATGCGGCTCATGCGGTCCATGCGGTCCATGCGGCTCATGCGGTCCATGCGGCTCATGCGGCTCACGCGGCACATGCGGTCCATGCGGCCCAAGCGGTCCATGCGGCCAGGCTGCTGCTGCTGCTGTTATACACTGAAACCAGGCTGGCACAGGGCCTTTAATGTGCAGCCAGAAGCACACGTAACTACACTTTGTGAGTGGGAAGAATTACAATTGTGGTGCAGAATTCAAGGCGTAGTCCATTATTGTATCACATTGTTATTTAACCCATGCGGGAAGATTCAAGTCGTCAGCGACATCTATCCTAATGCAAAATGGACAGTTACTGTGGAGAACGCTCAACCCTGGACACATATACATGTTGTGATATGTGGGGGATTGTTGGTGCTTTACTTACATGGAGAGAGCTTGCTCTCAACATGCCTTGTAAAATTTTAGTCCCACATTGGAAAAGCACCATGAGTTATCTCAACATATATACTTGGGTGTGTTGTTGAGAGATGCACATGGGGTGGTGACCCTAAGGAGGGAACCATGTGGGTGATTTTACTAGGAGGTAAGAATAAGGCTCCAAGGATTAAGCATTAATGCTTTTGTCATTCACTTGGATTAATTCCACTTGGAGCTAAGCCCCAAAGGGGCTTAGCGACTCGGACTCGGACTCGGACTCGGGCTCGGGCTCGGGCTCGGGCTCGGACTCGGACTCGGACTCGGGCTCATGGGCTCATGGGCTCATGGGCTCATGAGGCGTAATGTGGCGTTTTGTTGGCGCACTTTGCACTTAGCACGTCAGCAGTCATGCGGTCTTTATGCGGCTCATATGCGGCCATGCGGCTCATGCGGCTCATGCGGTCCATGCGGCTCATGCGGTCCATGCGGTCCATGCGGCTCATGCGGTCCATGCGGCTCATGCGGCTCACGCGGCACATGCGGTCCATGCGGCCCAAGCGGTCCATGCGGCCAGGCTGCTGCTGCTGCTGCCGCATGGAGGGCTACGCTGACTGTGCAGATTTCAAATCGATTATGGAAATGGTGAATCAATGCGATTAATTCAGATCCTATCTTTGTGGAATTTGAATTAATTTCGTTACTATATTTGTGGGATTTGAATTAATTCAGTTCCTATTTTTGTGGGATTAGAATTAATTCGTTGCTATCTTTTTGTGATTTGATTCAATCTTTCCATAACTGAAGAGGCGGCTAGGGTTTCCACCCTCTCTCTATAAATACTCTCTTCTGGCCTCCTTTGTGACTACTACGAAAAATACAAGTCAGAAAAGAGAGAAAGAGAGGGAGTTGCTGCCGCCATTGCAAGTCCATCCGAGGAGTCAGAACAGAGGTGACATCGAGCGTTCCACAAGTTCTTCAAACTTGCTGGTTCCTGGAAGCAGATCGTGTGGGACGAATCTTGCTTTGAGCAACGGTGTTTTGACACCCCAGCATTGTTCCTCTTCTCATCTCTCTAGACTATTGTAACTTGTTCTGTCCCAATTGCAACACGTTTGCAAGGAAGAACAAGATATCTTCTCTTTGCTATTTTTCTCCTTCATATTGTAATTTGGCTTTTTAGTTTTATTCGTAGATCTTGAGTTTGATCATCACAAAGTTTTGTGTGACATCTCAGATCTCGATTGCATTAGTTTTCATCTTCGATCAAGCCCCCGGGACTAACAATTTCTGTTAAAAAAAAAAAAATCTGTGGATATTGTGAAATCTTTCTTGTCAGTTATAGTTCCCGTCAAATATCTTTTAGTATGTTCCCTATTTCTCTACTGAACCCCAGAAGCAGTGAAAATGTTCACATACAATTTAGCATCTGCTCTTCGGAAAAGAAAGCCACATTTCTGAGCACAAGTCGCCTACGCGAAGAGTTCGACTTGAGGGCTGAGATGATCTCCTTGTTAGAGGCCTCGACTTGTCCATTCCTCTCAGACTTGCTGACCGAACTAAAACACAAGGCAATCCCGTACTTGGAGCAGAAAGCTTCTTGTAGTTGTTGAACTAGGTCCTGTTGTCAGTAATGATCGCTTAAGGAATGCCCAAACAATCTGCGCAAGATCATTTCGAACAAGAATTCCAGAATCCTTTTGTGGGAGATGGTGGCTAGCGCATACGAATATGTCTCGAAACAATTGATATTATAGACTCAGCAATACGAATATGTCTCGAAACATGTATACTAATGCTTGGACTGAAATAGAAAGGTACAAAGTAGTAGAAATTGGGTTACAAACTCGGAGGAGTACAGGTGACTGCCAATACCGCTTATGTCAGAAGCTGAAGGCAGTTAAGAGAGCTCTCAAGGACTGGAAATAGTTGACCTATCAGCGAGCTTCGTGTCCTGCAGGATCAGCTCCAATCGGACATGAATACTAATGAATTGAACGCTCGAGAGGCATAGTTACAGGTGGAAATAAGAAAGCTTCGGTATCAGGAGGATAGTGACGGGGGAGGGCAATGCTAGCATTCGGGATTTCTTCCACACGGATAGGTTGCTATGGGTGTTGAATCACACCTTCATCACACACATTCTGAAAAATGAAGGAACTATCGCTTTATCAAAAGATTTGCCTATACCATGTTGTAACTATTTGTACAAGATTATTGCACATTTATGTGTCATAGAAAAAAAAATGTCATTGCTTCTCTCTCAAAATCAGGTAGGCATTTATTAAAGGAAGATCGCTAGCAAAATATTGTTTGTTAGCACACGAGATGGTTCGCGAGTTCAACAAATCGGGAGGTAGTGTATCAGATTGGATCCTCGCAAGGCCTATGATACTCTGAACAAAGGAATTCTTTGTCATTGAATGGGAGATATGGGCTTTGGTGGGTGGATAGGATTCAAAGTGTATTTTGACTACTTCATTCTCTGTATTGATCAAAAGATACCTGTATGGATTCTTCCAAAGTAATCGGAGGTTGTGTTAGAGAGACCCATTGTCGTCCTACTTATTTACTATAGTAATGGAGTATATATGTATCTTATGGATCTAGCGGTGTAGACAACACATTGACTCTCTGTATAAGCATGTGCAGCAGGTCATTTTCCATCTCATATACGTGAATGACCTGCTTGTATTCATCAATCCGTTTGTGGCCTACAAAATTTGACTGCGCTAATGGGCGAGTTTAGCCGGTTGTCGGGATTGCATCTTAATCGAGATAAAAGTCGCATCAATTTCAATCAAACTTGTAGCAACCAAGATCAATTTCAACAATAGCTTTAAATTGAGCGTGGAGTCCACTATCTGGACCTTCCACTATCTAGACCTTCCACTTACTATTAGTCCTAAAACCTTATTTTGGAGTATCTACTACAAGATAAGGGTTGGAGGAAGAAGATAAAGAGGAGAATGAATAGAGATACTGTGTTAGAGAAGAAGAAGAAGAATGGTATGGATCCCTAGCAAACTATTAAGATGAAGAATTTTGTTAGCTCCTAACAAGATTTTGACTTAAATATGTTGTCTCGTATCAATTATTGTTTAGACCTTATCAATTACCCTTCCGTTATCTTATATAGAACACCAAAGCAAAATATTAAACCAAACCCTACCTTCAAGGCTTCACCTGCATCATCTGCACGGGAACCCTTCCCAAACGGATGTCGCCACGGCAACCAACCACACGAGATGTCATCCGACCTCCACAAGTCCGAAGACGAGTATACAATCAGAGACCTCTCCACCTCATATTCAGGCTTACATAAGAGGTGCCCAGTTGCGCATGCCCAGGAGCGCAAGCCCAGTTGCGCATGCCCAGGTGCGCAAGCCCAGTTGCGCTGCCCAGGTGCGCGCCCAGGTTGCGCAGGGTTGCGCTGGGTGGCGCAGGGTTGTGCTGGGTTGCGCTGGTTGCGCTGGTTGCGCAGTGTGCGCAGTGTGCGCAGTGTGCGCAGTGCGTGCAGTGCGCGCAGTGTGCACAGTACGTGCAGTGCGCGCAGTGTGCGCAGTTCTGTGCGCGCAGTGTGCGCAGTTCTGTGCGCGCTCTGTCGCGCAAAGTACAAGGAGCGCTGGGTGTGCACAGTTGGCAGCAGAACGTGCGTTTGCATGTTCTGGGCGGTTGCTACATGTTCGGGGTGATTATTACCACGTCCCTAACTTTGTGGCAACCGACCAGTTGCTGCAGGACCTATATAAGGCATCCTCTCTCTCAAGGCTCAATATAGAATAGAAGAAAAAAGGAGGAGCCACTACAGAAAGTTTACAAGTATTTTTTAGCACACGTAAACAGAGTAATCAGAAGTGTTCTTTAACACGGTTCTGATCTACCAGTAGCCTTCGAGAGGGAGAGGAAAGGCATCGCACCAGCGTTGCTTTTGCACGGGAGTTTGTGTCCGTCCGAGGAGTCAGAAGAGCAGGAGTGTTCCAAGTTCTCCGACGAACTTGCTGGTTCCTGGAAGCTGTTCGTGTAGGGTGAATAAAGCTTTGAGCAACGGTGATCATTTACCCCAGCAGGCCTTCTTCCATCATTCGCCAGTCACCTTCTTCGTTGCTGCCAGTAATTCTGATTGTATCTTCTTTTTAGAAGTACTACGATCTGGTTGCTGTTGATTACGAAATCTTTTTAGATTCTCGTAATATCGTAACGATATCTTTTTAGATCTTCGTTATACTTACGCAACCTTCCTAGAAGTGTTGCGTTGGAACGTTGTCTTTACAATTGTTTCATATTCTCTGTTTTCCATCAAAAAATTGTGCCCCGGCACTAACAATCTCAAAGCTTTATTGCTACGATGGAAAACGTTAATGCTTCACTCCTCAATACTGACTTTTGCAAATTAGAAAAGTTTGATGGAAAGCATTATCAAGTCTGGAAGAGAAAGGTTTTTCTCACTCTTCAACTCAGAGACGTGGATCACGTGCTTCTTGAAGAGGAACCTACCGTTCCAGATACTGGGTCTGCTGCCGTAATCTCTGCGGCTACTAAACTTCAGGCCAAGTGGAGAAGAGAAAATAGCATTTGCAGGCTGCTTATCCTGAATGCTATGGAGGATTTCCTTGCAGAATCCTATTCTAAGAAGAATATTGCTAGAGACATATGGGAGTCTCTAGAAAAACTCTACGAAAAGACAAGAATCGCAGTAAAATATTTGTGGTTGAAAAATATCACAAGTGGTTCTTTGAGGACGAAAAGTCTATGCTACCGCAGGTGAAGGAGTTCCTGAAACTGCGACAGAAGTTGGAAGACGAGGCAATGCCCCTCCCAGACAAGTTTGTTGTTGGAGGGATTGTCTCAAAGCTCTCCGCTGGGTGGAGCAAGTTCTATGCAAACATGCATAGGAAGAAGCTGGAGATCACCCTTGAAGATCTCTTGCAGGAAATATATGTTGAGGACCAGATGCGGGCTTGTCACGCCCCAGAACCAGAATACTGGAGAGCGGGAAAATGACTCAGCCAGCTACGTATTACGGGTAGATGAATACCGTATAATACGATCAATGCTGTCTAAAAGACGTCACTATGGTCATTTCACATCTATTGTCTCAATCATTCAAATAAGAAACAGAAATAGAGAACATGTAAGATAAAGCAGTAAGGCGTCCCAAACGCTCAGTCAAAATGTTCTTGATATCTGGCTTTACAAAACATAGCCAGATAATGTAGCAAGTGTACACAATTGTTATCAGCTGCAGTCTGACTTAATTACAATTATGTAAAAGTAAGTACAAGACAATCCGACTAACATGTCGGTGCCAAACGGCAAGGTATTAAGTAAATAACAAAACGAGTGGGGAAGTAAGGAACCCACTCGAGTCCTTCTGCGATCATCCCTCTAGTATTGACCATCTTGGAGGTGGAAGTAAGATGAGTCCTCGGGGACCGACTCTAAATCTGGCCATGCAAAACCAGAGAGGTTAGACCTCTAATAGCAAGTACCGCAAGGAAGCACGATATGAGGAATTAAAACCAGTAATAAGAGAATATGATAAGTAGATCTCTGCTTGCCACTGGGATTCACATAACATCACGACACTTCGAACCAATCTTCCAACCAAACAAGGACAGAAGTTGGCCCGTCATGCCCTGATATTCTGATCATCTCAGTTAGGTAACAGAGTAGGTACAGTACACAAACAAATCAATTTAAACGGCCATGCAACTACTACGGCTTGCTACTGTGAGTTCCAAGTTATCCTGGAATTATGCAATAAAGGATTCCTCAGTTCTTACTATGTACAAGCAAGGCTAGTTTACCCAGTCAATCAATTGCGCCAATCATGAATTAGACGAGTCCCAGCGGGACGCCCGTCATCAATATACAATAGATAATATAACCAGATACCGCTCCTTGCCCGTGTGGCAGATTTGCAGTATCTATGGGGACCAACCGACCTGTCGGGCACTACTAGTCCCAAGAGGGCTGTCATGTAAGAACTCGGAAATCCATTCTCTCCATGCAATCATTATTTTATTTAACTTAATAGTCTCTACGTTGAGTGAAATCCCATGCCGTGGATCATGGTCATTCAGAATGAGTACTTTCGTACGGGGTACGATATGCACAACTCTACAACGATGCCCGTGCGGTTAGGTTGTAGGTCTTACATAGCGTAATGCAACAATCCAAACTAACCACGGAATAATCATGCCTTGACCATAAAGTACACATGCTTCTTTTGTAGAAAATAAATAAATAAATAAATTGAAGCCTGCATGTGTGCCTGTATGTCAATATTCGGGATCGGCCAATCGATTATAATAGTTCATAGTTAATATGAACGTGTCTCATTTATTCAATTCAATAAGACGACTAGCCAGTCTCTTAGTTCCAACTAGGAACGCATGATCAATTATTAGTCAAGTAACAGTCGGGGTCAATTCGTGACAAGGCATAAAAGTCAAATTAGTATTAAGCATGGTCGAGTCCATAACTAGTATAAAATAGTTGGTAACATATTCTTGAAGCCAAGGAAAAGATCTACAAATTTCATATTGGAAGTTGGAAGAAATTCTAGCCACAATTTCGTCAATTAGGACATATAACAGTCAGAAACAACCAAAATAGGCATTATGCGGCCTATTCTGCGACATGCATGCGGACTAACTGTGACATGCGGCTTATGCGGCATATGCGGCCCAACTGCGATACCATATGCGGCTCAACTGCGACATGCGCCTCATACGGCTCATTCGCGACACCATATGCGGCTACTGCGACATGCGTCTCATGCGGCTCATTCGCGACACCATATGCGCCTACTGCGACATGCGCCTCATGCGGCTCAACTGCGACATCATATGCGCCCACTACGACATGCGCCTCATGCGGCTCAACTGCGACATCATATGCGCCTACTGTGACATGCGCCTCATGTGGCTCAATCTGCGACATCATATGCGCCTACTGCGACATGCGGCTCAATCTGCGACATCATATACGCCTACTGCGACATCATATGCGCCTACTACGACATGCGCCTCATGCGGCTCAATCTGCGACATCATATGCGCCTACTGCGACATCATATGCGCCTACTGCGACATGCGCCTCATGCGGCTCAATCTGCGACATCATATGCGCCTACTGCGACATGCTCCTCGTGCTGCAGATGAATATAGAAACGAACAAAAATACTTTTGGCTATAACTTCCACAAAATAAATCGAAATCTAACTTTTCAAAAACCAAACTTTAGTAGAATTAAATTCTCTACAACATGGAACCACTTATTTTCGAAAACAACAATGTTTGATAGATCAAAACCCTAAAATTCATATGAAAACCAAAACTTAAAACTTAGATCTACACCCAACCATCCATGGAAATCAAAAACTTCAAGACCTAAACTTGTAGATGAAGAGAAGATGAACAACATAGACTAAAAATAAATGGGAATGCATGAAATCCCTCATGGTGTGCAAGATGTACTTGCCTCTCACAAGTGGGTTAGGGTTTGGTGGAGGAGTAAAATGTGAATGAATGAAGAGAGAGAATGAAAGAAGAGCTTTTATATCAAGGTCAAGTGGATCTCCACCATTCATTCTCTCCACCAAATCCAAGCCATCCATTCCTTTCCATGTTGAACCAAACCACACCAAGTTGGTTTCCCATGAACCGAAATGAACCAAGAGCCAAGAAAAAGTAGAAAATAAAATACAGAAAAATTAATAAGCGCGAAATTGAAGAATTTAAATACAGAACAAATGCATGATAAATATTGAATAAATACATTCAAGAAGTACACGTATAAAATACTTATTCTGGGAACGGGGAGTGACATCTCTACCCTCTTTAGAAAAATTCCGTCCTCGAAATTTCAGATCCAAGCAGGACAGAAATGTCAGAGGTAGACTAATCTAAGTACAAGTAAATTGAGTAAGTAGCTATTCTACAATGTCAAATAGCAAGTAATATATCTATGTTTAACAATCTACGACATCAAGCAATTCTACTCATAAGGTGGCAAGCATGAGGAGTTAAAACAATCAAGGTATACAGAGAGAGATATACCTTGTGAGTCAAACAGGTGCGGATACCGTGATCGGATATCATCCTCACGTTCCCACGTTGACTCCCCTAAAGAGTGATGACCCCAAACAACCCGGACAAGGCTAATTGTTCGGTTCTTGAGTATCTTCTCTCTTCGGTCTAAAATGGACACAGGCTGTTCCTCGTAAGACAGGTTGGTACCAACAACCAGCTCGGAATGATCAAGGATATGGCTTGGGTCCGATACATACCTTCGCAACTGAGATACATAAAATACGTCATGCACCTCTCGTAACGAAGGTGGAAGGGATAAACGATAAGCAACATCGCCTATCCTATCAAGAATAACAAATGGTCCTACGTATCGCGGACTCAACTTTCCGCGAACGCCAAATCTAATGACCCCACGGGTAGGTGAGATCCGCAAGAACACGTGGTCCCCAACAGAAAATTCTAGCGGCCTACGATGCTGGTCCGCCCAATGACGATGCCGATCCTGCGCAACTCGAAGTCGCTCTCTAATTCCCTTAATCGCTTCAACGGTCTGGACAATCATTTCTGGGCCTAGCATCTTCCTCTCCCCGATATCATCCCATGCTAGTGGCGACCTACACTTCTTACCATATAGTGCTTCAAATGGCACCATCTGGATACTGGCTTGATAACTGTTGTTATAAGAAAACTCAACTAAGTGCAGGTGGCTCTTCCAAGATCCTCCAAAATCTAGGGTGCAAGCTCGCAACATATCTTCTAGGGTCTGAATTGTTCTTTCTGATTGTCCGTCTGTCTGGGGATGGTAAGCCATGCTAAATCTTAACTTGGTACCCAGACTATGATGTAAGCTCTTCCAGAAATGTGATGTAAAGCGGGTATCTCGGTCTGACACAATGCTGACGGGGACTCCATGCTGCCTGACTATCTGCTGCATATACAACTCTGCCAATTTTTCTGTAGATTGCCCTACTCTGAAAGGAAGAAAATGTGCCACCTTTGTAAGCCGATCTACTATCACCCAAATAGCATCTTTACCACTTGGTGATCTCGGTAAACCGGTCACAAAGTCCATTGTGATGTGTTCCCACTTCCATTCCGGGATAGGAAGTGGTTGCAATAACCCAGCTGGCCTCTGCTGTTCTGCCTTCACTTGCTGACATACCAAGCAACGGGAAACAAATCTAGCTATCTCCCTCTTCATCCCGTTCCACCAGAAGTGCTGCTTGATATCTTGGTACATCTTGGTCCCTCCAGGGTGTATAGAATATTGAGAACTGTGAGCTTCTGTCATAATCTCCTATCTGATATCTCCACTAGGCACACATAGGCGTGATCCAAACCTAAGCGTACCATCGTCATGAATTTGCATCTCCTTTCTGAGTCCTGACTCACATTCTGCTCTAAGCTTCTGAATCCTTGGGTCCTGTGCCTGAGCTACCTTGATCATGTCTACCAAGTCGGATTGAACTTGTAAACTTGTTAGAACTCCTACATCACTAGGAAGTATAACTTCGATGCCCATCTCCTGAAGGTCTTCTAAGATGTGCTTCTGCGTTGTCAACATAAATGCGCCGCCTCTCCTGCTAAGAGCGTCTGCTACCACATTAGCCTTGCCTGGATGATACTAAAGCTCCACGTCATAATCCTTGATCAACTCCAACCATCTTCTCTGTCTCATGTTCAGCTCCTTCTGAGTAAAGATGTACCTCAGACTTTTATGATCTGTGTACATGTCTACTCGATCACCATATAAGTAATGCCTCCATAGCTTCAAAGCAAATACTATTGCCGCCAACTCCAAGTCATGAGTTGGGTAATTCTTCTCGTAGTCTCAAAGTTTCCTAGATGCGTATGTTATCACCTTCCCATGTTGCATGAGGACACATCCAAGTCCCTTACCTGACGCATCGCAATATACTGTAAAACCTCCGGGTCCAACTGGCAATGTAAGAATAGGCGCTGATATCAGCTTCTGCTTCAGATTCTCAAATGATGCCTGGCATTCTGCCGACCAGACGAATGGTACATCCTTCCGTGTCAAGCAGGTCATAGGTGCTGAAAGCCTTGCAAAGTCTGATACGAACCTTCTGTAATATCCTGCCAATCCCAAGAAACTCCGCACATCAGCTACGGTCTTGGGTACTGGCCAACTCTCTACTGCTTCTACCTTCTTGGGATGCACTGCTACTCCAGCTCCTGATATGATATGACCCAAAAATGAAATGTGATCCGTCCAGAACTCACACTTGCTGAGCTTGGCAAACAACTGGTTCTCTCTCAGAACCTGTAACACTTTCCTGAAGTGGTCTTCATGCTCCTCTTCACTGGCAGAATATACGAGAATGTCGTCAAGAAATACAACGACAAACTGATCTAAGTATGGCATAAAGATGCGGTTCATCAAATCCATAAATATTGCTGGAGCATTGGTCAAACCAAACGGCATTACTAAGAATTCATAATGCCCATACTTCGACCTGAATGCTGTCTTGGGAATATCCTCCTTCCGAACCCTCACTTGATGATACCCTGAACAAAGATCTATCTTGGAGAAAACTCTAGCTTTGCTCAACTAATCAAACAAGTCGTCGATCCTGGGTAGTGGGTACTTGTTCTTCACGGTCGCCGCATTAAGCTTCCTGTAATCAATGCACAATCTGGAGGACCCATCCTTCTTTCCCACAAGTACCACTGGTGCTGCCCAAGGTGATATGCTAGCTTGGATGAACTTCTTCTCCTTCAGTTCCTCTATGTGCTGATATACCTTGGCCTGCTCTGAATCCGCCATTCTGTAAACTCGATCTGATATTGGTTTAGTTCCAGGTGCCAATTCTATACTGAACTCAATATCTCTAATCGGTGGTAGCCCTGTAAGTTCTTCGGAAAATACGTCTAGAAATTCTTCAACTACCTTCGGAACTTGAACTTCTTCCATTGCCGTTATTACTCCCTGCTCTTGTTGAGTTGCCTCTGATCTGACTAAGGTGAATCTTTTCATGCCTGGAATATCAAAAGATACACTCCCTCTACGACAATCTATTGTCGCATGAATGTCTTTCAGCCAGTCCATGCCTAAGATAACGTCGAAATTTCCAACAGAAAATTCTATCAACCGGGCGGGTAAGGAATACCCGCAAACTACAACGCTACACGCTAGAATAACTCTACTAACTCCTACGAGCCCATTGCCAGTAAGTATATTCAACCTCCCTGGCAATGCCTCGAACTCCATTCCTAGCCGTGTCGCAAATTGTGCAGATATAAATGAGTGTGATGCTTCCGAATCAAACAATGCTACTGCGGGATATGAGGCGACGAGAATGTTACTTGCCACAACATCTCCCGATGCTAAAGCCTCTTCCAAGGACAGAGTGAATGCCTGCCCTCGACCTCCTTGTTGGTTTTCATGTTGCGGCCTAGCCTGGTACTGCTGCTAACCCCTGCCTTGATGATGCTGGGGTGGTCTATGCTGGTGTTGCTGCATCGGCGGTCCCTGCTGCCGAAACATCTGAGCCTGTGGCATTAACGGACGCTGGGCCAATGGTCTCACTGCCACTGCGGGTCCTCGATACTGTCCTGCCCATGGTGCTGGCAGAACAGGAAACTGCTGCACTGGTCCTCCTGACCTCGAATTCATCGGACATGTGGCAACCCGATGATCTGGATTTTCACATATCAAACACAGTCCATTCAATGCCCGACACACATCTCTAGTGTGCCCCATCTTCCCACAATAAGTGCAGCCCGCTGGGGTTGCTGATTCTTCTTCTGTTGCTGCTGCTGCCTGGGTGGTGGTGCTGGCCCTCGCATTACCACATCGTGAATGCAAATGCCAAGGGATGTTGCTGTTGTTCGGGGCGCTGCTCCCCCTCCTCCTTCAATCTGACTGTGAGATCTCTTCTGACCTCCAGTCCTTGCCGTGATCCTCTGAATGGTGATCTCATGCCTTCGGGTTGTCGTCAATACTTATCAAAAGTCTGGTAATTGTGCCCCTCTATCAATTGCAAGAGCTCAAGGTGAAACCCTTGCTGGAACCTCATAGCCCTCTGGCTCTCTGTTACTACCATCTCTGGGGCAAACCTGCTCAATCTGCAGAACTCCGCTGTATAGGCATCTACCGTCTTGCCGGCCTACTTGAGGTTGATAAACTTCTGTTGTAGCTCAAACTGCGCCACAACCCCATAGTACTTCATCTTGAATCTTACGGTAAAATCGTCCCAAGCAACAGGACGTCTGATGCCCACTTCCTCTGATTCCCACCAATCACGTGCGAGATCCTGAATTAACAACTTCACTTGATCCACACGTTCTTCTGCCGGCACCTTAGCTGCTGTCAGAATAGCCTCAATATCCTTAAGCCATGCATCTGCTGAGATGGCATCCTCCGTTCCTTCGAAACGGCGGGGGTTAAACTTGCAAAACCTGGCTGATGCTCCTGAATCTGTCCTCGCCCCTCTTTCCAAAGCCGTCTGCAATCCTTGATTGAGTAATACATTCTGCTCTTGTAACTGAGCGTGCATGCGCTGCTGGGCTAATATCTGATATTGCTGAGTAGCCATCATCCCTCTCATGATCTCCAGAAGAGCCGGTGTGTCCATATCCACAGGGGTAGGTGGAACTGTTGGTGGTGGTGGAACCTCCGGATACTGTGATCCAGCTGCTGGTTCCACTATTACTTCTTCTTGGATAGTCTCTTGAGTTAGTACCGACCCTTGTTGCTGACCAACATGGTCAGGTTGTCCGTGTTGCTCTTGTTGTTGTTGTCCAGTCCTGGCAGATGCGGACGAAGTGCCCCTAAGAAAAGGGACAAAAGAACAATCAAACGATCGGACAGGAAAGATCAATGAAGTCAAGGGATACTAGAATGTCAAGCTGGAGTTGAGAATTGACGAATCATGAGGTCAAGGAGGAACATGTGTGATTGAGGACATTCTATAAATTAAAACACCCCACAAGTCTGAAATCAGACCTGCATGGGCCACCACTAAAACCTTGTCACGCCCCAGAACCAGAATACTGGAGAGCGAGGGAATGACTCAGCCAGCTACGTATTACGGTAGATGAATACCATATAATACGATCAATGCTGTCTAAAAGACGAGGGGGTGCATACTACATAAAAGTCTCACTATGGTCATTTCACATCTATTGTCTCAATCATTCAAATAAGAAACAGAAATAGAGAACATGTAAGATAAAGCAGTAAGTCGTCCCAAACGCTCAGTCAAAGTGTTCTTGATATCTGGCTTTACAAAACATAGCCAGATAATGTAGCAAGTGTACACAATTGTTATCAGCTGCAGTCTGACTTAATTACAATTATGTAAAAGTAAGTACAAGACAATCCGACTAATATATCGGTGCCAAACGGTAAGGTATTAAGTAAATAACAAAACGAGTGGGGAAGTAAGGAACCCACTCGAGTCCTCCTGCGATCATCCCTCTAGTATTGACCATCTTGGAGGTGGAAGTAAGCTGAGTCCTCGGGGACCGACTCTAAATCTGGCCATGCAAAACCAGAGAGGTTAGACCTCTAATAGCAAGTACCGCAAGGAAGCACGATATGAGGAATTAAAACCAGTAATAAGAGAATATGATAAGTAGATCTCTGCTTGCCACTGGATTCACATAACATTACGACACTTCGAACCAATCTCCCAACCAAACAAGGACAGAAGTTGGCCCGTCATGCCCTGACATTCTGATCATCTCAGTTAGGTAACAGAGTAGGTACAGTACACAAACAAATCAATTTAAACGGCCATGCAACTACTACGGCTTGCTACTGTGAGTTCCAAGTTATCCTGGAATTATGCAATAAAGGATTCCTCAGTTCTTACTATGTACAAGCAAGGCTAGTTTACCCAGTCAATCAATTGCGCCAATCATGAATTAGACGAGTCCCAGCGGGACGTCCGTCATCAATATACAATATACAATAGATAATATAACCAGATACCGCTCCCTGCCCGTGTGGCAGATTTGCAGTATCTGTGGGGACCAACCGGCCTGTCGGGCACTACTAGTCCCAAGAGGGCTGTCATGTAAGAACTCGAAAATACATTCTCTTCATGCAATCATTATTTTATTTAACTTAATAGTCTCTACGTTGAGTGAAATCCCATGCCGTGGATCATGGTCATTCAGAATGAGTACTTTCGTACGGGGTACGATATGCACAACTCTACAATGATGTCCGTACGGTTAGGTTGTAGGTCTTACATAGCGTAATGCAACAATCCAAACTAACCACAGAATAATCATGCCTTGACCATAAAGTACACATGCTTCTTTTGTAGAAAATAAATAAATAAATAAATTGAAGCCTGCATGTGTGCCTGTATGTCAATATTCGGGATCGGCCAATCGATTATAATAGTTCATAGTTAATATGAACGTGTCTCATTCATTCAATTCAATAAGACGACTAGCCAGTCTCTTAGTTCCAACTAGGAACGCATGATCAATTATTAGTCAAGTAACAGTCGGGGTCAATTCGTGACAAGGCATAAAAGTCAAATTAGTATTACGCATGGTCGAGTTCATAACTAGTATAAAATAGTTGGTAACATATTCTTGAAGCCAAGGAAAAGATCTATAAATTTCATGTTGGAAGTTGGAAGAAATTCTAGCCACAATTTCGTCAATTAGGACATATAACAGTCAGAAACAACCAAAATAGGCATTATGCGGCCTATTCTGCGACATGCATGCGGACTAACTGCGACATGCGGCTCATGCGGCATATGCGGCCCAACTGCGATACCATATGCGGCCCAACTGCGACATGCGCCTCATACGGCTCATTCGCGACACAATATGCGGCTACTGCGACATGCGCCTCATGCGGCTCATTCGCGACACCATATGCGCCTACTGCGACATGCGCCTCATGCGGCTCAACTGCGACATCATATGCGCCTACTGCGACATGCGCCTCATGCGGCTCAATCTGCGACATCATATGCGCCTACTGCGACATGCGCCTCATGCGGCTCAATCTGCGACATCATATGTGCCTACTGCGACATCATATGCGCCTACTGCGTCATGCGCCTCATACGGCTCAATCTGTGACATCATATGCGCCTACTGCGACATCATATGCGCCTACTGCGACATGCGCCTCATGCGGCTCAATCTGCGACATCATATGCGCCTACTGCGACATCATATGCGCCTACTGCGACATACGGCTCATGCGGCTCAATCTGCGACATCATATGCGCCTACTGCGACATGCTCCTCATGCTGCAGATGAATATAGAAACGAACAAAAATACTTTTGGCCATAACTTTCACAAAATAAATCGAAATCTAACTTTTCAAAAACCAAACTTTAGTAGAATTAAATTCTCTACAACATGGAACCACTTATTTTCGAAAACAACAATGTTTGATAGATCAAAATCCTAAAATTCATATGAAAACCAAAACTTAAAACTTAGATCTACACCCAACCATCTATGGAAATCAAAAACTTCAAGACCTAAACTTGTAGAGGAAGAGAAGATGAACAACATAGACTAAAAATAAATGGGGATGCATGAAATCCTTCATGGTGTGCAAGATGTACTTGCCTCTCACAAGTGGGTTAGGGTTTGGTGGAGGAGTAAAATGTGAATGAATGAAGAGAGAGAATGAAAGAAGAACTTTTATATCAAGGTCAAGTGGATCTCCACCATTCATTCTCTCCACCAAATCCAAGCCATCCATTCCTTTCCATGTTGAACCAAACCACACCAAGTTGGTTTCCCATGAACCGAAATGAACCAAGAGCCAAGAAAAAACAGAAAATAAAATACATAAAAATTAATAAGCGCGAAATTGAAGAATTTAAATACAGAACAAATGCATGATAAATATTGAATAAATACATTCAAGAAGTACACGTATAAAATACTTATTCTGGGAACGGAGAGTGACAGGGCTCAACTGAAGGTGGACACACTGTCCAAGCAATTGGCTAACGCCAATCTGGTTCAGACCAAGGAACCAAGGGGAAAGCAGGCGACTTTCCACAGCAAGAAGAAGAACCCTGACAATCTAAAAGTCAAGGGAACTTCTATCAAGAAAAAAAAGCCAAAGTCTCAAATGCCTTGCTTCAAGTGTGGCAAGAAGGGCCACTTTAAGAATGAGTGCAAAGCAAAGACCAAGCAATCAGAGCAAGGAGAGCCTAGTAAGGTTTCTATGATCACTGACGTTGTTGCTATGATTGCACAGGTTGATACGGTAAGGACTGACTCTGACTGGTGGGTAGACACTGGAGCCTCCTGCCATGTCTGCTCCAGTAAGGAGTGGTTCACCACCTATACACCTACTTCTGAAGTAGTTATGATGGCGAACCAGGCACAAGCTGAAGTGCTCGGGATCGGGACGGTGGTATTGAAGCTGACTTCGGGGAAGTCTCTGACGCTTCAAGGCGTGAAGCACGTACCTGCTATCGCCAAGAACCTGATCTCAGGAGGCCTACTCTGCAAAGCAGGCCTCAGGATGGACATCAATGCTGGCCAGATGGTGATGTCTATCAAGGGAACATATTTCGGAAAAGCTTTTTATACCGAAGGAATGTTCAAAATTTAGCTTGTAAATCAGTCCAATGTAATTAATGTGATTAATGAAGTCACTCATTCTGCTTATACTCTTGAGTTGTGGCATAATAGGCTAGGACATGCTCATTGTAAACGAATAAACAGAATGTCTAGTCTAGGACTTATCTCCAAGTGTGGGGGTAATGTAGAGAAATGTGAAGTTTGTGCTCAAACAAAGATCACAAGGAAACCCTTTCCTCGGGTTAATCGAAGTACAGATCTTCTGGAGTTGGTACACTCCGATACCTGTGACTTCAAACAGTTCTCTACAAAGGCCGGGATGAAGTATTTCATAACTTTCATCGATGACTTCTCAAAGTATGCGTTCGTCTACTTGCTGAAGGCTAAAGACGAAGCATTCGAGAAGTTCAAGGAGTTCAGAGCCGAAGCTGAGCGGCAGACTGGACAACAACTCAAAAGGATAAGAAGTGATCGAGGTGGAGAGTACAGGTCTCATGAATTCGTATCGTTCTGCAAAGAACATGGAATTGTCAATGAGACTACGGCTTCGTACTCTCCTCAATCAAACGGAGTAGCAGAGAGGAAGAACAGGACGTTAACAGAAATGATTAACTCTATGTTGTTGACTGTTGGTCTTCCTAAGTGCTACTGGGGAGAAGCTGCATTGACGGGCACTTTTATTCTAAATAGAGTGTCTCATGCAACTTCAGACGTTACTCCTCATGAACTCTGGTTCAAGGTCAGACCTAACTTGAATGTCATTCGAGTGTGGGGGTGTCTGGCATATGTCAAGCTTCCAGATCTGAAGATTCAGAAGCTTGGGACAAGGACTACTAAGACGATCTTCTTGGGGTATGCCGAGAAGAGTGATGCTCGAAGATTTCTTGATATTGAGTCAAATCCTATCATTGAATCTCGCGACGCAGAATATTTTGAAGACAAATTTGCAAGGCACAAGAATATTGTTCTTGCGGATGTTCCGGAGAACAGTGAGGGTGCGCAGGTCTTCAATGAAGATGTGGTCCAAGAAGATGTTGTTGTTGAAACAACGGTTGAACCAGATCTCGCTGAGCCATCAACGAAGCGAGTGAGGAGGCCGAAGGACTTCGGAAGTGACTTTGTCACCTATCATGTGGAAACTGATCCGCTTACCTATGATGAGGCGATGAAGACCAGAGACGCAATTTTCTGGAAGGAGGCGATTGACAATGAAATTGATTCCATCACCTCAAATAACACTTGGGTGTTGGTTGATCTTCCTGAAGGAGCGAAACTCATCGGATGCAAATGGATCTTCAAGAAGAAGATGAAAGCAGACGGAACTATTGACAAGTTCAAGGCTAGGTTGGTAGCCAAGGGGTTTTCTCAGAAGCAGGGGATTGACTATTTTGACACGTATGCTCTAGTAGCCCGGATGACCACCATCAGAATGTTGATTACTCTCGCAGCAATATATAAGATGGTGATACATCAGATGGATGTGAATACGGCTTTCCTAAATGGCGAGCTGACCGAAGAGATTTACATGCAATAGCCAAAGGGATTTGTCATCAGAGGTCTTGAAGACAAAGTCTACAACTTGGTGAAATCCTTGTACGGTCTTAAACAAGCTCCCAAGATGTGGCATGAGAAATTTGACAAAGTTATAAGGTCAAATGGCTACATGGTCAGCGATACGGACAAGTGTGTTTACACGAAGTTCGCTGATGGAAGAGGTGTGATCGTTTGTCTGTACGTGGACGACATGCTTATCCTAGGTACGGATATTAGCTGTGTCACGGAGACAAAGAAGTTCATCTCAAGCAAGTTCAGTATGAAGGACTTAGGGAAAGCTGATGTGATCTTAGGGATCAAGATCATCCGGACAGACACTGGACTAGCGCTGTCACAGTCTCATTATATTGAGAAAATGATCACTCGTTATGGGTATCGGGATCTTCCTGGGATCGATACGCCGTACAGGTATGATCTGAAGCTGAAGCCTAATTCAGGAGAAAGCATCAGGCAGCTGGAGTATGCAAGCGTAATCGGGAGTTTGATGTATGCTACTAATGCCACAAGGCCTGACATAGCTTTCGCCGTGGGAATGCTGAGTCGTTTCACGAGCAACCCAGGTGCTGAACACTGGAAAGCTGTGAAACGGGTTATGAGATATCTCAAGAAGACTCAGACATATGCACTGTACTACAGCGGAGATCCGCCGGTAGTAGAAGGCTTCAGTGATGCCAGCTGGTGCTCAGAGGTGGAGAGCGAGAGGTCCACAGGTGGATTCGTTTTCACAATGGGTGGAGCTGCTATATCGTGGAAGTCGAAGAAGCAGACTATGCTCTCGCGGTCATCCATGGAATCTGAGTTCTTTGCACTTGATACCGCAGCCGAGGAAGCAGAATGGCTTCGGGAGCTCATGTATGATCTTCCAATGGTTGGGGCGCAAATACCGACGATACCGATATACTGCGACAACCAGGCGACTGCGGCGGTGGCATCAAATGACCTCTTCAACGGGAAGAAGATGACTGTGCGGTTGAAGCACAGGGAAGTACACGAACTTATCAAGAGAGGTGTTATTGCAGTTATTGATGTTCGGAGTCGGGAGAACCTGGCGGATCCGTTCACCAAGGGCCTCAAGCGCTGTCACGCCCCGCTCCCGCAGGAACGATCGTCCTCGCTAAGGCGTGATGCCGCACGAGCCTAGGTTGCGTCCGTGCAAGGCTAAGTCCAGAAACGGCCGATTTGAGCTAGGCCACAGAGTCGCACAGAGTGTCCCCATTTGCAGCGGAAGTAAATGAACACAAATTGAAGTGAATTCAACTCTTTATTGATATTCAAGAAGTTTACAAGCGGCGCTAGGCCGATATTACAAATCGCTCAAGCTCTCTCTCTCTGAAACATAAAAGGCATGCCAAGTGGCTTACAACATGGAATGATTCATGGCGATGTTCCGATACATTATGTCCTGTATATGGTGCTTCAGCTCCTTGCAACGCTCCAAGGCTCCAGAGATAGCTCCGCGCCTTAGCACGTTCGATGGAAGCTCCGCACCCGTCGGCGTCTCCTGCATCCTGCAAGCAGACTGTGGGGTTATCAGTACATTGTTATGCACTGGTGGGGAGGCTAGCTCACCCACAATGCTATCATTACCAAACACGTTCCATTCACTTTTGTGCATCTCTATCATTCATTGTCTTTCTAATCTTGCCTTAGGATCAATTTCATGGCATATGTCATAACCTATCCCGTGTTGCCAAATTCAAGTGTCGCATGGAAATACATGCACGACTTACCCATACTTACCATCCGGCCTTCCCTGTCCAACGTAGACCAAGTTAGTCAACAATTCATATGAAATAACTTAACGTAGTTCATGAAAGCATTCAATGTAAAGTGCGTGTCCTTGCCTCGGGTTCTAGCATGTCGTAGGCACGTTTTCTAACTCGTTTGCTCGAAGTACTCTTGATCGTTTTGTGTGTTATATTCAAGCCTATTCAGAAGGTGCTTTGTACAGTTAACTTAGACTACTTTGATTTCAATGCAAGGACTTGCACGTGGATTGCCACCAGCAAAGTCCACTTAAATCTATATGCACCGGTCGCTGGCATCACAAGCCATTTTGGACACTTCCAACCGTAGTATTTCTCAACTTAGCTTAGGGTGGACTGGCACACACCCCGTTAGTCTCTTGAAATACCTCAGCACTTACGTCTCCCGGGTGGCCAAGTCCGCACCCAGGCATGCCCGTAAGCCTCGACTTGGTTCCGCCTAGGCCGGCCACGATCCTCCCTTTGATCATGCCGCGGAATCCGTATCACCCGTGCACGGGTCCGTCCACGACCATTTCGTATTTTATCTTCATAGGCTAACCCTTAGCCACAATGCGTTATCGACCAGGTTGGCGTCCGTGCAGCGCGGGTAGCGAGCCCCGTTGTACGTGCCCGTCACACCTGTCGCTAACCATTTCTTTCCTTCTTATCTTTTTATTCATTCTTTCTCTTCTTTCTTTCACTTGTCCATTCGTTTCATTGGTTCATTTTCGTATTCATCCATTCGTTGATTCATTCATTCACTCGATTATTCGTTCATTCTTTCATTTATACATTATGCAACTTCTCGTGCGGGAGTCGCCTTGGCGACCCATCGGTCCCATAGTCTTTCAATGTTGCTAAACTCTACTCGGAACGACTATGTTGATAGTCTTCCCGTTTCATTGTTGTAAACCATTCATTGTTTTCATTGTTTGAACGCATCAGAGACGTAAACATAAGCTTGTGCCTTAGCACGAGCGTGGAGCGCGGTGCGAGAGTTCTCACAATTTCTATGTTCTTTTCCATATTCTATACAAGCATACAAGATGGGATTAATCCCTTAGTTAGGTGCGTTGGGTCATTTATTAGCATGCGCGGTGTTATCGCCTAGCGATTTCAGTGATAGTGTTTGTATTATTATGTGTCTAGGCTAAGCAAAGACGGATTCCTCGGAGCCACCCACCTTAGCGATGTTCGCATCGGCCGAGCGATACTCCGAGCGCACCTTTGAAAGTCTAAGTCTGGATTCATCTTGACGGACCAACGTAAGCCTTGCATCGATTCTTCGTCAGGTCGATGCCAACTCTTCGGGTCGACGGCTCGTTTGAGTCGTTGCACTTGCCGTTTGAATCGGCGTTCCGCTAGGACGGAGCGGGTTATTACAAGCGCCAGCTGGTCGATGATACAGCTTGTAAAATGGGCTTGAAGGCATTCTGATATTGTATTATTGTATTCCTACCATAAAGTTTTATGCTATTAGTTCAAAGATTTATCTACTAGGCATCTAGCTTTTGGTTCAAGGGAGGACCACTAATCGGAAGAATATCAGGAACGGTGGGTACATGTTCTATTGGGCATGGAGAGGTTACGGACCTATAACCACTGTTGTCTACTGTTGTTTTCTGCGGAAAACGGTTCCTGTGGAAAGGTTGGCTTAATTGCCTTAATGAGTTCTCAGGCGGAGTGAATGCCTGGTGTGCTTTACAGGAAGCACGGTAGAACAGCACTACAAGGAGTGAAACTCCATGCTACAGTGGGGTGACTCCACAATGAGGTTCCTATATGTGGGGTGCTGCCCAGGAATAGGATAAAGCCTCAGCTTTGCAGGCCAAGTCACAGCGGCGTAGCACCGCAAATAGGCAGTTAGCCTAATGCTGTATGATAAAAATAAAGAGGGGTGTAGTCAGCACTACAAAGAGGAGAAGTTTCTCATGTTACAGTGGAACGACACCACGATGAGGTACCCTGTTAGGGATAAAGCCTCGGCCTTGCAAGCCATGTCATTGCGGCGTAACACCGCAAGGGAGCCTAAGGCTTCATGTTGGGCAGTTTGGCACTACAATGAGACGGTTGCCTCATGCTACAGTAGTATGACACTACGATGAGGTTTCCGGTACGGGGTAAGGCCTTGGCTTTAAGCCATGTCATGGCGGCGTAGCACCGCAAGGGAAGCGCAAAGCGCTTCATGCCATGTCTCTTTATAATGAACTCACCTATAGTGTATGGACAAAGAGATATCAGGCCGTCTCTTGAGGGTAAACTTGTAGACGCCCAAAATTATACACTGAAACCAGGCTGGCACAGGGCCTTTAATGTGTAGCCAGAAGCACATGTAACTACATTATGTGAGTGGAAAGAATTTCAGTTGTGATACAGAATTCAAGGCTTAGTCCATTCTTGTATTATAGTTTGATTTTTGATCCATGCAGGAAGATTCAAGTCGTCAGCGACATCTCTCCTAATGCATGATGGACAGTTACTGTGGGGAACACTTATACCCATATATATAGAGATATGCGGGGGATTGTTGGAGTTTGGTCTATTTCAAAGAAAATTTTAGTCCCACATCGGCTAGACTAAAGGAGTTGTATCTCTATATAATAGCATTCCTATTTTAGAGATGCACATGTGGTGCGGAGGTGCACATGGGTGTGCCATGTGGGGTTATTTTTCTAATGGGAAAAAGGCTAAATCAACAATAAAAGCATTCATGCTTTTTGCTCTTGGGAAATTCATTTCCATGGGAGCTAAGCCCCGTAGGGGCTTAGCGACTCGGACTCGGACTCGGACTCGGACTCGGACTCGGACACGGGCTCATGGGCTCATGAGGCGTAATGTGGCGTTTTGTTGGCGCACTTTGCACTTAGCACGTCAGCATCGTCGCTAGGCGCATAGTGCGCTTTAGTTGCGCTTGTTGCGCGAGCCACTTGCGCAGCCACGTTGCGCAAGCCCAGTTGCGCATGCCCAGGTGCGCAAGCCCAGTTGCGCTGCCCAGGTGCGCGCCCAGGTTGCGCTCAGGTTGCGCTTGGGTGCGCTGGGTTGCGCAGGGTTGCGCTGGGTGGCGCAGGGTTGTGCTGGGTTGCGCTGGTTGCGCTGGTTGCGCAGTGTGCGCAGTGTGCGCAGTGTGCGCAGTACGTGCAGTGCGCGCAGTGTGCGCAGTTCTGTGCGCGCTCTGTCACGCAAAGTGCAAGGAGCGCTGGGTGTGCGCAGTTGGCAGCAGAACGTGCGTTTGCATGTTCTGGGTGGTTGCTACATGTTCGGGGTGGTTTTTACCACGTCCCTAACTTTGTGGCAACCGACCAGTTGCTGTAGGGCCTATATAAGGCATCCTCTCTCTCAAGGCTCAATATAGAATAGAAGAAAAAAGGAGGAGCCACTACAGAAAGTTTACAAGTATTTTTTAGCACACGTAAACAGAGTAATCAGAAGTGTTCTTTAACACGGTTCTGATCTACCAGTAGCCTTCGAGAGGGAGAGGAAAGGCATCGCACCAGCGTTACTTTTGCACGGGAGTTTGTGTCCGTCCGAGGAGTCAGAAGAGCAGGAGTGTTCCAAGTTCTCCGACGAACTTGCTGGTTCCTGGAAGCTGTTCGTGTAGGGCGAATAAAGCTTTGAGCAACGGTGATCATTTACCCCAGCAGGCCTTCTTCCATCATTCGCCAGTCACCTTCTTCGTTGCTGCCAGTAATTCTGATTGTATCTTCTTTTTAGAAGTACTACGATCTGGTTGCTGTTGATTACGAAATCTTTTTAGATTCTCGTAATATCGTAACGATATCTTTTTAGATCTTCGTTATACTTACGCAACCTTCCTAGAAGTGTTGCGTTGGAACGTTGTCTTTACAATTGTTTCATATTCTCTGTTTTCCATCGAAAAATTGTGCCCCGGCACTAACAACTGTCATGTCTGGCAAAAGCTAAGCTGGCAAGGAACCTCGGCCGTGGTCACCTGGGGAGTTTGGCAGGAGGCCACCACGAAGCTAGAACATGGGCCCATTGCTTTGGTCACGAATGTTCGGAGCGCTAGCTCTCGTCAGAAATGAAGGTTCAACAAATTGCATCAACGGCACGCACGCTGTCACTCGGGATGTCATACTCTTGGCCCTTGTTAGCAATTCGGCAAACGAAAAAAATTTGGACGGCAAAAGTACTGAGTATAAATTGGTCCAATGCAAATAAAATACTTTAAAAAATTTGGTCAAATATTCGAAAAATAAAAATATTGAGGTTAGAAACTTCACAATCTTAAATATGTTATCAAATTTGGTTAATTAAACAGGTTCACACCACATTTTTGTGCCAAATTTTTCAATAATTTGTACGGAATACGTTTAAAATTTTGCAAACTTGAAATTTAGGTATTGATTTGAATATGTCAAAAGTACACAAGTATTATACGTTTCTAAAAGATACGAAAAAATTTGCGTATAATACGAGTTTTATTCGGGTGATTGCTAACAAGGCTCTCGGCTACAATCAAAGAGGAAGATAACTACATACTAAATTGTTTACCAACGCTTTTATTAGCTAGCATGTAGCACTAGCACCAAGCTACATTGACATTGTATTAAACGTCTTATTGTTCATCATATAATTTCCTCCATGACATAGGACTTCCTCCGCTTCAATTCTTGAATGTCGCATTAAGCTCATTGAAGTTGCAGGGTGAAGGGGGAACTTACGATCAAGGGGGGAACCACCTTAATGGCTAAATTTAGGCTCTAGCCCCCCAAAAATAAAATTCAAATGTTTTTCTTTTTTCAGGAGTCGGTCCATATCCCAGCTTCACCCAGGCCACCCTAGTTTGAATTTTCCTTGCATACGATACGAACATGCTCATACTAAAATGTTTGAGAGCTTTAGGGGTCCCTTCATTTTGTATAGTAGCGTGGAATACGGACCACCCTGTCAAGTTAACAAGGACATATGAGCATTTATTTCAAGAAAGGATTGAACAAGGTGTACTTTGTGAATCAATTCCAAGGATTGAACGCTGTGTACTTTGTGAAGTGGATACGCTTGCGGAGGGGAACCAGTGACCGAAGCTCTTCCCTTCGCGACGAGCCGAATGTCACCTTGGGACAGACACAAGCAAGTCAGCTTTTTTGATATGTTCAAAGGGAGCCCAGGTTCGATGCTGTGGGGACAAACACCATGGCTACAATGCCAATGTCGGCCTCGCCATGCTCTTTGCGCTCCGACATGGTGTGATATATCCGCAGTAATTTGCCATGCGACTCGTCGACTTCAGTCATGGCATTCCATTAGACTCCACGTCGACCCCGAGCTGACCACGCCCGCAAATTTAGAAAAAAGAAAAAGAAAAAAGAATGCAAACTCATCAGGTGTTTCAGGTCATTGGCAGCTCGTAACTCGACAACCAAACTGTCACAGAAGCATAGGGTAGAACTGTCTCTATTTTCTCTCTTCAGCCAATAGAGTGTCCAACCTCCTCTATTCAGCCCTCAAAGGACTACTTATAGAATTCTAGGGACATTAAAGCGGATGTAACCGCTCAACAAAGTAGAAATCTGCAATGAGGCTACGGCCCATTATTTAGGGCAGTAACAATTTGCACTTTAAATGAACATAAGAACATTCGAGAAGTCATTTCGAGATATATCAGCCGTCTAATCTTGCTCAGTAAGTCGACAGCATTTGCTTGGTGGCAATAAACTAGCAACTTCTTAACCATAGTCTTGCACGCAGTTGACACAATAACAAGCAGTTCTCTTAGAGAGGCAAAACTATGGATCCCAACACTACAACTTAAAAGTTGCGTTCCAAATGCATTTAGTTAAAATTGACAGAATTAGTCGGTTGTTCTTTTGATGAACACATTAAACTGCCTCCAAATTTCCATATCCTTCAAACACACAATTGCTGGGAGGAAAATCATCTCATTGTTCTCATACAATAATAATATCTCAGCCAAAATAATACTCAAAAGTCATTTGCCATCAAAATATAAATAACTTTTGTAATCTTAATTAATTCTCTAAACGGCCAATCACCTCTGGTCCAAGTGGCTGAGATGGAAGGCATCCACTTGATCGGTCCGAATTCGAGTCGGAATGGAGTTATTTCTCCAATTTAATAAATAGTGGGAGTGAGGACGTTGGACCCCAAAAAAACCTAAGCAGCAGCATGAAAAGTCCCAAATGTTTAGGTCGGACAATATTTATAAAAAAAAAACTAATCCTCCAAATGTTCGTTGTAAGTTCGTAACTGCTGCTACCAACTAGGACAAAATAAAAGACCGTCTCACACAAAATATGTACGCAAAAACAGAACATCCTATGTATAAAGTAATTACAATCATGGTTAACTATCCAAACTTGCATTCTGAAAGGTGCTACAAACTAGTCAAGAGAAACCCATGAAAGGTACTTGCACAAAGCCCTCAAAAATAAATCCCTCCCATCTCTTGCTCCTCTAACTCTCGTTTGTTTCTTGTTCCCTTTGGTCACAGCACCGGAGCATATGCACCATCAATTTCCAGGCTTGTGTTTCTACTTTGCCGTAGAAAAAACTATAGTTTTAATTTGATGTATTTCTTCTCCGTTGGTCCCTAAAACTTTCCTCATGCAACTCCATACTCCAATACAACTAGTACATAATCCATCACATGAGCACCAACTAAAAACTCTCTATTTCATTACATTCCGGTATGGGATACATAACCAACTGTGGTACTGATAGGATAATCACATTTGACACAATTGCAAGAAATTTCTCTATTCACAAGTATATGTTAAATCTCTTTGTCGTACACAGCTGGTTACTTTTACAGGATCATTGGGTTTTTTTTCTTTTGAATTTACAAAATTCTTCTTAATTTACAAATGTTATGCTTGAAAATATTACCAGAACGAGTACAATAAACATGAATTTGAATTATTCAAGAGCAATGAATATGTAATGTTACACAGGATTCAGGAGCTAAAAAAAAAAAAAAAAAAAAAAAAGAAAAAGGCCAGATTCAGTTGTATTCAATTGAAAAGCAACATGCAAAACCTCCTAGTAAGACTTCGCAAAAATTGCAACTTCATCAGCTGGGTTACCTGTCATGAAGCACGTCTTCTGCCCCTCAGGCTGCTCAAATGGGAAACATCGTATCGTGGCACCTGTCTCTTCTTTCACCTTCAACTCCTCAGCATCACTAATTTAATTACAAGCCAGGTGATAGATGTTAGCATATGATCAGTTTTCTATGTTCTAATTCAGATTAAATAAGAAAAGATGATGAAGTTTTGAGGTTCCTCACCTAGCAGACCATGGTCCCCTCGCCCATTTCCCTTGAGAAATAACCGTCTTCAACTCCTCGTAGGAACTCACATCCACAATATTGCTGCACAAGCAACAAGTTAAACTTCAGCAAAAAAAATATAGTAGGAATAACAAAAAGTGCCCTCATTTAAACAGTAAATCAGGAACGTGGTTGAGATTGGTCAATATCCGCCATTAAAGTGACAGGCTTAAGAGCTAATGGAAAGCATATTCCACTAAACCTAGGACAACAGTGCAAGAACAAAGATTTTCACTTGTATGGTTACTGAAATTAAGTGAACAAAAGGGACAATGTCAAGTCAATAAAACTTCTACCACATGAAGATATTAAAAAGTATACATAAAAGAAGAACCATATCTTTCTTTCTTTTTTGTACTAATATTTCCTCTTCCATCTTTTGTTTGCAACCATTACTAGATGAAGAGAACAAGTATCACTGAACAAAAGATTCTTGCCACATTATAAATCACATCTACAACTTTTGAAGTTTACCTATCACGGAACAAGGTAGCCCTTTGTAACAAAGATGCCTGGATGTCCTCCAACCTGCTCTTGACATGGGCTTCCAAAACTGAAGGCTCCATAGATATCCCAAAATCTTTCCCTGGCTTTCCAGGGATGTCTCTTCGAGATACAACCACAGTCCCATTAGCTACATCACGAGGTCCAACTTCAATCCTTACAGGGACACCCTGTTGAATGACAATCTCTTCATGAGTAAAAGAAGTATGCATGTAAAAATGCTTTGAAATAATCGTAGTAGTTGTGCTAGATGTAACAGGCCCATACTTCATGCAAGTATAGTTAATACATCAGAGAATCCTGAATAAGAGTTCAAGAATGAGAAATGCATGAAACTCTCTTTTCCCTAACATGATGAATTTAGTGTAAAGCTCAGCAACAATATACCGTGAATATCATGTGCATTTCCACCTAAACATCCTCCAATGCAACTATAGTTTGAGTGTAGTTATTTATCGACATTGTTTCCAACAAATAGCAACTTATGTGAAATTTGGTAATTGTAAAGACCTCCCAGGCTATGTTGTCAGTCATAGGTGACGCCTAGGCGTGCAGGTAGGAGAGGAGTCGCCTCGACCGGGAGAAAAATTCTCCTGAGTATGGTGACGGTCGCCAGGCGCCTAGGCGACCGCCTAGGGTCGCCCAGGGAAATAACTCGGGTTTTTTCTGGTGGGTATACATAAAATTTTCATACGAGTCTTTTGATTAGGATCAACTCCAAATCTCCAAATCTCCGATCCAGATTCGTTCTCCTTCTTCAATCCTATGTTTTTTGGTTTCTGCTGTTGTTTCTTTTTCTTCTTCTTCATTTTTTTTTGCTTTTTGTTTTTTGTTTTTTGTTTTCTGTCCTTCTTGAATTGTATGTTTTTTTAATTTCTGCTTCATCTTTCTTCAGTTCTTCTTCTTCTTCGGTTGTTCTTAATTTGTGATTTCTGTCTCGATTTCTGCTGTTGCTGCTACTTCTTCTTCTTCTTCTTCAGTTCTTCTATTTATTTAAAAAACGTGATTTCTGCCTCATATCTTCTTCTTTTTTATGTTTTTCTTTTTTTCTTACAAAAAACTTCTTGTTTCTTCTGCTACTGCTGCTTCAATTTCTTCTTCTTGTGTTTCTTCTACGATTCTGGGTGGGAAATAGAGAAGCATTAAAGAATCTTTGGCGGGCACCTAGCAAGGCGGGTGGTTTGTCGCCTCACATAGCGTCCAGTACGACATAGCTCCCAGAGCATCAAAACTCTAAAAGTGTGGAGAATTTTGAGGGTTGAATGTTCATAGTATTCCATATATCCATATACAAACTGAAATACATATAAACTATTCACGTTAAATATATGAATATTTAAAAATATACATATATATAGTTTTGTTCCTGTGTCAGTGTGTCTAAGTTTTGGAGGGCTGTTCGATGCCATCTGTCCTTGTCAAACCGTGGCAGCCATATGCTTGTTCACTAATCCTAGGTTGTTATGTTGAGCACGTTCAGGATGAGATCATCCAGAATAACTTAGTTGCCAATGATATTGTTGATTTGCTCCAGGAATACAATGCACAACAAACCAGATCCAATAACAGCCACTCCAGAATTCCATCAGGATTGGACCAACAATAAATGGAATTAAGGATTACTTTACAAAGTATGGACTTGAAATATTTCCAAAATATGTTGAAAATTTGAAATCAATTGCAAGATTTGTTGGAATTTTTCTTCAATTCAATATTTTTTAGCTTTGATTAACATAGTAGTGATTTATAACACTTGCACTTCTTTTTTACTTTGCTATACTTTAGGATTTATATTTCATTGAATCTTCTAGAACCCTTTAAGCCAATAAAGGCCAATATAACAAGTGTTTAATTTTTTGGAATTACAACAAAGTCTTTTGCCTAGTAATCTTCCTCGAAGGATCTCTCCAATTAAATTTCCACCATGTTGCATTATCAAGTGGTACCAGAGCAAGGTTCGTTTCAAGCTTCCGTCAAGCGAAATCAAATGGCAGCCTGTCAAGGAGCATGTGAAGTTGGAGAACAAAGTATCCCAGCAATGCCACCCCCCATGAACGGACGTACGAGTTGGAGAACGATTAGAGTTGACCCTTGAATTAGCATGTTCTCACATATGCAGACATGGTTCAAAGCATAAGAGGAGAAACCTTAGGGGAAGCGATATCAGAGGGAAGCAAATCGTGGCACAACTCGGTTCTAGGATAGCATAAAGTTGATCTGCCCAAGTGTCAAGAAAGCAGTCAACTGAAGACTTCCTTAATTATCCCCACACAACGGAGCGCATCTTTGAGTACAAAGATGCTCCACAAATATGGTTATGACGACTACAATGTTCCTGTCTACGATGAGTATGATGAACCTATCTATGACTATGTCGAAGAGGAGACCGAGTTCGTAGATGACGAAGCTGCACGACGTCTGTGGCTCAAACAACAAGAGTATTGTCAAGTGCGAGGATTTAAAGTTCACTGAACCTACAATTTAAGCATTGAATTATCCAGATGTCACAATCTTAGTTGGACTGAATTTTGGAATCGATGATGAAGAACAGGATTGACTAGGTATACTTTCATTAGAACCAATTGAATACTATCAAAAATGTTGATGCTTCCAAGGGATCCGTGGTGCTTGTGATCTTGTGTGTGGAGGCATCAATATATCCTTCACAGAGAAGCATCCCACCATGCAAGTTAACCTGGCTCAAGAATAGTAGTGAGGCTGTAATCAAGAGACTCAGAAATGATGTTTCATTGAGAGTCATGTTATCCAGATTCATCCTTAGTTGTTGCAGCTATACCCTTGTCACCTAGCAGTAACCAAATCTGTGGAGCAATTGGCATACAACACCATTCTTCCTGTATCGACTCGGAGGGCTCACCTGATCTGAAGGATGCCAGAGAGGTTACAAATTATTTAGTCAGTATCCGCCATGACTTTGACTTCATGGTTCACGATGGTATTGATGCAATTGAGGATTTGATCTATCACGTTGAAACATGTGATGTAACCAACAGAATAATATTGGATGCAGAGCACATTTACCAGCATAATAAACCTACCAAAAAAGAGGTTATTCGATCTTTATTTTTCTTTTACTGTGGGGATGTATTCCCCACAGATTTTCCACCATGCCTTTCACCGCCCACAAAAATTGAAAACCTCATTCAGACTCATCAGAAATAATGGAGCACACTCGAGAGCAAGTCCTTCCGGCTTGGGCGGTAATCCAAAAATGCATTGTACAATGGACCTGATCAAGGATTTGTCGTTCCAGAATTCCGTAGGACTAGATCAACAATAAACGTAATTCAAGGTTACTTAAGATAGTATTGATTTGAGAATTATTTCCAACATGTGTTGGAATCAATTGCAATTGTTAGGATTATCTTCATATTTTTCCCTTTTAGTTTTGAATAAATTGGGTAGTGATTTATAGCATTTCAAACTTTCCCTTCTAGTTTGTAGGATCTATGTTTTCTTCCTAAGGCTTATGTTTTTTAATTAAATTAAAGAAGGTTTTTCCTAGATACCTTCCTTAAAATCTATTCTCCCCCAATTCTCTTTCAACCAATTTTCAATTACCTAGCACTCACACCTTAGGCCAGCATCAATTATTATTCAGCTGATAATGTCAGAGAAGGGTTGATTGGAACCTTTAATAGGACAATGTGATGGCTTACACCTGCATTGCTCACATATTCCGACTATATGCTAAAATGTAGGTGTTTGCTTAGGTTGTTTATTTTAAACCAGTTACAAAGTCAGTCATCTCTCTTGATACATTTAACTTACAATGATTTCCCTAAAATAGAGGATGTTTATTTAGCTTGAGCAGATCAGTTCAAGATTGCGGCCCAGAAGGAAAATCCTAGAAATTAAGCTTTAGGATAATTTCATCATATGTAAGATACAATAAATGTTGATTAAGTGGTATGATTACACCAGCTATTTAAAAGTATTCTGAAACATTAAAAAAATCTTATTTCATTCCCAAACAGAAGACAAAAAAGTTTAGAATTAGTACGCAAAAAGAAAATTACGTGAAACTTTAAGTTACTCGATTTAGCAAAACCACAAGAAGCAATGTAGTAGTTTGCGCAGAAAGCAAAGAGAGATATCTAACAGTGGTCTCTTCATAATAGGATTGAAAATTCATCAGGATGGTGAAATCACAGAAAATCTTTTCAAAAATTTAAAGCAAGACCTTTGAAGTGGGTGTTAAAGTAAAAAAAAAAAAAAAAAACTGCTTTTGAAGTGTTATGTGACATCATAAATTTATAATAACCTTGAATTGATTTTTATAAGATGGCTATAAACCAGCCATCATTTACGGGCCAGAGAAATGCAAATGATGATCATAGTAGAAATGAGGATGGTTGACGTGGTGAAATCATGAGAATTTTATTTAGAAATGAGCATGCACTCGAGGGAAGCTAAAGGGGGCATCAGAGGATAAGATGAGGAAACTGTTTGGGATTGTCTGGAAATGTCTGGATCTCATTAGATGCACCGGTTAAGAGTGATTGGATTGTAACTGGAGTTGAGAGAACTAGGGGTAGACCAAAGCAAACACTATCTGCGCAATGAGAAAGGATATGGTTGCAGCTAATAACAGAAAGGAAAACTGTCCTTATAGCAGAATGGAAGAAAATAAATCATATACCAGACCCAAATTGTTGGAATATGGCAGTTGCCATGTTACAAAGGAGATGGTTCTTCTTAGAGCAGAATTGAAGAAAGTAACAAGTGTGCCCGGGCTCAAATTTTTGGGATGAAGGATTTATGGTTGTTGATACTGGTGTTACATTTATGTTTTTCCATAATTGTCCTCAAACTTAAACGCATGTGATGCCTTTCAGAATAATTATGATGTGCAGTTTAAACAGGCCATCTGAAGCCGTATCGCATAACCCTTATTTAGTAATCATGAAGCACTATGTAGCAATACTTACTTTCATCTCCCAGAAATTGAATTTCCATCCTGGGGTCCTTTGTTCCGAGTCATCAAGCTTGACCTTGATTCCAGCTATTTTCAGTACTTCTACAAGGGATACAGCCGCATTAAGAACTCCTGCCTGCTCATCGGCTTTCTTCCAAATTGGAACTATAACCACCTAAAGATAAGAGAAATGATTTAGCGTCATATAATTAATTATGAGCCGTAAACAGCAAAATGAACATAATAAGTTCAAAGCATATATGTCCCGATCCATTATCTAAATTTTAAACTGCTCAGGTACAGTACTACTAGAATGCAATTACTCGTTTTTATTGATGCATTTTCCAATTATCAGCAACAGATGTACTAACCTTTGAAGAGAGTTCATGTTATTGTAAAAAAAATAAATGGCCAGATAGTTGCATATAAAAATAGATTATTGAAGCAAAGAGGCAGCAATTGGTCACTATTTAACTGGCCTCAGCTTGCATTTTAATGTAAATAACTTCATGAGAGAAAAGTGAAATATTTTCTATTTTTGGTAGCAATCATGACAACGCATGACATACATGAATATGAAATTTCACAGTAGTGAAGTACCATCCAAACCCTTTCCTGCCTTCCCCATTTCACATGATTGATCGTGGAATCGGACTTAACATAAGAAAGCTCAATAAAAGAATTGATAAGTTTGTACTACCAAGTCACAACCTAACATCAATACTACATTAACCCTCTTTGACTTGTCCAGAGTATTCCTACACAAGATAGAAGTCACGTCATACAACCTCGATTACGAGTTGGCAGGTACTTACTACCTTTCTACGTAACTTTTAAGCTTGTGCCGCCAAATATCAATCCTCCTCAGTCTAAAAACATATCCTCCAAGTTCCCCAGGACAAGGAAAGAGTCTAGAGAACGAGTTAAGATGATAATATTGTTCAATCAGGAACCACTTATGTTACATCGCTATGAAGAATCTAGGAAAAGATGTAAGATGATAATACTGTGCTACAAGGAACCACATTACATTCCCATAGAAAACACATGCAGGCTACATTTACTTTTTATGGAATAAGTAATGATCCAATGATTGAGAGAACTTATGATTAGCATTCAACCTAGGATCAACCTTATAATTCACACACATGACTAAGGAATCTCATAAAAAGAAGAAGAAGAAGAAGAAGAAGAAGAAGAAGAAGAAGAAGAAGAAGAAGAAGAAAATGTTCGCTCACTGCCAAGATAAAACATAAGAGGTAGGTCCAAAGATAGAAGACACCGCGCCAAGCAGGAAGCAGCCTCCCTAGGTTACAGTGATTTGGAGAGAGCCTAGCTAGAAGCAGAGGCAACATCCAATAAGAGAAGTAAAATAAATTCAAAGTCAAAATTTTTAATTTTTAAGAGACTCGTCAAAATTGTAAGAAAGTGACTGTTCCCCTATATGATGGCATGCACAACAAATATTTCAACGCACGTGGCCAAAACATACATATAACTATTTGAATTATTGGACAAAACAGTGCAATCAGGGGCCAGGATCAGGGGTAACTTCATCTTGACATTCAAAGACATTTCAACCCAAACATGAATTTGATGTTACTATCACCAATATACTTGGTAGAGCAAGTGCATCAAAAGAATGGATTCCACCTCACCATTTTGATCAAATCCCCCCCCCCCCCCCCCCCCCCCCAACCCAAAGAAACCCAACCACCCACAATTTCTTTTTGTTAGTTGGGTAATGTATCTGATACCCTAAGTATAGAGACTTAGGTTGTCAATTCGCAATACGTATTGTGTGTCGATTTGTTTGTGTCGCATTATGTATCGAATATCCCATCGTATGATACAATAAATTTAGGAGTTTATGTTTATACTTCTAAATCCATATAGGAACATGATTTAATATGGTTTCTTATAAAAAAAAATTATTTGAATTTCATCTTTAGAGGTCTATCTACTTCCAGGACAAAGATTCTTAAGCATGCATTATATGACTTGAAGTAAAAAAAAAAAAATCGATACTACCTATCAGCCTATATATCATATCAGATCAACCAATACGTAAAGAAATGGCAATATATCTTACGTACTGCAAGATATGCACGTATCATAAGATACTAACACTGTAAATATTGTGACATCTCAACGAGAGATGCATCATAAGTAAAGAGCAGAAACTCGAGAAAGGGTGTAACCACATCATCAAGCCTATAAGTTTGTGACGCATGGGAAACTCTAAAAGGTTGCCCTGCCCAGAGTATAGCTTGAGTTGCAATGATAAAGAAAATGCTAAGATGAATGTGCACTAATATAGAAATAAGTATAACAATTGAACAACAATAGCAAAACCTTTATTTCAAATTTTTGGAGTTGGCTATTTGAATTGTATTCTCCATTCGGTTATGTTAAGGTACATGTCCACTGTAACGCTAACAAAATCTATATCCTTCTTTAGCACTTCAAACCATGTTCTTCTCAACCTACCTCTAGTCCTAGCGGCTCCATTAACTACTAGTCTACTACATTATTGATCCTCCTCATGGAAGCATCCATTGGTCTGTGTTGGACATGTCCAAACAACCTAAGTCGATTTTCTCTCATCTTGTCTTCAATTGACACCGCCTCTAGCTTTCAACATATACATTCATTTATTCTCCAATCCTTTAAAGTATTGCTACTCATCTACCTTAGCATTCTCATTTCGTCTACACTAGCATTCTAGACATGTTTCTTAATTGTCCAATACTCTAAGTGGCTGGTCTTATAGCACTCTTGTAGAATTTTGCTTTCAAGAGAAGACGAATGAAGACGAGTTTAAAATGAAATCCTTTAAGATCTAGAAACTATGAAAAGGGATAACTTGGCATGACCAGTGAAGAAACGGAGAGATAAGAGGAACCAAAAGAAGGTACATAAATTCCTTAGAAGGGTTAAAAACTCAAAATAACATGGACAACAGTTATATAAGAATATAGAAAAAAGCTTGCTACAACTTGATTAAATCTTTAGTAGGAATAATTTCACAAAGAAGTTCATATAAGAACCTTCCTCTATTCAAAAAGGGGCATAATTAGGATCATGGTTATGGAGCACATGTCAGTGATCCTCTAATCGAAGTTCCCTAAATAGATGGCATAGAATATAGATATATGATGCTTTTGTAGCACTAGCAACATTAAATTATAATACAGTTCGTATCGGTATAAAGTAAAATAATTGGAAGTAAAGTAATACTGAAAGAAGCTACAAGTTTAACATAAAGTGCACTTACAACATCTATGTCCTGACATTGTAACATGTAAAGGGAAATTGAAACAGCAAATAGAAGCGTGCCTACCTGAACTGGTGCCAATCTAGGAGGAAGCATTAAACCAGCATCATCTCCATGGGTCATTATAATACCTCCAACAAAACGGGTACTGACAGCCCAGGATGTCTGCCATACATGTTGCCTTTGTCCATTTTCATCAGTGAACTGTCAGTTGTGATGAAAAACAAAAATTACACAACAATAAGCATCCATGCATTCACTAAAGTTGTCAATGCATATAGACCAGAGAAAAGAAAAAAGCATAAACAAAGTCAGCACATATGCCTCATGCTCAGTGCTATTTTCCCAATTGTATGTCAGCATACTTAAGATCTCATGTCCCTATTATCATTGCTGACAGAGTACATAAAGAATTCACCCATAAATCCTAAATATTTTCAGGCATTTTAACAAATCAGGGTTCAAAGTCAGTTTCCTAGAGCATCTCTAGTAATATTGACAGTGTTCAAAACTTCGCTAGGCGGAATCGGTGCGCTGAGGGCCGCCTAGCGCCTAGGACGCCTATGCGCTGAACTGATTTTTTTTTTTTTTACATGTAACAAAAATAACTAGTTTGTATGTATTATAATGACACAAAAGCTTATGTGGTCTTGTGGCTAGGAGGATGTGTTTAAATCATGTTGGGGTGGTTGATCATGAGTTCGAATCCTGACCCATAGCTTAATTTTTTTCATTTATTTTTTTACATGTAATAAACATTTGGGTTTATGTGTTCTTAATTTTTTACATCTCCCCTCTTCCGCCTCCGCCTCCGCCTCAATCCCCTCTCCCGCCTCCGTCTCTACCTCCATTCCATCTCTCGATATTCCAAAGGCAACAGCAACAGCAGCCGTCCAATCTGGATAAGTTTTTATTTATTTATTTTTTTGAATTTTTTTATTTTATTTATTTATTTATTTGAAATTTCAAATATGAAATTTTTTATTTTTTTTTTTTGAAAATTTTGAATTCCCGAAGGCCGAATAGGCCCCGCCTAGGGCCGAACAACTCCTAGGACCGCCACCTCGGGGGTTTCCGGTGTGGCCAGCGGCCGCCTAGCGTCTAGGCCGAAATTTAGAATACTGAATATTGGAATGTAAAAGAACCAAATTATACTTGAGGTTACGCACATGACATTTTGATTTAGGTTAGGCTCATAATTAATTACGTCATCAGTGTGTCCTGGTTGCACATTATTTTATTTCTTCGAGACCTGAGTGACACCTACAAACAAATCCTCTTCAAACACTTGGGGTTCAAGCCTGCAATGATTATCCAAAATCAGTCCACTTTCAAACAATATTAGGGAATCAAACAACATTTTACTATCAGGATGGAACATAGGATATATTGTGAGTACGTTAGTCCATTGTAATTATCTACTTATAGAATTAGATAATCAAACCAGTTCCTTGTTCTCTGTATTACAAGATTGCCACCCTAGACATCCCAACTTAGATTACATACAGTTGAGGATATTTAATCAAGCAAAGCAAATTGATTGCTTCTTATTCCTCTAATTTCAAGACAAACTTATATTCACCATCTCACAGGTCACAACTATAGAGAACAAAACTTCCCCCATCCCACCAGCTTACATCTGTGTTCCCCATGCATCATAATTTATATACAGATTCTGAAGTACCCAACAATCTTCTCAAAAGCCACATGCCACTCTCAAAATCCGCTGCCTTCTCATGACAGTGCAATCCATTCATCTCCTAAGCCCTGCTCCTCTTGGAAACCTTGTAGAGGTGTATAATCTCTCCTTCAACAATAAGAATTCCTTGTAGTGTGAATCATATCATCTTACCTCTTCGTCTAGACTCTATTCTAATCAGAGGAAAACTCAGGTCTTTAGTTCAATACTCACCAGCCACATTATGATTGGCTTATAACTATTTTTATAAATTATATATAGCGTCCCCTTAAATGTAAGTTAATGTGATTTAGCTCTCCCTGGAAAAGTTTTAAACTTGGAGGGTGCTCATTGGTTTAACGAGCTTAAACACCCTCACCAAAAAGGCAGGTGTATCAATACCAACACACCAATTGGCCTTTTAGGTTTTATAGCAAGGCCTTCACTTTCTCATAGATACCTTGCTAGGAGCCTAGGAGTTCGGCACCACTATAGAAGATCGAGTTCAGATTGATAGCTAGTCACAAAAACTTCAATTTACTATGTAGCTTTCTCGTGCTCTGTAGCCAAATCAAGTCTTATGTGGAGAAGGCTTGGAAGAAGAAGATGACGATAAACCATGGTTAGTTGGCACCTATGTTGTACGACACAGCATAATACGGACACAAATAAGGCACGGCATAATACGGACAAGGTGACAGACACGCCACAGATTTTGGCATGTCCTAGTGTATGTATTTTGGAGTGTCTGTGTTGTGTCAAACACGTCTGGTATGACACGGATGGAGTGAATGCTTCCTAGGTTTGTTCAATAGATTGACTGGATGCTGTAATTGACATGAATAGTGAAAGCATTAGTTCTAAGGTATATATGTGAAGAGAGCTTTAGAAAGTAGAAACAAAAAGATTCAGATTAATATGCCAAAGACAAAATATATCACATGTAACTTTAATAGGATTACAAGATCCCATGAGGGGATAGTTAAAATTGAAGGTCAAGAAATACTGTAACGGGTCCATTTTCATTATTTAGGATTAATTATTCATCGTGGACAAGAAATTGGGGAGGGATGTTGTTCGTGGAACCAAGGCTGATTGGTTGAAGTGGAGGAGCTTCAAAACATTATGTAATCCTAAGATCCTCATGAAGAAGGAAAATTTTATAGGACAGCTATAAAACCGGGTATGTTGTACAGATTTGAACTATTGGCAGTCAAGAAACGACATGTCCACTAATGTGTGTACATGAAACAAGAATGTTAAGATGGGTGAGCAAAAATGGTAAAAATATAGATTAAGATGAGTTATCAAGGAGGTTACATAGCTTTAGTTGAAAAGTACCAATGCTGCAATCATAACCATCACCCTCCTCCACCAACATCGCCGTGCCAACCCCTACTCCCTACCACTACCTACTTGCAGTACAACCTTGGAGACTTGGTGCGTTGTTTCCATCCACAAGATCACAATTGCTCCTCTTACCCTTCCTATGGATATACATTTATACCACGAAAGAAATTAAAGCATGACAAAATGGAAATAAAAAACATTCTCACCCCCAATCTCATTATCAACACGAACTCTTCTCATTTCTTGTTCGCTTACTTCTTATAAGTCTGTTGTTGCTTGATCATTATCTCAGATTCGGTGTGTATAAAAAGGTCCTTCAAGGAGCTTTCCGGTACCACAGATTAACCAACAAGAATAAGTAGTTTATTCTCTACGCAATGTAACTGTTTCATAAATTTCATATAGATATTGATCATGTTAATTTTGGTGCCAAATATTCATGTCAGATTTATAACGCTCATAACTAATTGTTGGACCCTCGTCCTCTTTTCCTTCCATCACCTTTATTTTGGTGTTTGCTTGTTCAATTTATTCATCACCCACCAGCAAAATAATTGGAAGAAAAAGGACCAAGTGGGGAAGGTGATTAGGGAAAAACTGAGGGTGCCTATCTACAACATTGAGTAAGCTTGAGGAAGCATATTTACCTAAATTGGCTCGCCGTAGCTGGCCTATGGAGGATGATACAACATTGAAGAGAAATTGAAGGATAACCAATGCAATCGAAACAGATGTTATATTCGCCCAAATCCACAAGGGCTCTTGAGACCACGATAACTCGTCCAAACCCACGAACTTATGGAGTCCACCAAGAGTCAGAGAAGAATCTCAATTGGAAAAGTTGGATACTATTCATGATCTCTAAAATTACAGTAATGATGCATTTGTATAGGCTTTACATAACTTTGAGACAAAGAAAATGAATCCTAAATAGAATCCTAGTAAAACCAATATAATCTAATCCTAAACAAAAAAAAAAAAAATTTAACCAAATCATGGTCAAAGACAACCTGATTTGCTAGATTTTTATTACATGCATCCAAAATTAGCGCCAACCAAAATTGACCCTATATTGACCGCTTAGATCAGTTACTGGTAGGATTTTCAATCGGTCTTCTTCTTTGGTTGTATTGCCTAATTGAAGAGATGCCCCTGGCTCAAGAGGGATGGGGAGGAAAGAGGGATCGGCGTAGACGATGGAGGAGAAGAGACACCAGCCTAGATGTTCTACTTTCAATATTGGAGCGGATGTGGGAGGTTCTGCTTTTGATGTTGGCCCAATAGTCCTGACCTTCGGTTGGAAAGAAAGATAAAGGAAGAAGACCAGGAGGATGTGGTCTTCTTACACAATTGACCCAAGGGCTAGGTTAATTTTTCAACTAACATAGACAAAGGAACTCATAATTCTACTTTATATTAATTGAGGAGCTTTTAAACAATTAACAGGGTCTGGAGAATTTAGGTAAAAACAATAGAGTAGATTCAAGGGATTTATATGGAAAAACATAAAAATATATTCTGGCGTAGTAGTTTTTGTTGTTGATGTTGTTGTCTGTGTTGTAAATGAAAGACAATACATGCATACCGAGCGCTCCCAGCATCAATAGAAATTAATCATAAATGATATGCTTCAGTAATTTATGAGTAAAGCATCACTTGTCAGCTAATCAAGTCAACAGTTACTCAGGACCCTCCTAGAATGTAGAAGTCCGAATAAACTAACAAAAATCAGAATAACGATTCTTACTCTATAGTTAAGAGAATTTCTTTCAATAAACAATTAAAAGCTCCTAAAGTCATTACCTGTGTTCCAAAGGCACGAGAGAAGTTCTGTCCAAGGTTGTGGCTTGTTCCAGCTTGTAATGCCTTCCTATCACCCATCATAGCTTCGATCGTGTATGTACAAGCAGCACCAGCAAATGTCTCTGCCCTTGATTTCCTACCTGCAATAACAGGTATTGCAGCTTGCTCGTAAGCAAATTTTGTATAGACATCAATCATCTGCAATGCCTGCAGTGAATCAAGACAAAAAGAAAATCAATACACAAAAGGATGTACTTCTATGAACAATCCAGAGACGCAGTTTCAGACCTCCTCCTCTGCCTCTTCAGCTGTTGAGTGAGCTGTATGACCTTCTTGCCACAGGAACTCCAGAGTCCTTACAAATGGCTTGGTTCTCATTTCCCATCTTGTGACATTTGCCCACTTAAAGAGTATATAGCTTGTATCAGGAAGAAAGCATATAAAAGCAAAATTATATGGAAAAGAGAGGGAAAAATCAGAAATTATAATTGACACTTACCTGATTAATCATCAGTGGAAGATCACGATAACTGTGAATCCATTGAGTAAACATGTGATTCACAATAGTTTCACTTGTTGGTCGTACCTGCCAGGCCCTCGAAGATGAAAATGAAACATTTAGATTGAAGAAATTAAAAACTAAACTATTGTCCACACTGGAAATGCCAGCTTTGCCTCCTACCATCCTCCCTTTCTTTCTCACACACTCAAAAAAGGTCTCAGTAAACTAACGAAAAAGGAAGCATGACATACCACAAGTTTTTCCTCAAGTTCCTTTCCTCCTCCAATGGTAACAAGAGCTAACTCTGGGCTGAAACCTTCGACATGGCTGGCTTCTTTTTCTATAAATGAGTATGGTATGAACTACAGCAACAGAAAAGATAGAAAGGTTACTGATAACTTGAACAGCAAACTAACATGAAGGCAAGGACACTTCTAATGCAACTTGCAACTACAATGCAAGAAAAAGACACAAATCAAGAAAGTGAAGATTTTTTGAAGTGCATATGATGCTTAGTATCAGATTTTTTACGAAACTCAATTTGGATCCTATCTGTTTTGTCATTATATAGGCAGGTAGGGTATCAGCAAACAATTAATGGAACACCTCTCAGGAATGGAGAAAAGAGAAGAAGAGATGGTATATGCAGTTAAATAAAGGGAAGAAAGTTATCTACATTCGCCTCCGCATGAGATAATATTAGTTACAAGAGAAAAGGACAATATAAGTAAGATTTCCTTGTTCTTTTACCAATGTCATTTACTTATTGTTCAAAAGATGGTGAAAATAGAAGGAAAACGTTTATGACAGAATCTCAATTCCTCTACAAGACCAACAGTATGCAAACTCTTAAACCAGGAAAACCTTCAGTAAGAGGCATGCCAGAGGTGTCGGAAAGAGACAACAAGAAAGCTTTTGCTGTTGTTTATCTCAATTGAAGGTACTCTTAACTTCCTTGGAAAGAAATCATTTTGTACCTTATTTAATGTTGTATGCCAATTATCCATCTCAAAACTCTCAGTTGGACAACAATCAATTCATTGACAGATAATCTCTCAATTGCCTAACATACTGATCCATCAAGAATGGCTACTCATATAGATATCCGATAAAAATGTAGTCCAATTTCAAGGGCATTCGGAAGAAGCACATAATAATGCAGAAAACAATGTTCAGTGCTACCTCATTTTTATTTCTTTCCTGTATGTGCTTAACTAATTGGTTTCTTCAATTTTACTGTGACATTCTTTTTCTACTTTTAAGAGTGGTTCCATGTAAAAAGAAATATATGTTGGAAAAAATTATTGTGTTTGGAAAAACCTAATGTTTTTTCTTACAAGGAATAAAATCTTCATGGGAGTGGATTCGACGGAAATATTTTACAAACTACCAAGTCCTGCATTTCAATGCTAATGCTGGATTCTGGATAGGATGTATACAACCTTACTTCCATTGTACGGAGAGGTTTCTATTATTAAACAATGTATAATGTAAGATACTAAACATATTATTGTATGCTATTATAAGATGGGTTTTAACTTTTCATTTGAGCTACCATTATTGCAAAGACTCATCTGATACTCATTCAACTTCTAGATATTCATTTGCTTTCCAAGTCCAGTTTTGCTCCACCGAGTATGCATGTGGTGGTTGAATACTAATACATCCAACAAAGTACTTATAGTTGGATGAACTGGTGAACCACATTATATATTCGATATCTGCTGGTGATGTAAAGGATTGGCCGGCTATGAAAATGAAATCAATGGCTTTTAGGATAGGTATTGGATGCGTTGACTGAATCTTATATCTATATTTGTTTAAGGCTTTGTTAATTTCCATAGTATGTACTTACCAAAATGAGTTACCGAATTTGCATTCAGCTCTATCCAACCAAAAAGAACAAAAATACTCCCAAGTTTGGAAAGCCTACAACTTCCAAACAAGGAATCGTCTAAGATCATTATTTTATATGTGAAGTGTGAACTTATATGTGAAGCCCTTTTGAATCTCACCGAGTTAGTCACAAGTCAAAACATATGTACATGCAAAATCTAGCACTCAATACTTCTAGACCAGATAGTGTAATTTCACATAAATATTGCACCTAATTATTCGCCAATCTTATCACTTCTCAATAGGTTATCGGCAAGTGGCAATGAAGATTTAGCTATATAGATAAAATCATCAAGAAAATCTGGTTACTTGCAATCAAAATATTTTTTCATTCAAACATGACTGGACGAAAGTAAGTTCGTATATTCAACTATACATAACACGAAAATGTAGCTCCCAGCATGCCAGTCATCAACATATAACATATCCTCCTGGATGACCGAGAACAATGTGTATTGTATTAGTCACTATACCCACGGGAAAGGTCAAGCCTTAAAGAAAATAGTCAACCAAGCATAAGAAGGACATTCGAAAGAGGAAGAAGATGGGTTCTGCTTCCCCACTTTTTTTAACAATACCGAATCGGGTTCTTCTCCTACCAGTATCGAATAGAGCATGCAATTGGATCTCACTGAAAAAAGGAAGTAATGAAGCTAAAAAGTAAAGAAAGAAGCTATGTACCTGAGGGAAGTACATGTTGCTGTGACCAGTTTCCTTAAATTTGACATTCAAATACTCCTGCAATAAATATCATACAAAAGCTTTACATCAATATATATATATGAACATCCAAGGTTGTGAAAGCGCTAGGCGCTAGTCGAGCGGGCACCCGTTGCCTAGCGCCTAGCCCGCCCATGCGGCCTCCTAGGCGGCCGCCTAGATCTAGGTGGTTAAAAAAAATAAAAATTCCAATAAATCTACTGAAAATTGTAGAAAAAGTGCATAAAACCCGAAGACATGCATAGTCGGGCGTCGGGGGTACTAGGCGGGCGCCTAGGGGACATCGGGCCGGCACCAAGAACTAGCGCCTAGGCAGCCGCCTAGACTGCCTTTTAGAACAGTGTGAACATCAATATTCTCAACCTGTGTTTCGACAAACCCGTCTTCCTACTTAAGCTATACTCCTCTGCTAGGAAGCAAGGATGACCCAAAAATGGTGATGCATCTATGTTGAATCGTGTCGGGCACCTATTAGACACAACGTAGACGCTCCAATATACACTAGGACATATTGCACGAGAATTGCCATGTCTACATTGTGCTGTGTTGTACTAATGTCCGTTTAACGTGGCTCCTCTGACAATTAGTCATCATCACGACTAAACATTCCAATAATTTTATGGCCATATTATCAATGTGCATACTGTTACTAAATTACATTATTTCTCAACCATTGCAAATATGAATTGATTCCAATCTTTTGGAAATTTCTCGAACTTCTACAGAACCTAACACTAGAAAAAAGGGAGAAAGAAGAGTACTTGTATAGCTTCCCAAATAGCGTAGCCATAGGGACGGATGACCATGGTGCCCCTGACGGGGCCGTAGTCGGCGAGCTCAGCACTGGCGATGATGTCAAGGTACCAAGCGTTGAAGTCGACCGACCGCGGCGTCACCGATCCTTCCTGTCCCAGACCACCCTTCGTCGTCGGCGCCGTCGGCGGCGGATTCGGAGCCGGCGCCGGAGGCGGAGGGGGAGATTCCTTGGCGAGGCTGTGGATCGATGAGCTCCGGCGGGCGGCGCCGCCGATTACGGTTGCGGAGAGGCTGCGGACAGAAGGACGGAGGGTTCCGGATGGGGACAGGAGGAAGGAGAGAGGAGAGAGCCGGAGGGCCGCCATTGATTTATTCGTAGGGGATTGGGTTCTACATTGGAGGGGAGGGTTTATCTTCACTGTTCTTTATGGAGAGAACCTTGCGAAAGTTGGTTATTACACAATGCACGTGCTTGCACTGTATAATAAGAATATTATTCAATTATAGTTAAATATTTTTTCAAACTCATGTGGTTATGATGTAAGGTAATTTTTTTGTTTGGTTGAGTTCGATTCTTCATATTAACAAATTTTTACTTTTTTAAATATTTTTTTACATAATTTATTTTTTTAAATAAAATAGATCGTGATATAATAACGGTTTAGACGGTTCACTTTTGAGTCATTTTGAAGCCTTATTATATAGTGGAAGATGAGTGATTTCTTACATACTTGCGGGGAACCGATGCGTGAATGTGTCAGCCCTCCATTGGTCCGCTCTGTTTAATCATACAGGAATCAAATTTTTGTGGGTTTCATAATTCAACCAATGGGGGAACAACACGTAGCATCAGTTTCAACCGTACGGTCGCCCCCCTCAGTCTATTTAGAATTTTTCTTACAAAATTGGTCTTTTTACATTTCTTTTTGGAAGATTTTGCATCATAGGTTTAGCTTGTAAATAGGGCAAATGGGTTTGGGTCCAGGTTAGGCCTGTCAATGGTAGACCGAAAATCCGTATCCGATCCGTATTCGAACCGAAAATATCCGAAATTTCGGATATGGATACGGATTCGGATATCATATCGGATATTTATCGGATATCGGATACGGATACGGTAAGTGTCATATCCGGACCAATAATATCCGAACCAATAATATGTAAATTATTTAATAAATTTAAAATATATTCAATGTATGAATGGGACTATTAGTTATATGTGCTTGTGTGGAGAACTTTTTGGTGCAAATGTATTCAATGTATGCATGGAATCTGTTGCTTATGATATTTTAATGTAAAAATCTGCACATATATCTGACAAAATCTGTTGTTCCAATGTGAAAATCTGCTGCTTCTGATATTTTAATGTGAAAATTTGCTGTTTCTAGACAAAATCTATCGTTTCAATGTGAAAATCTGTTGTTTCTTGACAAAATTTGCTGGTTCTGATTTTTTTTCTTCCCTTTTTAAATATTTTTTTAGTAATCTTATTGGTTCGGATATTATCCGATATCCGTTAAAATTATCGGTAACGGATACGGTAGCCAAAACTTCTATCCGATCGGATATCGGATAGTTATCGGATATATCCGATAGCTAATGGTTCGGATATGGTAATGCCAATATCCGACCAATAAGCTACCATTGACCGGCCTAGTCCAGGTCTTGTTGGAATATTTTTCTTAGCCAGGGTTTTTCGTTATTCATTCTGTATTTTGAGTGTTGTGCTTTGATCATGTCTGCCAACACTGGTGTGTGTTTTTTTCACAGACATGATTCTTTGGATATAGTATAATACAAGGACAAAAACTAGTCTATAACTTACAAGTAATGAACTACGATGGAGAAAGGATTATGAGTCCCTAAGGCCTAGTTTGTTGGTTCGCAGAAAGAAAAGGAAAGAAATCGATTCTTTGCTTTTTTCCTTTCCGGAATTGTAATTCCAATTTTTTTTTTTTTTTTTTGTGTTTGAAAAATCTAAGGAAATTGGGAGGAACAGTACATCCTTAGAAGGAAAATATATAAATTCTTGGGTACGTGAGGGAACTATTTTTTACCTATTTTTCTTCCTCTTGGAAATCAATTTCCTTTCCTACTCATTTCCTTTATCATCCAAACACATAAAAGGAATAATTTTCCTTTCTCAATACCTTATTCCGTGAACCAAACATGACCTAATAGTTGGGATTAACAGACACAATTGGACTTTTTTTTCTTTGATGGGCAATCAAATAGTCCATAATTTTAAGGCCATATTGTTATTGTACATATTGTTACTAGATTACATTATTTCTGAATCATTGACGTATATGAATTTATCAAAATAAACATTAGGATTTCAATCTTTTGGGCATAGTCTTGTGTTATTTTAACTTATCGATACTAGGCAAGTGCTACCTGCCACCTTAACCACGCCCTTTCCTTTGTCTATGCAAATGTTGTTTGTCATTTCTACATATATGTCTCTTCTAAATTTTTATAAACACAATAATGTCAAAAAGTAATTAAATTTATATTTAAAAACTACACTTCAATATCTTTCTGTCGATATATGATATGGCCTACTTTGCATAACCGGATTATCTGAAACGCTAAGTTGAAATAACCATGTGAAATTTTCTGAACATGTTCATGTTGGTACAGTTTTGTTTCGAGCCCGTTTATATGTAGCAAGCAACATAGTTTAAGTAATATGATAATTTGAAGACTTATCTAAAACCATATAATATCACAATATTACATGTGGAAGCTATAAGTTACACTGTGTTAAACACAAACGTCATGTGCTGAATTTTGTTATGTCCAAAATTTATACACTTTGGTAAAATGATCGTGTAGGTCAAACTATAACTCCTAGTGACTATTTTGTGTTGTGTGTACTTAGCTCAAATATAGAGGATGTCCAATTGGTAGATCTTCAAGATACTGTCCAAAAGTATAATGCATCTCTGAAGTTAGAATATGAATTTTGTTTCTATGCCGTTCAACTTCGAGACACTAGTGTACAAGCTAAGTTATGTTACGCCCCAGAACCAGAATACTGGATAGCGGAGGCAGACACAGCCAGCTACGTATATTGAAGTGCAACCCACCTCGTTATACGGTCACGGCTGTCTAGATACATGATGGTTTAACTACAAGCCATCAGTCTCTTATGGTCATGAACAAGCCTATTGTTTCAATCTCAAGCAAGTAATAGCAGTTACAAGATGTCAGAGCACCAAATATACAATAGTAAGGCGTTCCATATATTACATATTTGGATGATCATGGAGCTAGTCGTACAAAAGGTGAAGACTAACAAGAGTTTCAGTCATACATGATCAACCCTAGGATTTGTCAATCATGTTACAGCCCGTAGGCAGACAGTAAGTAAAGTGCAATCGAGCTAACACGTGCTCGTCGGCTAAACGTCTCAAAAGAATACTTTTACAATAGAGTGGGAGAACAAAGATGAAACCCACTCGTTGCCAGGGTTACGCCTGGTGGTCACCATCTGGCTGAAAGGTAGAAAGATCCTCTGGAGCTGCTCCGGTATCTGGTCATGCAAAACCAGCTGGGTCAGATCCCAGAAAAAGCAAGTACCACAAAGGAGGCTTCACTTAAGAACTAAAACCAACAATTAGCACAAAACATAATAACATAGTAAAAACTGGAGATATGGAAAATCATGATGATATACGATAAGATAACCATAGGACTATTCAGATAACCAAGTTACAACCCTTAAACCAAACAAGGACCGGGGTTGTAACACTTCATCTGAACGAAACTTGGTTTTCCACCATTTATCGATAAAGTAAGGCACAAGCAATCAGGTCCGGTAACAATCTTGTACATGATCAGGACAAGACTGGACTGGACTGGACTCCATCCAATCAATCACGGCCAAGCAATGAGTACGGCTTGATACTTTAACTAATTAGGGTTATCACAGGCCTAGTTACTAGTAAGATGCAATGAGAATGTTCCAACGGCCACAAGCCCTGCAGACCATCCAGGCTATCCGGACGCAATTAGGGGTTGAGTTCATATGGGTACATTGGAGGGTGCAACACATGACAGTGTGCTGAAAATGTGCCATACTCGGCGGCAGGCTACAAATTCCATGATGGGACTCCCAGATAACGGGATTGCCTGTAGCTGGAAAATCTTTTTATGACTACTGAATTATTCTAGTTATTAGCATTAGTCAGTTTCAGTAGGTACCCTTGACCGTGGTACTCAGGGGTCCCTGCCCTAGACATGATGTAAGACAATACTGGTTCATTTGTACAAACACAATCGCCCACGGTATTCAGGCCATTCATTCTTGTCATGTCATGCTAGCCGTCGAAACAGCATATCGAGGTTATCAAGTTAGGTTTACTTATCAAGAGTGTGCCACGACGGGCCACTATCATGTCATGTTACTTGTCAAGAGTGTACCACGACGGGTCACTATCATGTTCTATTCCGACATTATCATGTCGTGTTCATGTAAAAGTCATGCTAATATTAAAATTATGCCACGTCCAAAATATAGCCCTGCCATAAAGGTTGCCGTAAAAGACTGGCCGCATGGGGGTTGCCGTATAAGGCTGGCCGCATGAGGTTGTCGCAAAAGGCTGGCCGCATGAGGTTGCCGCAAAAGGCTTGCCGTATGAGGTTGCCGCATAAGGCTGGCCGCATGAGGTTGCCGCATAAGGCTGGCTACATAGGGTTGCCGCATACGGCTGGCCGCATGGGGTTGCCGCATAAGCTGTTCTTCTTCTCCAAAGATCCGAGAAGAAGAACCATGGAATCCATGGCTTCCAAGCTCCATTAATCCTTCATTTTAAGTCAAAATCAGGACTTCCATAGGTCAAAATAGGGTAGAATGAAATTTTCTACAACATGGAACAATCAAAACTTGGAAATAACAAGGTTTGATAAATCAAAACCCAAGAAATCTGAAAATACAACAAACTTAGATCTACATGAAATGAACCATGAAAATTAAAAATGCTATGTACTAAAGTGTCTTAGAATCCCGTGAGGAAGACAATGGAACAACAAAAATTTAGTTCCTCCATGAAGCAAGTTGCACTTGCCTAAGCTCTTGGTAGGTGGAGAGAGTTAATGGAGGAAGAAGAAGAAGTAAATGAAGAAGTGAATGAGGAGAGAAAGGGGGTTGGTAGCTTATAAAGAGGGGTTAGCATGTTTAACCAACCCAACCAAGCCAAACAAAAACCAAGCCATGCCAATATTAAACCAATACAAGATTAAACCAAGATCAAGCTAAGCAAGACAAGTCTAACTACGGGTCGGAATTCCGTACACGTATACTGGAAATATGTATAACGGAAAATGGAGGTGACAAGTTATAATTCCAAATGACTAAAGTTAGAATATGAATTTTGTTTATATGCAGTTCAATTTCGAGACACTAGTGTACAAGCTAAGTTATAATTCCAAATGACTAAAAACTTGTTAGGGACTTTTGTTAATCTCAACCGCTATATTTATCTTGTTCAAATTCATTCCAAATATTCATATTTCTACGTATATTTTATCTCGTATCTTGTATCCAATATCAATATGGTATCATGTACCATATATTGTGCATACTTGTATCCGATATTAGATCCTTGTATCTTGTTATTGATTTCGTGAGAGTATCTCGAGAGTGGTACAAACATGTCGCATGTAGGGTAACAACATGTCTAAATTAATCAATAATTGGCTTATGTAACTTGATTTTGATTCCTATTTTCTGCAAAACCTGTATGGGAGACCAACTTACACCTATAGTGGCCCATGGTAGTGTCATAGATTTGTACTAGGACTGTTGCATAGACTAACGTACGCAAAAATTCCCAAAATTCAAAATTATTTTGAGCATGCAATATATCTTTCATATATTGTTGAGCCAATCAACAACGGCTGACTAGGCTATCCTTTCATCCATTGGGTATTTGTGGTTTCGTCTAATTATTTTGATTGATTGAGGGTCATGGATTGGCTATATGGCACTCTCTTTCTCTCTTTCCTACTACAGTAGCCTTCTTTCTCTCTCTCTCTCTCTCTCTCTCTCCTACTACAGTAGCATTCCCTTCACTTAATTTCTTCTTACTTGAGATAACCTAGGAGTGAGCCCACAATATGGAGCAGAACTTAAGGTCATGGTTATGTTCTCTAAACCCACCTAGGAGAATGACTTAAAGACTTAAGCTATGAGCTTTTTGGATCTAAGACAAATACACATTGTACTTGTGAACAAATTAGATTTCATGTATTTTAATTCTTTAAAAATGTTGTTGCTTAGTTTTATTACTCTTTATATTATTTTCTCATGATTTGTGATGGGTGTTATGTCTTGGATGTGGATATTAACAGTGATTTGGGTTTGGTTGTCTATTCGGGATAAACCCTCGGACACTAGGGATAAATCCTTGGGTGTGAGTTGATATTGAGGAATTGCTCTCAAAATCACATTTTAAAATGTTATAAGAACCCCATGCTAGCTTCCTCTATTACTGAAAATTGATTTGGTGAAGTTTTAATAGGATGTAAAAATAAAAAACTACAACCAGAGATGATGTATGGAGAAAACCAGTGCATGCCTGTTGTTTTAGGAATACCTCTTGAATTATGTGTCACTTTTTTTTACAAAGGCACTTTATTTTCTCTGAAACATCTCTTAATGACTCTTCCTTGTTTTCTAGACCTAGTTCTTACATTGCTACCCTAATATTAGCTTAGTTAGAGCTACTATCCATCATGTTTCATGATTTCCTAAGTTAGGTTAAACTCTTGATTTCGTGGGATTCTTCGGATCAGATTTCTATAGCATTATATATATTGATGATTGATTCCACTATACCTTAGAGAGCACTAGTTAGTTGAGGTACATGTTTAGTATAGATAGAATCCAAGACCCTAGATATTGATATATGAGGAACTATGTGGTCAAAAAAAGTATTGATGATATGAATACCTGATTAATTGATTACATAATTGTCCATGTTCCTGACTTGACTACATTGGATCCCCGCGGAACTATGTCAGGTTACCCTTTGAGGTACTAGTCTTGTTATTGCACTAAGGTGACATTGTTATCTGTTGCACTGAGGTGTCATATTATTGTCTTTGTTATTATATATTGTTTACATGTGTGGATACCCCTATAGTATGTTAATGGCTTATGGCGTAGCAAGGATTATGAATATGATTGTGTGATGATTGATGCATCTAAGCTTATGATAAATGTAAGTTGGCACCCTTGGGAGCCAGCATAATCGTATTCCAGTATGATATCTAGGACGGATGACCGTGTGTCCATGACAAAGTTCCATAGGACACAGCAGGGTTAATTAACTAGTTTAATCACATAGATCATTGAAAAGAAAATAATCCTAATTTTGTGCTTCATTGATTGGCTAGCCACCCGATATTGTGGCATATCCCCATATCTGGAGCACAATATGTAACCCCCTATTTCCAACATTTATATATATTTTTAGACTTTCTAATTTTCTATATTATTATTACTTTTACAAGTTCCTAATTTTTTATATATTATTTTCTAGGAAATATTATTATTTTGAGAAGGAATGACAATTTAATAATTAGCTAGGAGAGAGTGGCAGATTAGTAAATATTTAGTCCTAATTAAGGTGGAAACTTTTTAGAATTAATTAATCAAGTATATGTTTTATTTATGCATGTACTTAATTAAGCATAAAAAATATTCCTAGAAAATCTAACATATTTCTATAATACTCTTAAAATATTTCCTCTTAATCTCAATTAGCATGTGCTAGTTAGAATTTTAGAGAATTCTTTCCTAGTCCAATAAATAACCCTTATTCCCCATTCATTCCATTCTCAATTATTTCTAAAACCCAAGCCCAAATTCTCTAAACCCATTTCTATTTCATGTGTGCAGACTTTGTGTCTGTGTCCAAACCTCAAGATTTTTGTGTCAGACTGTGTTAGTCTCGGGTCCGACATCGGGTGTCCACATTTAATTTCTTTAATCCTGTGTCCAATATAAATGCAATTTTCCCAAATTCTTTGTGTCCGACACGGAATCATTCCCAGCAAACCTACATAAATTCTTCGTGTCCTCGGGTCCGACCTTGAGGACACGGTTACAACCGACTCTTCACCTCTTGACACTCTGCCCCGTGTCCGTACTCCTCCCAGATAAGCAACCTCCTTAGTCTGCACAACAGATTTGGGACCCAAAGTAGCACAATGCCCTCCGACGGTCCTACCCGTTCGGTAATGTTTTCCGTTTCCTCACTTCGCTCATCTTTCATCTGCATTATAAAGTTGATGTGTGTTATTGGCTATCTGTGTTTGGTTTGTTTGCTTTCACCGTTTTTATGTGAATAAGTAAGCCCAAACCTAGTGCTGCTGCATTTTTTTCTTATTCCTTTTCTGGGAAACACATCAACAAGTTGTTTTGAAACAACAGCTTCTGTTTGCTGGGTTTTTTTGGTAATGTGGTTTATTCTCAGAGTAACTTCACAGAGGGAAGATCAGTTTTGAAAGCATGATTTTTCATGTGCGCATTCTTTAAAAAAAATACCAAACCCCAACTTTGTAAAAAATTCCTAATAGTATCGCCTCTGAATTGGTTACCATCGACCTATGATGTTATCAAAATTTGGATAATCCAGTGGTTAAACTTCGGTAAGACAAAGTTTACTTGTGTAATTGGCAGGGCAGCTCGGGGTAAGTCTGACAAAACTTTGGGCTTAGGACAATCCTCTCCATAGTTTTGCTTACGACAACCTTCCAGACCCAAGCTCCATACTCTTTTTAGTTGGACATTAAGCCAAAAATCTCAAAAGTCATTAGTGAATGAGCACATCTACACAACAAAATCATTATTCATAAAAAAATTCAAAAGCTGCACAATGACTGATCCTCTTTTGAACTTTGACTGCTCAGCAAGGACGGAACCAGAAATTCAAGCTAGGGTGGGCTAGAGTACACTAGGATGGACTAGGTGTAGGTTGACTGATATGCAGGGCCGGTTTTGAGGGAGTGCAATAGGTGCGACAACACTAGGCCTCGCGAATTTGTAGGCATCCAATTTTTATATATGTATATGTATACTAAACTAATTTATGGATTAATTTAAAAAATCCAAAGGTTTTAAATTTATGAATAAGTAATTTAAAATTATGAATAAGTAATTTAAAAAATTTATATGTATATTTATTATGTGTACTATAATACTAAACTAACTTATAAACAAATAATTTATAAAAGTGTGTCATGAATAGCATTATTGGATGTCAATTATTACCTCCATTTTAAGGTTTTTCTTGACATTCAATAATGTACTGCCACATCAGTGTGGCTATATAGTGTGTCAAGAAGAGTGTGTCCCGAATAACATTATTAAAACTAATCAACTGGAGATTATCCGATTAACTAAGGCTATATCTGTTTCCAATTAAGGAATCAATTAACAAATGCTTCTACTGATTCCAATTAAGGAATTAAGTCAAAGATTCTCTCATTCCCATTCAATGCATATTCAAAATCAATAGAAAATGCTAAGACTTAATAGGAAATCCTATGTATCCCTGACTGTATCGACAACCTCTCTTCCCCTTCAACAAATGCCTACAAATTCACTCTCTCTACCCTTTCAAAAAACGTCCATAGATCCCAAACGACCTCGTCTCCAATCCATTACTCTTCGCAAACACCCTACGAGCACCCAAAAGCCCCAGCGCCGTCGATGAGCCCGCTCGTCAATCGCCGGCAGTAGACTTTGCACAAAGAAGACTGTTGCACAGAATAAGCGTAGGTTTTCAAAAAGTTCGTACGAGCAGATCTCCATACTCATTCAACGAAATCCCAAAACAATTGTACACGTACAATCTCCTATAACTCTAATTTAATCCTCTAAAATTGTGTAGGTTAGTTCGATCTATAAATACATTAAATCATTAGCCAAATTAGGCCTCCCAGAATTATGATTTTATACAAAAACTTGTCGATCAAGGGTTGTCCCAACAAATCGGACCACCTCGACTCGAACTGTTTGCATCGAAACACGTGTACAATATTTTCCTACTTGTGGGATTTAGCAGAATTAAAATTGGTCGTTCGAGTGCGATGTATTTGGACAGTATCCATCAAAATCACTGTATCAAGAATTTTGTAAAAGTATAATTAGTTTGTGTAATGTCACGAAGAGACTTGCACCGTTGGACTCACAACGTCTAACTTGTCATGTGACTCAAGTTCGTCTAATTCTGAGACAGTCGACTGGATCACCGTACCATGGGTCCTATGATCTGACACGACGAGTTTTGTTATTGACTCATTGGGATGAAATTATGGAAGCTCCGTTAAAATCGTATCATAGTTTATATATTGTTTGACATATAATTTGACCTATGTAGAGTGTCTTGGATATGTCGATGCGTGTATCCGATATGACACATAAACAACATAAATAATTGTGCTGATTAATTGATTTTGTGACTTGTACTTTCTAGCTAGCAACACTCTGATTTTATCTCGTCTATTTAGGTTACTGATAGAGGTTTTAAGTTACCTATTGACCAATCTAAGTTATAGCACTATAACTTAGAATTTCTTATGCTTCCAAATTTCCAGGGTTCTTTTGGATTGACCAAAGTGTGTTTTTAAGCATATTTTTTTATCAAAATAAATGTCATAGAAGTTATCATTCTTCTTGTTTTGTGTGTCTAGTTGACCTATAATTTGACCTATTTTGACATAATTTAACTCAGAGGATTAGTTTAATACTTGTTGTCCTCTATTTCAAAGTTCTAACTCTAAGTTTTCCTTTTCTGTAATAGGTTATAAACATGTCTCCTAGGCATAGGAAGAGAAAGTTTCTCTTTGGGAATGAAAAATGCCTTAAAGAGAGTTGAACAATTGATTCAATCTCAAAAAGGGGCACTTGATAGATACATAATGAAAGAGCCACAAGCTTCAGTTGAAGATATTACCGAACAAAAAAGTGATGGGGATGAATGATAATGACCATATAATTGAAGAAGATGCTGATGATCTTGAGCCCCCTAGAGATATAGAAAATAGTGGCAATGCAAATGTTGATGATGTAGGTCATGAGGGCACAAAAGATGTTTTAGTTGATGAACAACCAAGTCAGTTCATTCCATTAAACATTTATGATCCAAGGATTTGGAATAGTCTTAATACTATAATGAAATATTTGTTATCAGAAAAAGGTCCTGCAAGATATTTGAGCATACATATAGGCCCTAAGGATAAAGACAATAGACATTCTTCAAGGCGTTACACTCGATTTTTACCGAATGGATAGACACATGTGTTTTCCATTAAAAAAGTCTTTGAATAAACTTTATATATAATAACAAACAGAATATAGTACAACGTAGGATCTCGATGGAATCCTTCTAGTACACTTTTGTTTTTATCTGGGAATCGTGGCGATGGAGAGGTGATTCTTTACTCCATTGACGATCTGACGATGATCTTGAGCTCTCTGAATGTCTGAGTTGCTCTGGAAAAGTGATGAGTCGAAGAAGGTTGAATGAAGGAACGATCCTTCTATTTATAGGCAACAGAATGATCCATTTATGCTCGCATATGCGATGCGCGCATGGAAATTTTGCACGTAGGGGTGCCATATGTCTGACTTTGTTGGGCGCATGGATGCTGTGCCAGGAAGCTCGAACTGAATTTGTTTGAAACTGCACTGTTAGGCTGCGGAGGAGCTGACATGTGGTAGTTGTTGAGATTCATTTGTTGCTAAGATCTTGGATCGTTAGCACCCGTTTGTGAGTAGAACTGAGTTAATGACACGTGACGTGTGCGCATTGATCAAAGATCTTTGATCTGTTGTAGGTTGATTTACTTGGATGTGCCTAGAATCTAGCACATGAGGAGACTTTGGCATATAACATTTGGGGCCAAAAGCAATTCTGGACGCATGGCCATAGAGACACATGCGAAGTTCGAGTGCATTGTCGTAGAGGCGCATGCGAGTGTTTTGCCGGCCACGTGACGGAGCACAGCTGTAACCGACAAAAGAGTAATGATTACACCTCTTCATTTTCTGAGAAAGCTGTCATCATTATTGTCTTCGAGTGGCGTGCTGCTGACTTCTGACTTTCAGTATTAAATGCTCTGATGGGTGACGGGCTTATGTAGGCACATTTATTTGGATGGTACATATACCACTGAGCGCATGTAATGCGCATGGGTTTGAGGGGCACATCAGTTGCGTGGTGCATCATCTTCAGTCAACTTTGTTGAGCATTTCAAGGCTCAATTTAATGACTTTGACTTAGCTGATTTTGAGATAACAAATTCATTGCCATTAATGCTAGGTTCATTGCACAGACTTTGAAGAAATTGCCACTTGGCGCATGGGTTTGGTTGTCCTGGCCTATAAATAGCAGAGAAGTTTGCTCTTCATTTTGCATAGCTTTTCTTTGAGAATAAACTCGACCAATCATCCTCCTTGGCAAGATGTGCACTACGAGTTGTGGATTTCCTCGTTCAAAGAAGCTTTGATTTTGATGACGAACTCCTTCAGAAGACTGAGATGCACTGAGTTAGCTTCGGTCAGAGTAGTTCGTGCTCGTGCACCTTACTGGCAGTGTCTTATACAAGATGATGTTGCCTATTGCATGCAAAGTTTGGGTCATTATACCGCAACTTTCGTTAGGCTGGAAGAGCCACCGGGTTTGGATTGATTGTCGACCCACGTTCTACTCAATAATTGCTTCATTAGCCGATGCACATGTGTGTTGACGAGAAAGTGATTCTCTCGTTGACCAGAAAGTGATTAGCTCGGATGAGGAAGAGATGCACCTATGTTTAGACGTTAGAGTGATGCGCCTATGCTGAGACGTCAGAGTGATGCGCCTAGCCGTGGAGTTTAGACTAGGCTTCTTATAGTAGACTTTCAATGTAATAAAAAAGCCATGTAATAGATTTTCATATAAATAAAAATCTTCTTTTCATGTACTTTCATTGTTACTGTCTTTGATTGATGAGCTGACATGTGACCTTCATCTTCAGCGTATGATGTTTTGTGGCGCATAGAAACTTCGCCCCCCCTGATGCGCCTGAAATTCCATGCTTATACAAGACGTCCTTCAAAGTTTTTAAAACTTTAGATAAGTTTTGGAATACTTTGAACAAGAAGCATGGGTAGTAGAGACTTTGGGCACATGGCCATTTTTGCGTATGGCTGTGTTTGGCGCATGCTATTTGTTTGGCTGAATAGATAACACTTCGGTTTCTGAGTCAAGAAAATGACAAATCTTTTTAAAGATTTAAAGCCGCCTCATTCACAAAACTCGAAGCGTCGCTGACGTCATATCTTATCGGGTTACGCATGCGGCCCAAGCCAATAAATAGGCACTTAGGTGGAAGAGAGACTTCTTCTGCTCTCTTTCTTTTTCTTCTTCCTTAGAGTTTTTTTCCTCTTCCGAAGAAAAAAAACTCTAGTTCTTATGCGATGGCCCCCAAAGCTCCCCATGGTACTGCTAGCAAGGGAAGAGACAAGGGCAAGAAGCCCGTCAAAGTCGACACCAACGAACCCCAAGTTGTCGACACGACGCACGCCAACGTGCGTGGAGAAGTCGTCGGTGGGTGGCTGTTGCTTGGGAAATATTCTCTCTTTAAAATACACTGTCACTTATGCACAACTGAGTGCATGGATGGGCAACCATTTTAGAACATGCGCCAAACCACTCTTCTAAAGCGCATGGGTGTGGCTCAACGAGCTGCACCTTGGTGATTATGGAAGCTTAAAAATAGCAAGATAGTGCATAGCGCCATACACAGATGGCGCTGAACTCATTCATCTGATGGCGCCCATCGCCGATTTGTGCCATCATCAGATCGTACGTACTGCCACATGGCAACCTTTTTCGAAAAACTAGGTTGTCAGTCATGATGACCGACAACACGACAGTCGATGAAAATCTCTTCGAATCCCGAGCGCGCAGCGCTAGAGGGGATTTTGTCAGACTCATCATAATGAGGGTTGTTTGTTTCTCCGCGCCACTCATTACTGGCGCAAAGTGATTAAGCTCTTCACACGTAGTATTTTCCACAGTTAGCGCCAATCAATAGTTAGCGCCAATCAATGGAACACGCCACTTATGTACTGGCACCAATCAGTTAACCATCATCCAGAAGCAGTTAGATGACATGGCGCACATGCCACTAACATCGAAGAACGCATACGCAACACTGTCCATGACCAAGTGCACTTTTCTTACATAATGCCACGCGTCATAAGCAATTAAGCCAACCGTTAGTGCGACTGGATGACTACGCGTCAATCAGTACAGAATCAGCCTGCGCGCCAATTAGGATAACTACTTAACAGTTATCTCAAAACTCTATAAATATAGTTCAAAATCACTTTCCAAGCATCACTAATGATCATAATCTTCTGACAAAGTTGTTGCAACACGTTCAAGAGCTTCTTCTCTCTGACATCGTATAGTCGAAGGGATAAAGTGATCATCTTCTGATCAGATTTCTATAGTTGTACTTCTCCACAATTTAATTGTACTCTTGTACTTTTCTTCTTTTCTTAGTTTGTATCAAAAAAATTTTGTTTTTGCAAACAAAATGGCGACTCTGCTGGGGAAGACTTTCTCCTCCGATAAGAAGGTGACAACTCAATGCAATGTTGCGTCGGTCGGTACGACGCAGGAGACCTTGGTCGTCGAGTTTGACCAAGTTGCTTATGAACATATGATTGGCGCCGGGGGTGCCAAGCGCGTTTCTGCCAAGCGTGCCACCATTGTTGCTGCCAAGAGCAAGGCACGCGCCATTTGGACTCCAAAGTCCAATGTCACGCCAATTGTTGTTGCTGCTACTCAAGACAAGGATAAGCGCCCTATGGCTATTCCTCACTCTTCTTCAGTCATGGACTTGGCAGAAAACCCACTTGATTGTGCCTCTGCGCCAGTCAGTGCCAAAGCTGCATCTCTAAATAAGAACTCTATTTCCCAGAAAGTAGGTTCTATTCAGATTTTACTTTCTTCTACCCATAGGTGCCATGCCAAATGCGCTGTGCCAATGCGCGCAGGTAGGGGTGTGCATCGGTCGGTGGTCGACCTATTTGGTCACAACCAAAGTCGAACCAAAGTTAATCGGTATGAAAATAAGCAAAATCGAACCAAACCAACAAACTGGTTGGTTCGGTTTTGAAATCAACCGACTTGGTTCGGTTTGGATCGGTTCGACTTAATCGGTTTTGATCACAGAAAAAATGGTCTGTCATTAATTTTTTGGGTACTGATGCTTATTTTGTTGTATAAAATTTCTGTTATCACATGAAAAAAAATGAAATAAGTGTCAATCAATGACAGAAAAAAATTCATATGCATTCAACCAATAGCAACACATCAGTGGTACAACGTGAAAACGTGCATTCAACAAACAGCAGCTTAAGCTTCAGCTTGCACTTTGTAGCATTGCACAACAATTTGTAATAGTAAAATTGGAGCTGCCACTTCTCTTTGAGAGAGAGAGAGAGAGAGGCTCTTTCAAAGTGTGATGTATGTTCTTGAATGAACCAAACCGGATACAAGTAAGTTAGTAACCCAACCCTAATTATTTAACACCCACATAGGGTTTGGTTCGGTTCGATTTTAAACGATTTTTGGCATAACTAAACCGTTAATCAAACCAAACTGGTCGGTTTTACAAAATTTGCAGTCGAACCAAACCGATCGAACCATCGGTTCGGTTTAAAATCGATCGATTTGGTATGGTTCGGTGTGGTTCGGTTTGGTCAGTTTGACTTAATTGTGCACAGCCCTATGCGCAGGGCACCAAGGCATCTTTCCTACTCCCACAACATTCTGATTGGTGCCAGGCTACTCCATACCAATCAGGCTGGTGCCATAATCTTCTTACTTTGTGCATATCAAGAACAGAGCAAGTAAAACTGGAAGTATCTCAAACCAATAATCAAATGGCGCCAGATACTGACATGCACACTTATCTCAACAGGCGTCGAACAAAGACGAATCAAATGACACGCCAAAAGACTCCAGTACAGTCGGCACCAATCACTAATTTGCGCATAATGAAGGCTTTCAAGAGCCAGAATCCACTCACCTATGCTAATGAGCTTAGTACTGCCCTGTACACGCAGGGAACACAAAAGCTTAGGAATATGCATCATATTCCTAATATAATAAGGCAGAGTCTGCCTCATTCTTCTTCTTATCATGTACTTGATCTCCGCGATCTCCTTGTACAAAAGCGAAAGACGGTGATTGCATCTCATACAGTGATGATTCCACAGATTGAACATCATTGTAACCAGCATCATAAAATCATAATCAAGTGCTGCTGTAAGACAGTCAAACAGTCTGCGTTTGACCGCTTGGATTACCCTGGCTTTCCTAGAATGATATTGATAGTTGGCAATGATATGTTCACATATGACAAATGTTGCTGTCATTCACATGAAATTGACATCAAGTGTTGCTGCAAACTGGAAAAACGAGTGGTGTTCAACCATTTGAACTACTCTCGCTTTCCTGATCACTTTCAATCTCCCAATGTGATCTTAGTGGATGAAGATGAATTGCTATTTGCTTCTGTTAATATGACATCTAGTAGTATTGGGGGTGGAAGATGCTCGATGTGAAATTCATCATGACCTTCAGATCGACAAATCTGCAATCAGACCCCAGACTCTACTGAAGGGGTCTACCAAAACACAAGATCCAGAAACTGAGACTTCCTCGGTCAAATGAATCTTCCTAATTCCAACCGAGACTTTCTCGATCAAAGAAAGCTTCCCGATTCCAACCCTGGGGGTAGCAGTCTGCTAGACTTTGATGCTGACAGCGAAGATTCTGATCAGACCATCCTATCTACCAGTTCATCTTCTGTATCCAGAGAAGTGTCTGCTTACGTGACAAACAAAGAGAAAGACGCTTCTAGTTCTGCTAACCAGGAACAAAGAATCGTTGTCCTAGAAGCTAATCTAAAGGCCATGGCTGACATAGTTACAAGCATGCACACGGTCATCATGGCACAATATGTTGTTCCACCAGTTGTGAATCCAATTCCTCTCAAGAACATACAGCAGGTGCGATGCCTATCAACACTAGATCTGGAGCACAACCTTCTTTAAATACCACCGTTTCGAAGGTCATACATCTTCAAACATAGGCTACTCCAAGTTATTCTGGTACTGGGGTGGTGCTTATAATGCAGTTCCACCTCCCAATCCTTCGAATCAGTCTGTTGCTCCTCAAGCATCAGGAGACCCTCTCGAAGCAGTAAAGCTTCTACAAAATCAGTTTGAAGCTTTCAAACAGGAGGAGGGGCTATAGAAATTAGGAATCAAGCAACCTTATACTGCAGAGTGGAAGGAAGTTCCCTTCCCCTAAATACAAGCCGCTAACCATAATGCTATTCGACGATAGTACATCACCGAGTCAGTATATCAATCACTTTGAGATGATGACCGACCATCTTCAGCAGAACGATACTCTACTTATCAGAGTTATCGTCGGATGCTCAGCCGGAGTTGTCTACGACTAGTATCAAAGTTTGCCAGACGGTTGCATAATATCCATCGCAGCATTGAAACAAATATTCCTAGAACGATTCTATAAAGGGACTCATGACATGACCATAACAGTCCTTACCAAAATCAAACAGAGGCCCAATGAAACAGCTAAACGTTTCATTGAGCACTTCCAACGTGAGGCACTCAAAATGCCTCTAGGTATTCTAGACGCATTGACGATAGATACATGCAAATCAAACTTGTTACCTATCGTCAGCATGTGGATGGGACCTACACAATTTCAAGATTGGGATTCTTTCATAATAAGTGCCAGAGCAGCTGAAGACAATGCTGAGAAATTCAAGCAACTAGGTATTCTGATGCCTAATCTTGACAAGGATAAGCATCCCGCTACCAGCAATGGTAGCCACCAAAATAATCGCAAAGGCAAAGAAGCCTTAGCGATCAACGTAGGTCATTCAGTACCTACAACAACAGCACCTCCACAGAGGACATCACCTTGACCTAAGGAAGAATATTCCTTTGATGGTGATGACGTAATGAGCATCTTCGATTGCTTGATCAAAAGCAATAAACTTCAACTGCCAGAAATCAAATAGCCAAATGAAGTAGGTAAGACTGACAATCCTAAATATTGTGTATATCATAAGTTTCTGGGGAATCCAACCAGGACGTGCTATGTGCTCAAAGGAAAGATCCAGGAGCTAATCAATGCTAAAGCAATTACCCTTCAAAAGGATGAGAAGTCGGTAATAGCTAATGTAGTCTCTTTACAATTCGAAGACTTCACTCCTTAATTAGTTCCCAATGGTATTGTCCCAATTTCGAAGGCAATTATGGAGATTGTCAACCTCCCGCCGGCACGAAATGACAGTTTGGTTCCACTGTCAACAGCTAAAGGCGAGATCATATGGGTCCATCCAGAACTTGTCGGCGAATTCGAACAGAAGACATCCGTTTCTTCTAACAAATCGAAGAAATTAGCCAAGTACAAATCATGCAACATGGTTTCAAGTGAGCTCTCCTCGCTTGACGGCCGTGTTCTTTCTTTAAAGACTACTTTCGTTCCGACAGGATATACATCGACTTCTTCAGAGACTGCTCCGTCAATATCGAAGGTCAACTATCGGCCCGAATTCCATCAATATAGTCAACAATCTCGTGAGCTAATGTTAAAGATGGGATATGACTTTCAGAAAGCCCCATGCTTGAACAATGGAAAGGGGTCTCCGATACCCCTATCTTTACAACTTCAAGACAACAGATCTCGTGTTGGACTAGGATTCGGAATAAATCACACACTTCCTCATCAGAGAAAGAAGTCCTCCAAAAGCAAAGCACGAGTAAAAATTTGTAACAAGGATTCTCTTTCACCCGCTCCCGAAGAAGAAGTGTCACCCCCAATTTTCAGAAACAGGGGTATTTTTGTCATTTTATATTTTTAAATATTTTTAAAATTTATTTTATTATTTATGATATTATTTTGGGGTTGAAATTTATTTTATTATTTATGATATTGTTTTGGGGTTATTTGAGTCGGGTTCGAATTTCAACTCAATCCGACTTGAAACCGGGACCCGGAGGTAGTTTGACTCTAGTGGGACCCACACACTAGTTAGGCATGGCCCACATGATATTAATTTTAGTCCACATGATAGAAATATTTTAGTTAGAGGTTAGATTAATTATTATGGATAAGGTTAATGTGATTAGAGACTTTAGAATGACTAATTTAGCCCCAACCAATTAGCCCTTTCCTAATACTCCTAGAATAGGTTAGTGGGGGCATTTTGGACCTTACCATAATAGGACAAATAGCCCCATATGGCCAGCCACTTTGGGAGAGGATAGGCTCAAGTTCATTTCATTATTCTCATCCACACTCTCTCTCTTGTTCTTCCCCAAATTCCTAGAGAGCAATCCCTAGCAATTTTTCTACCAAATTCTTCTATTTCGCCACCAAATCTTCTTCTTTCCTTCTCCATTCTAGCCAAGGAGGAAGCTACCCAAGTTTGGAAGGATTCGGAGCTCGTTCGTGTCCTTTTGGAATCTCTACGTGTCGGTGTCGCTCCGGGAAGGCTTTTCTTCGATTCGATCTACCGGAAGGTATACATTCCTTCTCTTTTTCATTTACTCATGCATATAGGTCTATTTTAAACCCATAGGAATGACCCCCATGGTTGTATCTCCATTTGTGTCCATTTCGTGTCCATTTGGAGGTCATAGGAGTGTCCTTTGTGTTGTGGTTGTGTCCATGTGGAAAAACCCCAAATTTGGACACACTATGTGTTGTTGTTATGTATGAATGAATTATTACATGTTTAATCTCATATTTTTGTATTGGAGATGTGTTCTATAGTGTCTCATATATATATATTAGTGTAGAGAGTGAGTTCTTGATATATTATGTTATATACTTGTGTTCTTTTGTCTCAAACTACCCAAATCCGTCATGATTTTTATCCACGTTTTTAATTTCAGCCCTAACTTAGAAATGTCATAACTTCTAGCTCAAAGTCGGTTTAATCTCCCATTTTTTTAAAAGAAGCGTATTGAAGTTAGCTTTCCAAAAACATATATTAATAGGCCTAATTCTTTCTGTAACTTTCTGGAAAATTATTTGAGTGTCAGCTGTACGAAAGACAAACGCGTTCTCGGTATTTTTGCGATTTCGGGAGTTTTCAGAAACGAAAATGCGATCCGTTTGATGTTTCGAAAAGCTAACACATAGATCTATAACATACTTTAATCCTAGATTTTAATTCATGCTGAGATGGTACAGTATTGATTATTAGTAGAAGTTACTATTCGGTATATGCATTTTGTGCACCCTTGTGTGTAATATAATATTCTATTTGATTTTAACCCATGTTAATGTATATACATTATGTAATTAAATAGAGAATACAAGCATGAGTAAATATTTAAATAAATGATGTATGAGGTATAAGTATCCTATCTAATGTAAGCATGTATAAGTATGGCTTGTAATGAATATGTAGGTTCCATAGTATGTAATGTATGGTGCATATAGTAGTACAAGAGAATAAATGAATGATGAATGAATGCAAGCATGAATGTAATATAATAATAGATGTAATATATGCAATATACAAGTTAATGAGATGTAATATTCTATGTTAACACAAATCCTATATTACCTCATGTACCCCTTACACTATGTAGACACTATCACACTTGACACTTTGTTCACTTACACTTTGACACTCTTTGATATGTATACACTATGTATGCCCATTTAACCCTCACTTGCCCCTTTGCCATGTTCACATACACACACATAGCCTCTTAAATAAGTATTTATGAATACAGTTAACTTAGCTATGTATGTATATTATATATATGTTAGCATATTGTGTTGTAATATATAAGTTTATATAACCATTTGAAATGCCATGATTATAGACCTAATGTTTAATACCAATATATGCATGTGTATATATGTGTAGACATATATAGTTTAAAGTAATAGATTACCTAGTGTATATCCAATGTGAATTCTTGCCTATTTGAGTATTGAATAATTGCATGCTATATAGAGTTGGGTGCATATTGGCTTGTATAGCCTTGTATTGATGTGTGCTTGCTAGGATAGTCTTGGTTAGGCCTAGTAAGACTTGCTGGGGTTAGGACATGACCTAGTTTGACTAGTACAGTTGACCAGAGTTGACCAAAGGTTGACTTTGGCCTAGTTTGACCTAGATTCATGTAGAATGCATTATAGTGCTTTATATTACCCTTCTGGATATGTTGTGACTTGTGCTGTTCTAATTAGGAGCCAGACACCTCTCCTCGGACAGTATCTTTACCTTGGACATTCAGATATCAGGCGAGTACATTCTCTGATCATTTCATATCCTGCTTAGAATTATTTCCTGCATTAAATTACTTTACTTGTGCTGTCACGACATTATCACGGATTAGTACTATACAGATCTTGTACTCCTGTGCTTTCTCCATACATGTATAACTTTTTAGTGTAGATCATGTACAACTTTTTAGTGTAGATCATGTACAACTCTTTAGTGTAGATCATGTACAACTCTGTAGTGTAGATCATGTACAACTCTGTAGTGTAGATCATGTACAAATCTGTTCCGTTCACATGTGCTATCATGTACTCTGACTCACTATCCACTGTTAGTTCCTTACTTATAGTAGATATTTCTATTACAGTTTTCTCTCTCTGTTTACATACTGTATTCTTCAGCACCTGTATCTTACTTTACTGTATGATTATATTTTCTAACCTGCTATGAACTGTTGAGATGTAATGTGCTCGCTCCTGTCCTGACTGGACCTGTTGATAAATTTTACAGATAGCCTGGGATTGCCTGCTAGCCTAGAGGAGACACAGTAGAGGTTGATTAGATAGTTATTTCATTTTGTCTGGAGTTGTATTTACTTGTGGATTACTGTATTTGAGTTTTGAGATGTATTTCTGGGATTATGTATCTTAGACACTTAGACTTCTATCTCCTGTATCTCTTTTGGATTTCATGTTTATCTATCTTTATCATTCTACCTTAGATTGTGATTGAGTTGTACCTCTGTGTTGGCCTCCTTATGGAGAGTATTTATATTATGCTAGTTATAGTTCATGACCTAGAATAGCATTCTACCGCCAACACTGCGGCGTAGGCTGGGCTTTGTTACGTACTCGTACCCTCACGGTGGGTGGGGGTCGTGACACGTTTTTAGTGGTGGCCTATGCAGGTCGAGTTTATGTAGTGGTATTCGAATTAGAGTACCACTACAGCCTGCAGTAGGAATAGGATATATTTTGAAGGTACTCAATCATGGTTAGGATTCCTTGAGAGATTCTTGGGACGACCCTTGAGAATCTTATTTTAACTTCGATTTGAAATCTGTTTTTCCCTGATTTGATTTACCTTTACTTCCTGTTATTGAACTTGATTTTGATAGATTATTGTTGAATTTCGAATCTTGATGTTAGTGGTTGAATTTGAGTCTGTATTTTTATGATTTTTGATGGATTATTGTTGAATTTTGAATCGTGATGATAGTGGTTGAATTTGAGTCTGTATTTTTATGATTTTTGATGGATTATTGTTGAATTTTGAATCTTGATGTTAGTTGTTGAATTTGTGTTTGTATTTATATGTATATGTACATTTTTTTGGAATTAAGATATAACTTGATAACATACTTGATAAGGACAGTGAGAAAGGTAAAAGTCTACTTTATTATAGAATTTAGAATTTATTACAGTCATATTTGCTAGCATGACAAGGACGTAGAGCCTGATATAGCTATACTTATCTTAGTTATGAAATCTAGATTTTCTTGCAGCCATACCGGGTGGCATGGTAAGAATTCTAGATAACATGATTATAGGGTGTATGCCTTATTATGGACTCTATCGTTTATTGCAGCTATGCTTATTGGCGTGGCAGAATTCTGACAACATAATTTCAAGAAGACGCATATAATTATCAGATTGTACCTTAAATATTTTTGAACATGTTTTCTCTACTTTTGTTTCAGTCCTTCAAAAAAAAAAAAAGAAAGAAAGAGAGAATTGTTATTTGTTTGTTTTGTTTTGTTTCTCATTTATTTAACTTAGGAGTAGCTTTAGTTGTTTTTATAAACTTTGTGTAACTTCTTACTATGAAATTCTTCTTAATACAATGAATCGATGATTTTGCTAGACTTTATCTTGGATTTGAAAATTTAGCTCTGGGTTTCAAAATGGATTTTTCTTTTAAACAGATAAGCAAAAACAGATTTTATCGTTATTTCTTTCTTGCTATTATTTTTGTATTAAATAATAATAATAATACTGTCTTGATTACGTCAATCACCTGCTTGCAACCTTGGTAGGAATCTAATTGTTGGTCTTAACGTAGAATTAAAATTTTATATTGGGACATGAGAATATATATGAATATATATAGTGGACACTTTCCTGACACTTATGCATGCTACACTTGATTTCCACCTATCTGAATACATATTAATATGTCGTTAATGTTTAAATTTTCAAAACCCCAATATTTCCGATTCTCTGCTTTTCCTAGCTTAACTCGTAATTTAAATATAAAATTTCATGATAATAGTTTTATTTATATCACTGCAAATGTATGTTATACGTAGGGTTTCAATTCAAAAAGAAATTTTGGTTGAGTTTTGTGTTTAAATTTGTCAAATCTAAGACTGTGTGCATATTAACCCTTAATACGGGATTTTAAATGTTAGTTCAAATTGATTGTTTTAAATATAATATTTAGAGCTGTGTACATTGTTGTTGTAGGGATATAAATTTAGGTTCCATATTCTTACATGTTAGGTTGTGATAAATATTGAGTTGGTTTTGATGTGCAAATTCTCCAAAATCCTGAAAACTGAATACATGTTAACATTTTTACATTGATTTCCATGTTTAGTTCAATTTCAGATTTAACATGTAATATTGAACTGTATGCGTAGATAAATGTATTGATAGTATATTAGGGTTTCATTTCTATCATGTTAGGATGTATTGGGAGCATTGAGATTAGTTGTGATGTTTCAAACTCCTAAATTTTGAAATTACATTATGTTAATATTGCACTGGTTTAAATTTTAGCTTATTTTCAGATTTTGTATGTAAATGCTGAACTAAAACTGGGTTTAACCTTTCAATACTAAGCTATAACCCTGTACAAGGACACACACACACCCTAACTTAGTATACCCTGTCATGTAACCTAACTCTTCCTCTCTATGTCATGATTATATATCTATATAGATATATATAGAGCTTAGGCATACATGTTATAATGTATATACATACATAACTAAATCTCTACCTCTTTATATATACATATATACATGGTTAGCCATGCATGTTATGAGCAAATGAGTTGTGTATTGTAGATTGTTTAACCAATATGACATGATTAGTGTAACTTGATAATTATTGTTTGAAACCCCAAATCCTCCTATGCACTTTCATGTATATTTCACATACACACACGCCTATTATCTAACCATATGAACATGTCCACATACACCCATACACACACGAACTACATAACTTGTACATAATGCTAGCTTTTCCCTCTCTAACGCTATATATATAAATATATTGTGATTGAATTTCCATGCAATTGGTTTTCATTCTTTAACTTTTGATTTTGATTTTCTTGAATAGTACCCCTTATTAGATAAATGGTAGTTAACTTTATTTTATTTTGATAAGTACCAGTTTTTATATAGGATGGTAGACTGCCTTACAGTCTTGATGATTGTTATTTTGTATCTTTTCTAGTTTAGCACCCTAGATTGCTTGTGTGTTTTGATACCATATGACCGTTTTGGTTTAGCATAACTAGTATACCTAGATGAGACTTTCACTACCACCGTATGCCAAGACCCTGTATGTCATCCTTTTAAATCGTATGATTGTTTAAGTTCTGAGACTTTGATTGTAGGGGGTTTGACCTAGAAGGAGTATGAACATTTTAATTTTGAGGATGAAATTTTTCTAAGGTGGGTAGACTTGTAACACCCAGTTCTCTAAAATGAGGGTAATTTTAAAATTTTGTAATTTTAATCATTTATTGATTTGACATTTAAATCATGATATGATTTTTGGTAATTTTTAAATCATTTTAAAACTATTTAAAATCATGACTTGTGATTTTGATGTTTTGCTAGTGAAACCCTAGAGACTGTTTGACCTAGAGCCTAACCATGTGATTAGGATATTTTAATGTCATTTATGGCCTAAGGATATTTTGCATTTGACCTCTTTGAATTATTTTGATATTTATTGCGTTGGTGATTGTTGATTTTGACCTTTGATAGGTGTGATTTTGTGATGGTTTTGTGTCCGTATCGGCCACGTATCAGTTTTTATTTACAAATGTTGATGTGCCTCAAAGAGATTTTTTTATTGCTGATTTTTTTTTGAAAAGTATTTGAATGAGATTGTTTTCTGCATGTGTTTCCTGTGATTGCTTTGTTTTAATTTCGAGGACGAAATATTTTTAAGGTGGATAGATTTGTCACCCCCAGTTTTCAGAAACAGGGATATTTTTATCATTTTATATTTTTTGAATATTTTTAAAATTTATTTTATTATTTATGATATTATTTTGGGGTTGAAATTTATTTTATTATTTATGATATTGTTTTGGGGTTATTTGAGTCGGGTTCGAATTTCAACTCAATCCGACTTGAAACGGGGACCCGGAGGTAGTTAGACTCTAGTGGGACCCACACACTAGTTAGGCATGGCCCATATGATATTAATTTTAGTCCACATGATAGAAATATTTTAGTTAGAGGTTAGACTAATTATTATGGATAAGGTTAATGTGATTAGAGACTTTAGAATGACTAATTTAGCCCCAACCAATTAGCCCTTTCCTAATACTCATAGAATAGGTTAGTGGGGGCATTTTGGACCTTACCATAATAGGACAAATAGCCCCATATGGCCAGCCACTTTGGGAGAGGACAGGCTCAAGTTCATTTCATTATTCTCATCCACACTCTCTCTTGTTCTTCCCCAAATTCCTATAGAGCAATTCCTAGCAATTTCTCCACCAAATTCTTCCATTTCGCCATCAAATCTTCTTCTTTCCTTCTCCATTCTAGCCAAGGAGGAAGCTACCCAAGTTTGGGAGGATTCGGAGCTCGTTCGTGTCCTTTTGGAATCTCTACGTGTCGGTGTCGCTCCGGGAAGACTTTTCTTCGATTCGATCTACCGGGAGGTATAAATCCCTTCTTCTTTTCATTTCCTCATGCATATAGGTCTATTTTAAACCCATAAGAATGACCCCCATGGTTGTATCTCCATTTGTGTCCATTTCGTGTCCATTTGGAGGTCATAGGAGTGTCCTTTGTGTTATGGTTGTGTCAGTGTGGAAAAATCACAAATTTGGACACACTATGTGTTGTTGTTATGTATGAATGAATTATTACATGTTTAATCTCATATTTTTGTATTGGAGATGTGTTCTATAGTGTCTCATATATATATATTAGTGTAGAGAGTGAGTTCTTGATATATTATGTTATATACTTGTGTTCTTTTGTCTCAAACTACCCAAATCCGTCATGATTTTTATCCACGTTTTTAATTTCAGCCATAACTTAGAAATGTCATAACTTCTAGCTCAAAGTCGGTTTAATCTTTCATTTTTTTTAAAAGAAGCGTATTGAAGTTAGCTTTCCAAAAACATATATTAATAGGCCTAATTCTTTATGTAACTTTCTGGAGAATTATTTGAGTGTCAGCTGTACGAAAGACAAATGCGTTCTCGGTGTTTTCGCGATTCCGCGAGTTACCGGAAACGAAAACGTGATCCGTTTGAAGTTTCGGAAAGCTAACACATAGATCTATAACATACTTTAATCCTAGATTTTAATTCATGCTGAGATGGTACAGTATTGATTATTAGTAGGAGTTACTATTCGGCATATGCATTTTGTGCACCCTTGTGTGTAATATAATGTTCTATTTGATTTTAACCCATGTTAATGTATATACATTATGTAATTAAATAGAGAATACAAGCATGAGTAAATATTTAAATAAATGATGTATGAGGTGTAAGTATCCTATCTAATGTAAGCATGTATAAGTATGGCTTGTAATGAATATGTAGGTTCCATAGTATGTAATGTATGATGCATATAGTAGTGCAAGAGAATAAATGAATGAAGAATGAATGCAAGCATGAATGTAATGTAATAATAGATGTAATGTATGTAATATACAAGTTAATGAGATGTAATGTTCTATGTTAACACAAATTCTATATTACCTCATGTACCCCTTACACTATATAGACACTATCACACTTGACACTTTGTTCACTTATATTTTGACACTCTTTGATATGTATACACTATGTATGCCCATTTAACCCTCACTTGCCCCTTTGCCATGTTCACATACACACACATAGCCTCTTAAATAAGTATTTATGAATACAGTTAACTTAGCTATGTATGTATATTATATATATGTTAGCATATTGTGTTGTAATATATAAGTTTATATAACCATTTGAAATGCCATGATTATAGACCTAATGTTGAATACCAATATATGCATGTGTATATATGTGTAAACATATATAGTTTAAAGTAATAGATTACCTAGTGTATATCCAATGTGAATTCTTGCCTATTTGAGTATTGAATAATTGCATGCTATATAGAGTTGGGTGTATGTTGGCTTGTATAGCCTTGTATTGATGTGTGCTTGCTAGGATAGTCTTGGTTAGGCCTAGTAAGACTTGCTGGATTAGGACATGACCTAGTTTGACCTAGTTTGACTAGTACAGTTGACCAGAGTTAACCAAGGGTTGACTTTGGCCTAGTTTGACCTAGATTCATGTAGAATGTATTGTAGTGCTTTATATTACCCTTCTGGACATGTTGTGACTTGTGCTGTTCCAATTAGGAGCCAGACACCTCTCCTCGGACAGTATCTTTACCTTGGACATTCAGATATCAGGCGAGTACATTCTCTGATCATTTTATATCCTGGTTAGAATTATTTCCTGCATTAAATTACTTTACTTGTGCTGTCACGACATTATCACGGATTAGTATTATACAGATCTTGTACTCCTGTGCTTTTGTAGCTCCCCTTTCCGAAATTTTAAAATATTTTTTTATTATTATTTATTTGATTTAAATTATGATTTTTTTTTGAATTTTTGAATTAATTATTTAGTTATTATTACTGTAGATGGTTTTAGTCACGATTAGGAATTGGGGTACAAGATGACTAGAAACCGTGGCACGGATAGTGCAGTAGCGTACTTAGACTAGTGTATTAGCCCTGGTAGGGAAGGACGAGCCATAGTGACATCCTAACTAGGAAAACCAGGCCAAGTTGCGACACGACAATTATAAATAGTTTAATTATTCGTTATTAGTATTAATTGATGTTAGGAGACCCGGTTGTACCAAATTAGTTTGGACTGCACCCGAATCGAGCCTAAGCCTGCTGTCATAAACCGCGAACAAAATATTATTTTCCATATATGTTAGCTACAAGAGCAAACACTACAGATTTTAGTTCTTTCTCTAGTGAAATCTCTTATTAACAAAATCAGTACCATCTATATCTGTAATGTTGCATCTCTCTCTCTAATAATTAGCTACTTTTAGCTTTGCCTACTTTTAGCTATCTTGTTATTTACCAGCAAGCTACTATGGCTTCAGAGGCATCAAATGCTCAGTCTGGGAAATGATGTCAAGTAGAACAATTCTTTAATACTAATAGTTAAAACTATCTAAGATGATTGCATGTCTGGTTAAGGATTAGAATAAATAAACAAAATTTTTGTTTAGCTTTCATTTTGATGACCGTGTCAATATAATATTGCAGTTTGCCTTAGTTGTTAGAATATCTTTAGTAGTTCTTTTATCTATATATCCTTACTTACAAATATATTATCATCTAATGTTACATTTTCTTAGAAGTGCCTGTCTATTATATGATATTTCTATTTTACTATATGTTGCACAGACATGGATACTACATGACACGCTTTGGACACAACGACACAGATTCGGTGTCTATTTTGGTGTATCCTAGTTTATACTTTGGCGTTGGGAGAGATTTTAGGGTGTATGTTTATTTTTAGCAGTCTTGCTTGTAGCAACTCATTCATCCATCTGTAATTGTTTTCTTAGTTCCTAGCTGGTCATATATTTATTCTTTATACAGTAGAACCAATAGTTTCTCGTTTTAATATTGCTCAAATTGATACCAAATATATGTGTCAGAGTATGTTTCAAAATTATTTTTTTTCTGCTACTGTTGCTACAAAGATGGATGTTATCTCTATAGCTGAACCTTGCCAACACCTATATTCTAAGTAAATGCATTTGTTTTCACTATAACTATATAGCTCTCTTTCCTGGTGCATGGGTAGCTGAGCCCACAACTCCCCAATAGCAGCAACCTCAGGCCAGCTAACCGAGCCCAAATACCAGGCCAACCCGAGAAGACCCCAGCCCATCCCACTACTCTTGTCACTCCCCGTTCCCGGAATGCGTATTTTTATACATGTATAACTCATGAGTATTTATTTAGTATTTATCATGTATTATTCTGTATTTAAATTCCTTTAGTTTCATGTTAATTAATTATCTGCTCTCTAAATTTTCATGTTAATTTTATTTTTGCAATTATATTTCTGCAATTTTATTACCTGCATTTTATTTGCCGCTTTAGTGTTATTGGGTTTCGGTTTGCTAGACCCCCTTAAACCCGGCCCATTAACTCCCACCTACCACCACTTCCCCTATTTAAAGCTTCCATCTCTTTCTCTCTCCTCATAACTTCATTCTCACCATTACTTCTTCTTCTTCCTCTCATTACTCCCCACCACCTACCAGCAGCAGGAGAAGGCAAGTGCAAACTTGCTTCTCAATCACCCATTTTTGGTTCATTTGCCTTCTTCTCGTAATTCTAAGAGAGATTAGTTCTTAGCATTTTTGATTTCTACGGCTGGTTTTCTCTAGATCTAAGTTATAGTATTTCGGCTGTTCATGGGTTCTTGATCCACCAACTTAGCGTGTATTTCTGGCACTGGAACAAAGGCTCCATAGGGCGAGTTCGGGAGATGTTGTACGCACACGTTCTTACGTGTCCGCGTAAAACATCAGCCCAGTCACGCACACGTCTTTACGTGTTTGCGTGTATTTTGAGTCACGCTCGCGTTTGCGTGCGTGTATTTTTAGTCACGCTCGCGTTTGCGTGCGTGTATTTTTAGTCACGCTCACGTTTGCGTGCGTGTATTTTCATTCATGCTCGCGTTGGCTGCGTGAATTTTGAGTCATGCTCCTGTCTTTGTACTGAGTGCGTGACTTTTCACGCTCATGTCCCTGAGCTTGCGTGCATGACTTTTCACGATCACATTTTGCGTGACTTTTAGCGTGCGTGACTTTTCACCCTCACGCTGCGCGTGCGTGAATTATTTGTCACGCTCATACGCTCACGTTGCCAGCACGTATCACTTGTCACGCATCACTTGTCACGCTTCACTTTTCACGCTCACGCTTTCCTGAGTGTACTACTTCTTTTACGCTTGCTCCTTCATGCCAGACTTGGCGTACTTTTCACGCATACGATTCTTGCGTGACTTTTGGACTTAGCTTAGACTTGTTAGCATGACTTTCTGATTTGGGAGTTTTATTTGTTCTATATTTTATTCATTTAATGTTGGCATGATAATTCCCTATTATATCCTTACGCCTTTTTTGCATGAACCCGATAATCTTAGCATGTTAATATTTTAATACCTATAGTTGTGTATTAGTACCAAGTGTCTGGATTGGTATATGGATACCCAGTATGACTAGAACTTGACCTTGAGAGTTATAGACTCAACCCTATTTAATGCTAATGACTTTCATGCCTTGTCACCATTAATGACGATGGTTATCTTGACTAAATTGATCATGCGTTCCTAGTTGGAACTAAGAGACTGGCTAGTCGTCTTATTGAAATGAATGAATGAGACACGTTCATGTTATGAACTATTGCAATCGACTGGCTGATCCCGAAATATTGACATACATGCACATGCAGGCTTCAATCTATTTATCTATTTATTTATTTATTTATTTTCTACAAAAGAAGCATGTGTACTTTATGGTCAAGGCATGGTTATCGTGGTTAGATTTGATTGTTGCATTACGCTATGTAAGACCTGCAACCTAACCGCACTGGTATCGTTGTAGAGTTGTGCATATCGTACCCCGTACGAAAGTACTTATTTGAATGACCATGATCCACGGCATGGGATTTCACTCAACGTAGGGACTATTAAGTTAAATAAAATAATAATTGCATGGAGAGAATGGATTCCCGAGTTCTTACATGGCAGCCTCATTGGGATGAGTAGTACCCGACGGGCCGGCTGGTTCCCACAGATACTGTAAATCTGCCACACGGGCAGGGAACAGTATCTGCTTTTATTATTATTGTATATTGTATATTGACGGGCGTCCTGCTAGGACTCGTCTAATTCATGCATGGCGCACATGATTGACTGGATAGACTAGCCTTGCTTGTACATAGTAAGAACTGAGGAATCCTTATTGCATGATTGAGACAATAGATGTGTAATGACTGGATAGACTAGCCTTGACTGCTTTATCTTATATGTTCTCTATTTCTGTTTCCTTGCTTGAATGATTGAGACAATAGATGTGTAATGACCATAGTAAAATTAACCTTTATGTAGTATGCACCCCCTCGTCTGGTTAGACAGCATTGATCGTATTATACGGTATTCATCTACCCGTAATACGTAGCTGGCTGAGTCATTCCCCCGCTCTCCAGTATTCTGGTTCTGGGGCGTGACAAGGTTTTAGTGGTGGCCCATGCAGGTCTAATTTCAGACTTGTGGGGTATTTTGATAGGATGTCTCAATCACACATGTTTTCCCTTGATCCCCTGATTCGTTATTCTCAACTCTTGCTTGACATTCCGGTATCCTTTGACTTCATTGATCCTTCATGTCCGGTTGTTTGATTGTTCTCTTGTCCCTTTTCTTAGGGGCCCTTCGTCCGTATCAGTCAGAGCTGGACAGCAACAATAAGGACAACATGGGCAACATGACCACGTTGGTCAGTAACAAGGGCCAGTCTCACCTCAGGAGACTATCCAGGAAGAAGTGATAGTAGAACCAGCAGTTGGACCGCAGTATCCTAAAGTTCCAAACCCACCCATAGTTCCACCTACCCCTGTGGAAGTGGACACACCAGCCCTTCTGGAGATCATGAGAGGAATGATGGCTGCTCAGCAACATCAGATGTTGGTCCAGCAGCGCATGCACACTCAGCTACAAGAGCAGAATGTGTTGCTCAACCAAGGATTGCAGACGACTTTGGAAAGAGGAGTGAGGGCTGATTCAGGAACATCAGCCAGGTTTTGCAAGTACAACCCCCGCCGTTTCGAGGGCACGGAGGATGCCATTTCAGCGGATGCATGGCTTAAGGATATGGAGGCTATTCTGACAGCAGCTAAGGTACCGACAGAAGAACGTGTGGATCTAGTGAAGTTGTTACTTCAGGATCTCGTACGTGATTGGTGGGAATCAGAGGAAGTGGGCATCAGACGTCCTGTGGCTTGGGATGATTTTATAGCAAGATTCAAGACCAAGTACTATGGAGTTGTGGCACGGTTTGAGCTACAGCAGAAGTTTATCAGCCTCAGGCAGGCTGGCAAGACTGTAGACGCTTATGCAGCAGAATTCTGCAGATTGAGTAGATTTGCCCCAGAGATGGTAGCAACAGAGAGCCAGAGGGCTATGAGGTTTCAGCAAGGGTTTCATCTTGAACTCTTGCAACTGATAGAGGGACACAATTACCAGACTTTTGACGAAGTATTGACGGTGACTCGAAGGCATGATATCACCATTCAGAGGCTTGCGGTGAGGACTGGGGGTCAGAAGAGATCCCACAGTCAGATTGAAGGAGGAGAAAGAGCAGTGCCCCGAACAACAGCACCATCCCCTGGCATTCGTATCCACGATGTAGCGATACGAGGACCAGCACCACCCAGGCAGCAGCAACAGAGGAAGAACCAGCAACCCCCGGCGGACTGCACTTATTGTGGGAAGATGGGACACACTAGAGATGTGTGTCGGACATTGAATGGACTGTGTCTGATATGTGGAAATCCAGACCATCGGGTTACCACATGTCCCATGAATTTGAGGTCAGGAGGACCAGGGCAACAGTTTCTTGCTCTGCCAGCACCAGGGGCAGGCCAGTATCGAGGACCAGCAGTGGCAAGTAAGGTCGTTGGTACAGCGTCCGTTAGTACCGCAGGCTCAGATATTTCGGCAGCAGGAACCGCCGATGCAGCAACACCAGCATAGACCACCCCAGCATCATCAAGGCAGGGGTCAGCAGCAGCACCAGGCTAGGCCGCAACATGGGAATCAGCAAGGAGGTCAAGGGCAGGCATTTACTCTGTCCTTGGAGGAGGCATTGGCATCGGGAGATGTTGTGGCAGGTAACATTCTCATCGCCTCATATCCCGCAGTAGCATTGTTTGATTCGGAGCATCCCATTCATTTATATCTGCACGATTTGCGACACGGCTAGGAATGGAGTTCGAGGTATTGCCAGGGAGGTTGAATATACTCACTGGTAATGGGCTCGTAGGAGTTAGTAGAGTTATTCTAGCGTGTAATGTTGTAGTTTGCGGGCATTCCTTATCCGCCCAGTTGATAGAATTTCCTGTAGGAAATTTTGACGTTATCTTAGGCATAGATTGGCTGAAAGACAGTCATACGATAATAGATTGTCGTAGAGGGACTGTATCTTTTGATATTCCAGGCATGAAGAGGTTTACCTTAGTCAGATCAGAGGCAACTCAGCAAGAGCAGGGAGTAGTGACGGCATTGGAAGAAGTTCAGGTTCCGAAGGTAGTTGAAGAATTTTTAGACGTGTTTTCCGAAGAACTTTCCGGTCTGCCACCGGTTAGAGATATTGAGTTCAGTATAGAATTGGCACCTGGAACTAAATCGATATCAGATCGGGTTTACAGAATGGCGGATTCGGAGCAGGCCAAAGTATATCAGCATATAGAGGAATTGAAGGAGAAGAAGTTTATCCAAGCTAGCGTATCGCTGTGGGCAGCACCAGTGGTACTTGTGGGGAAGAAGGATGGATCATCCAGATTGTGCATCGATTACAGGAAGCTTAACGCGGGCAACAGTGAAGAACAAGTACCCATTACCCAGGATCGACGACTTATTTGACCAGTTGAGCAAAGCTAGAGTTTTCTCCAAGATAGATCTTCGTTCAGGGTACCATCAGGTGAGGGTTCGGAAGGAGGATATTCCTAAGACAGCATTCAGGTCGAAGTATGGGCATTACGAATTCTTAGTAATGCCGTTTGGTTTAACCAATGCTCCAGCTATATTCATGGATTTGATGAAACCGCATCTTTATGCCATATTTAGACCAGTTTGTCATTGTATTTCTTGACGACATTCTCGTATACTCTGCTAGTGAAGAGGAGCATGAAGACCACCTCAGGAAAGTGTTGCAGGTTCTGAGAGAGAACCAGTTGTATGCCAAGCTCAGTAAGTGTGAGTTTTGGTCGGACCACATTTCATTTTTGGGTCACATCATCTCAGGAGCTGGAGTAGCAGTAGATCCCAAGAAGGTAGAAGCAGTAGAGAGTTGGCCAGTACCCAAGACCGTAGCAGATGTACGGAGTTTCTTGGGATTAGCAGGATATTACAGAAGGTTTGTGTCAGATTTTGCAAGGCTTTCAGCGCCCATGACCCGCTTGACCCGGAAGGATGTGCCATTTGTTTGGTCGGCAGAATGTCAGGCATCATTTGAGACTTTGAAGCAGAAGTTGATATCAGCACCTATCCTTACATTGCCAGTTGGGCCCGGAGGTTTTACAGTATATTGTGATGCGTCAGGTAAAGGACTTGGATGTGTCCTTATGCAACATGGGAAGGTGATAGCATATGCATCTAGGCAGCTTCGGGACCACGAGAAGAATTACCCAACTCATGATTTAGAGTTAGCGGCAGTAGTGTTTGCTCTGAAGCTATGGAGGCATTACTTATATGGTGACCGAGTGGAAATGTACACAGACCATAAAAGTCTGAAGTACATCTTTACTCAGAAGGAATTAAACATGAGGCAGAGAAGATGGCTGGAGTTGATCAAGGATTATGACGTGGAGCTTCAGTATCACCCAGGCAAGGCTAATGTAGTAGCAGACGCTCTTAGCAGGAGAGGCGGCGCATTCATGTTGACAACACAGAAGCACATCTTAGAAGACCTTCAGGAGATGGGCATCGAAGTTATATTTCCTAGTGATATAGGAGTTCTAACTAGTCTACAAGTCCAATCTGACTTGGTAGACAGGATCAAGGCAGCTCAGGCACAGGACCCAAGGATTCAGAAGCTTAGGGCAGAATGTGAGTCAGGGCTCAAGAAGGAGATGAGGATTCACGAAGATGGTACACTTAGATTCGGATCACGTCTATGTGTGCCTAGTGGAGATATCAGACAGGAGGTTATGGCAGAAGCTCACCGTTCTCAGTATTCTATTCACCCTGGAGGGACCAAGATGTACCAAGATATCAAACAGCATTTCTGGTGGAACGGAATGAAGAGAGAGGTAGCTAGATTTGTTTCCCATTGCTTGGTATGTCAGCAGGTGAAGGCAGAACAACAGAGGCCAGCTGGGTTATTGCAACCGCTTCCTATCCCAGAATGGAAATGGGAGCATATTACAATGGACTTTGTGACCGGTTTACCGAGATCACCAAGTGGTAAGGATGCTATTTAGGTGATAGTAGATCGGCTTACGAAGGTAGCACACTTTCTTCCTTTCAGAGTAGGGCAATCTACAGAAAAGTTGGCAGAGTTGTAAATGCAACAGATAGTCAGGCAGCATGGAGTCCCTGTTAGTATTGTGTCAGATCGAGATACCCGCTTTACATCACATTTTTGGAAGAGCTTACATCATAGTCTGGGTACCAAGTTAAGATTTAGCACGGCCTACCATCCGCAGACGGATGGACAATCAGAAAGAACGATTCAGACTTTAGAAGACATGTTGCGAGCTTGCACTCTAGATTTTGGAGGGTCTTGGAAGAGTCACCTGCACTTGGTCGAGTTCTCATACAACAATAGTTATCAAGCCAGTATCCAGATGGCGCCATTTGAAGCATTATATGGTCAGAAGTGCAGGTCACCGCTTGCATAGGATGATATCGGGGAGAGGAAGATGTTAGGCCTAGAAATGATTGTTCAGACGGTTGAAGTAGTTAAAGGAATTAGAGAGCGACTTCGAGTTGCGCAGGATCGGCATCGTCATTGGGCGGACCAGCATCGTAGGCCGTTAGAATTCTCTGTTGGGGACCACGTATTCTTGCAGATCTCACCTACTCGTGGGGTCATTAGATTTGGCGTTCGCGGGAAATTGAGTCTGCGGTACGTGGGCCCATTTGTTATCCTTGATCGGATAGGCGATGTTGCTTATCGTTTATCACTCCCACCTTCGTTACGAGAGGTGCATGACGTGTTTTATGTATCTCAATTACGTAGGTATGTATCAGACCCAAGCCATGTCCTTGATCATTCTGAGCTGGTTGTTGGTACCAACCTGTCTTACGAGGAACAGCCTGTGTCCATTTTGGACCGAAGAGAGAAGATACTCAAGAACCGAACAATTAGTCTTGTCCGTGTTGCTTGGGGTCATCACTCCTTGGAAGAGTCAACGTGGGAACGTGAGGATGATATCCGATCACGGTATCCACACCTGTTTGACTCACAAGGTATATCTCTTTTTGTATACCTTGATAGTCTTGATTTCTCATGCTTATCGCTTTATGGGTAGAGCTACTTGATATCGTAGATTGATAGATTTACATATATAGTACTTGCTTTTGATATGGTAACAACAATTGCTTGTTCACTAGCATTGCTTGATCACTAGAATTGTTTGTATTAGTTTAGCCCCGATGTTTCTATCCTGCTTGGATTTGAAATTTCGAGGACGGAATTTTTCTAAGGTGGGTAGAGATGTCACTCCCCGTTCCCAAAATGCGTATTTTTGTACATGTACAACTCATGAGTATTTATTTAGTATTTATCATGTATTATTCTGTATTTAAATTCCTTTAGTTTCATGTTAATTAATTATCTGCTCTCTAAATTTTCATGTTAATTTTATTTCTGCAATTATATTTCTGCATTTTTATTACCTGCATTTTATTTGCCGCTTTAGTGTTATTGGGTTTCGGTTTGCTGGACCCCCTTTAAACCCGGCCCATTAACTCCCACCTACCACCACTTCCCCTATTTAAAGCTTCCATCTCTTTTTCTCTCCTCATAACTTCATTCTCACCATTACTTCTTCTTCTTCCTCTCATTACTCCCCACCACCTACCAGCAGCAGGAGAAGGGAAGTGCAAACTTGCTTCTTAATCACCCATTTTTGGTTCATTTGTCTTCTTCTCGTGATTCTAAGAGAGATTAGTTCTTAGCATTTTTGATTTCTACGGCTGGTTTTCTCTAGATCTAAGTTATAGTATTTCGGCTGTTCATAGGTTCTTGATCCACCAACTTAGCGTGTATTTCTGGCACTGGAACAAAGGCTCCATAGGGCGAGTTCGGGAGATGTTGTACGCACACGTTCTTACGTGCCCGCGTAAAACATCAGCCAGTCACGCACACGTCTTTACGTGTTTGCGTATATTTTGAGTCACGCTCGCGTTTGCGTGCGTGTATTTTTAGTCACGCTCGCGTTTGCGTGCGTGTATTTTTAGTCACGCTCGCGTTTGCGTGCGTGTATTTTTAGTCACGCTCGCGTTTGCGTGCGTGTATTTTCATTCACGCTCGCGTTGGCTGCGTGAATTTTGAGTCACGCTCCTGTCTTTGTACTGAGTGCGTGACTTTTCACGCTCATGTCCCTGAGCTTGCGTGCGTGACTTTTCACGATCATATTTTGCGTGACTTTTGGCGTGCGTGACTTTTCACCCTCACGCTGCGCATGCGTGAATTATTTGTCACGCTCATACGCTCACGTTGCCAGCACGTATCACTTGTCACGCATCACTTATCACGCTTTATTTTTTACGCTCACGCTTTCCTGAGTGTACTACTTCTTTTACGCTTGCTCCTTCATGCCAGACTTGGCGTACTTTTCACGTATACGATTCTTGCGTGACTTTTGGACTTTGCTTAGACTTGTTAGCATGACTTTCTGATTTGGGAGTTTTATTTGTTCTATATTTTATTCATTTAATGTTGGCATGATAATTCCCTATTATATCCTTACGCCTTTTTGCATGAACCCGATAATCTTAGCATGTTAATATTTTAATACCTATAGTTGTGTATTAGTGCCAAGTGTCTGGATTGGTATATGGATACCCAGTATGACTAGAACTTGACCTTGAGAGTTATAGACTCAACCCTATTTAATGCTAATGACTTTCATGCCTTGTCACCATTAATGACGATGGTTATCTTGACTAAATTGATCATGCGTTCCTAGTTGGAACTAAGAGACTGGCTAGTCGTCTTATTGAAATGAATGAATGAGACACGTTCATGTTATGAACTATTGCAATCGACTGGCTGATCCCGAAATATTGACATACATGCACATGCAGGCTTCAATCTATTTATCTATTTATTTATTTATTTATTTATTTATTTTCTACAAAAGAAGCATGTGTACTTTATGGTCAAGGCATGATTACCGTAGTTAGATTTGATTGTTGCATTACGCTATGTAAGACCTGCAACCTAACCGCACTGGTATCGTTGTAGAGTTGTGCATATCGTACCCCGTACGAAAGTACTCATTTGAATGACCATGATCCACGGCATGGGATTTCACTCAACGTAGGGACTATTAAGTTAAATAAAATAATAATTGCATGGAGAGAATGGATTCCCGAGTTCTTACATGGCAGCCCCCTTGGGATGAGTAGTACCCGACGGACCGGCTGGTTCCCACAGATACTGTAAATCTGCCACACGGGCAGGAAACAATATCTGCTTTTATTATTATTGTATATTGTATATTGACGGGCGTCCTGCTAGGACTCGTCTAATTCATGCATGGCGCACATGATTGACTGGATAGACTAGCCTTGCTTGTACATAGTAAGAACTGAGGAATCCTTATTGCATTATTCCAGGATAACTTGGGACTCACAATAGCATGCCGTAGAACTTGATTGGCCGTTCAAGATGATTTGTTTGTGTACTGTTCTACTCTGTTACCTAACTGGGATGATCAGAATGTCAGGACATGACGGGCCAACTTCTGTCCTTGTTTGGTTGGAAGGTTGGTTCGAAGTGTCGTGATGTGATGTGAATCCTAGTAGCAAGCAGAGATCTATTATTATATTCTTTTACTTACGGGTTTACGTCCTTCATATCGTCCTTCCTTGTGGTACTTGCTATTGGAGGTCTAACCTCTCTGGTTTTGCATGGCCAGATTTAGAGCCGGTTTCCGAGGATCCAGCGTACTTCTACCTCCAAGATGGTCAATACTAGAGGCATGATTGCAGGAGGACTCGAGTGGGTTCCTTACTTCACCGCTCGTTTTGATTATTTACCTTTATACTTAGCCGTTTGGCACCGACATGTTGGTCGGATTGTCTTGTACTTACTTTTACATGATTGTAATTAAGTCAGACTGCAGCTGATAACAATTGTGTATACTTGCTATACCATCTGGCTATGTTTTGTAAAGCCAGATCTCAAGAACATTTTGACTGAGCGTTTGGGACGCCTTACTGCTTTATCTTACATGTTCTCTATTTCTGTTTCCTTGCTTGAATGATTGAGACAATAGATGTGTAATGACCATAGTAAGACCTTTATGTAGTATGCACCCCCTCGTCTGGTTAGACAGCATTGATCGTATTATACGGTATTCATCTACCCGTAATACGTAGCTGGCTGAGTCATTCCCCCGCTCTCCAGTATTCTGGTTCTGGGGCGTGACAACTCTTAGCTGCCCAGCCAAAGCAAACCGAGCCTTAACAATAACATGCATCAGAACTAAACTCCCCGAGCCCAACTAAAGCAGCAGTGAGCCAGGCCAACCCCAGCCCTGGCCCATCCTGAGTGAAACCCTTTCCCCGCGACTGAACGAGACTCCGCTCGGAACCAACACATGTACATATATAACTCGAGATCGAGGAGTTCATCAAAAACCCTAACGAAGCCTCGCCACACCTTCCCCTTTCCTGGGCGCACCTCCAGCGACGGCCGCCGGCCGGCCACGGATGGAGAAGTACCGACAACAGAAGCCGCGCGCAGGCCGTCCGAGCCCGGTCACCAGTCGCGACCCCCTTTTCAAAGTATGATTTCTCCCTCGATCCTTAATCGTTTTAGATTTGTAAAGTGTTATGGAAACCGTAGACGACCCTCTAGGGAACCCAGTAACTAGAATTAAGAGGAGTCGAAAGACCGGCCCGACAAATCGACTCAAAGTCGAGAATAATCTGTCCAAAAATTGAACATCAAGGCAGCCCTTAACCCAACTTGGAAGGCCACTCCTGAACCGAATAATACGAGTTTTTTAAGAACCAATTAAAAATAGTCCTAGAAGACCTATAGATCTCGGAAACCCTTTTTACGGAAGATGAATTGATCGACTGAGCGTCGAGTAATCGATGTCTCAATTTGACCAAAACATGTTTTTAAAACTGTCCAAAACTTGAAAAATCATCCGATACGACGTGCGTCCCGCCATTTGGGCGACGTGGTCGCGAACCGAAAGCATCGAAAGCTGCGTAACGGCTTCGTGGTCGTGTGGACTTTGGCGGAATTCAATTCAAATTGGTCGCGTGTGCGCGACGAATTTGATGCGTATCCGTCGAAATTTACCGTATCGTGCACTTTACAAATTCTCCAATTACTTCGTGCACGCTCATGAATTGAGACGAAACTTGTGCCAACAGAACCGTATCATTTTTCTGGTCCTGCATGCCAAGTTTGGTCCAATTCTGAGACCGTTGATAAAATTACCGTTTTGCGGGCCCCACGGTCCCACTCAACGGGCGATTTTGTGCACGGCCCGCCTGAATCCAACTCTGGAATACGGTTTGGTTCGTATCAGAAAACTGGATCCGTAGACATATAGTTTGACGACTTTAGAGACCGTTGACTCTGGCACGCTTTTCGGTGCAAAGCGGGTCCAACGGCGGACACCGTTTTGACCCAAAATTACCGTTTTGCCCCTGTGTCCAGAATTGGACTTAAGGACAGGCAATCCTAGCTAATTGACTATTTTGAGAATATTGGTAATGTTTGTTTCAGCTTTGGAGACAGTTGTGATGACTTGGACTGTATGACTTGCCAGTTGACGGTATATTATTGGATCTTCGTGCAACCTCCAGGCAAGTATACCTTGCCTCCCTCTACAATTTTATTTACATGTATTTTATTTCAGTATCCAGCTTTGGATTATTTATGGACATGTGCTTTTTCGTGTTATTTTTTGTGGAGTTGTTTTATTGTTTATAGCCATGTTCATGTTTTGGCCTTGTGTTTCCCATTTGGAGTTCTCATCAGTACCTTGCTTGAGTCGTGTCATAGAACGAGTACGTGTAAGTGAACTGCTAAATTCTTGACATTGTGTCCTTGGAACCAGAGAGTCCACACACGGGACGAGGGTATTTTTCTTGATCTGTTTACATCCGTGAGTCCACGCTAGGGACTAGGATGTCGATTATTTACATCAGAGAGTCCACACACGGGACGAGGATGTAGTATTTGCACCAGAGAGTCCACGCTCGGGACGAGGGTGTAGACTTGACTTGACTTGACTTGCACCAGAGAGTCCACACTCGGGACGAGGGTGTTTACATCAGAGAGTCCACACGGGACGAGGATGTAGTACTTGCACCAGAGAGTCCACACTCGGGACGAGGGTGCCTTGCCGTGAACTAACCAGAGAGTTCACACTCGGGACGAGGGTTAGTACTAGCCAGAGAGTCCACACTCAGGACGAGGGTTAGTTCAAACCCGTGAGTCACACTCGGGATGAGGGTTTGGTTTCTTCCATTGATCTCATGATTATCGTTCATCCGGCAGTTCATTTACGCGTAGTTGTTCTAGTGTTGTATTCGTGTTCGGTGGTGTTCGTAGTCATTTGCTTGTCCTTGTTCTTTTTTTATTTCCTTGCGCATGATAAAACTGTTAGATAGGCATGTATATTATGTATTGCTATGTCCTCTGAGGACCTGATGATCTCTTCAGGTTTAGCGATTGCATGGAGTTAGCTAGTAGTTCTGGATGGCAGAGGATTTACGGTTCTTGCGGGATTCAGGTATCGTTATTGTGTTTATTATCCGCTCGAGCTTTTCATTCCTTATCATAAGATATCATGTTCCTTGTTTCAGTTGTAGACTCTTGTTATATTCCTTAGAGTCTTATCGGACATTTATGCTAGTGGGCTGCAGACCACGACCCATAGTGTTCATTCATGTTTTATATTCTTATTGTGGATTGAGATATAGATTTGTTTGCCATGATTTGGCAGTATACCATAGCCTTGACAGCGTTTACGTATTCGAGTCGGGCTGGAGTCCGTTCGATACGTAGCTGGCTTGCTCACGAGCTCGCGTCCGAAAAGTGGGTACGGGTCGTGACAGCTTTCACCATACATGTACAACTTTTTAGTGTAGATCATGTACAACTTTTAGTGTAGATCATGTACAACTCTTTAGTAGATCATGTACAACTCTGTAGTGTAGATCATGTACAACTCTGTAGTGTAGATCATGTACAACTCTGTAGTGTAGATCATGTACAACTCTTTAGTGTAGATCATGTACAAATCTGTTCCGTTCACATGTGCTATTGTACTCTGACTCACTAGCCACTGTTAGTTCCTTACTTATAGTAGATATTTCTATTACAGTTTTTTCTCTCTGTTTACATACTGTATTCTTCAGCCTGTATCTTACTTTACATGATTATATTTTCTAACCTGCTATGAACTGTTGAGATGTAATGTGCTCGCTCCTATCCTGACTGGACCTGTTGATAAATTTTACAGATAGCCTGGGATTGCCTGCTAGCCTAGAGGAGACACAGTAGAGGTTGTTTAGATAGTTATTTCATTTTGTCTGGAGTTGTATTTACTTGTGGATTACTGTATTTGAGTTTTGAGATGTATTTCTGGGATTATGTATCTTAGACACTTAGACTTCTATCTCCTGTATCTTTTGGATTTCATTTATCTATCTTATCATTCTACCTTAGATTGTGATTGAGTTGTACCTCTGTGTTGGCCTCCTTATGGAGAGTATTCATATTATGAGTGTTCATGACCTAGAACAGCATTCTACCGCCGACACTGCGGCGTAGGCTGGGCTTTGTTACGTACTCGTACCCTCACGGTGGGTGCGGGTCGTGACAAGAAGTCTTGACCATTACTAGATCTGGTAGACTCTACCTTAGAGACTACTCAGGTGGTCAAGAGAATGAAGTTGTCACTCCTTCTCCTACTTTTGATACTCTTCCAACGTCAGCTCCACTGGCTGAATGGGTCCTTCTAAAGCCGACAACAGCTGATAAAGGCAAGCAGCAGGTTTGTTTTGACAAGAACTTAAAGAAGACCCCACTACAAGGTCTTTAAGAGCTGATAACTTTGACATATTAGCTCAACTAGCCAATACTTCGGCAAGACTATCAATTTTTGAGCTCCTTCATTTTGAAGAAAACTCGAAAGATACTAAGCAAAGCTCTAATGCAAGCTGATGCCTGTCTTGCACATCTCAAGAAGTCAGATGAAGAACCTGTGGCATGCCCTCAATGTCATAGTGTGATAGAAATCATGTCGAACATAACCTTCACCCAAGTTGACATGCTGTTGGAGGATAATCGGCATGACCGACCCCTTTGCTTCACTGGGTACGTCGATACTATGAGGGTGGATCGTATCCTCGTAGACCACGGGTCTACACTCAGCATAATTCCTAAGACTTTGCTGGATTCTCTAAAGATTCCAATCCATAGTCTCTCAGCGATGGTTACAACTATTCTCGGATTACAACTATGGGAAAGAGTAAACCATTGGGAAAGATTCGCCTGAGAGTCCAAATTGGCGATCTCCGTACAAAAGTCACTTGCTATGTGATTGACAACTACGTTTCCTATAATCTATAACTAGGAAGGTCGTGGTTGCATGAACATAACATTGTGCCATCCACGCTCCATCAATGCTTCAAATACGTGGATGTTAATTTAACGGATAAATCAAGAAGAAAATTGTTGACATTAATCCTTTTTCGAGGTGTCGAAGCCTACTATACGGACTCCAGAATGTATAAAGAAGAGTACATGAAGGTCGTGTTGGCTATGGACACTGAAGAAAACCAAAAAGACGATCCAGATGATGTTTTGGTGATTCCAGTCAAAGGACGCACCTCTCGTCCTTCCTCCTCTCAGATGCTAACCATCACTCTTGCTCCTCCTACTGAAAATGTGGAGCAAAAGGATCTCACCTCTTCTGAGCCTCTTGTTATCAACCTTCGTCGTAACAAGCCTACTACTTCTCTTCCTCCTCCTCTTGTTATCGACCCTGGCAGCATCTCTAGCCAAGGTCACAAGTGATGTTGTAACTTTTGAGACTGAAAACATGAATAAAGCAGTGTCTCCTACGCAATATATTGATGTCAATTATTATGTACAATATTACCTAGAAATTTGAACAAATTCGAACCACTCATGTAGAACCCTTTTCCTAATAAAAAAGAAAAAAAAAGAAAAAAAGAAAAAAAAGCAAACCAACTCACCACCCACCCATACAACACCACCCCCTCCTTTTCCCTCTCCCCACGGTCACCCCTTCCCCCATTTTCCTTCCCTCATTTCACTCAGTACCACCATCAACACCATTTTTCTCTCAAATAAAACTCTCTCTCTCACTCTCTACCCAACCACATCATCATCCCCTCTCCTCTTCCTCTTAAAACCTCTCTCTTTCTCTCTCTCATCATCGTCGCCTCGCGTGTGCCGTGCACGTGTGCCGCGTTCCGTTCTGCGCTTCCCGCGTACGTTCCGAGTCCGAGGCCTCCCCTCGGTACTCCGTCATCAAGCTTCGGTAACTTTTTTCCCTTCTATGTATTTTACATAATGAAAATCCTTCATGTTCTGACCGGAATTGACAGAATAAAGCTCTGTCAATTCTGGGATAGATAATTGTAGTTCCTAATTCCAACCTTAGGTTTGTAATAGAATTAGCCATCTTTAATTAATGGGACATCCGATTATTTTTAGTTAGTATCATTATATAGATTGTTATAATTTTAGTGGTTAATTAAGTTAATGAATTTCGTTAAAGGATTTGTTAAATGTTAAAATACGAAAAACGTAGGAATAACGTTAGTTTAATTATTATTATGATTATTTCCACTAATTTATTATTTATTATTAATTATCAATTAGTTTCAAAACAAATAGTTACCTACCAAAAGTATATTTTTATATATAGAAAATAGTGATTTAAGTCAATATTATTTATTCATTTTGATAAAAAAAATTGGTTACGTAAATTAACCGTTAAATTAATTAGTAATCTTATCGTATTAACTAAAAAGATTTTTTGCGTTATTTCTAATAAAAATCGTAAGTTTTTACTAAATAAGGATTTTCTTAATTCATTATTAAATGGTTATTCTTGTATAAGAAAAATATAGCTATTATAAATATTTCGTAATAAAAATTGTTAGATTATTTTAGTAAGCTTTTACTTTATCAAAAAAAATAAAAGCTTAGATAATATTTTTTTAATAAAAGTTATAAATACGTTCTAAAAACCTTTAGTTTTGTTAAATAAACGATTCGCGTAATTTTGCTATTAAAATGTCTTTCTTATTAATTAAAAATATCTATTAAAATATTGGTTAGTTTTTGTAAACAAAACTACTTTTAATTTCAAAGTATCTCCAAATATTTTTATAAGAAATTCTAATTATGTATTAGCACAAAAAAAATCGTTTATTATTTACTAAGAATGTAAGTATAACATTTGTCATATTATTTACAAATAACCATTTTATTAGGAAAATCATTTTTTATCTACTATTATATGTGATTTAGAGTATTGCATAATTATAACCTTAATTCTCTGAAAATATTTTCTTATAACTAAACGTTATTTTTAGTGGTGTTATTAGTTAAATTCTTGGAATAAATTCTAAAACAGAATATCAACTAATGTAGGTTCAAGTTCCGGAACCTAGCCGATACCTTTCTAGCCGTTACCTTCCACACTGAGGATACAACCAAGGCAAGTTTCATATCTTTCATGTCTATGTTTTATTTAATAATTAAATGTACAGCATCAGTAGAATCATGTATTATAGTGATACTGATTCACAGTGGATCCCTCTCGGACTCCACATCGATGGATGGATTGATTGATTGACTCATTGACTCGGAAATGATTGGGGGAGTAGAATAACATCTGCGACCAAAGCCATTATTTATCGATTGCCTCTCTCGCGCTAATCCCGACTGCACAGGGGGTTGCGTCGTACCGTATACTATCGTTTTGGCCAGAATGCTGGTATAGATATTGCCTCTATCCAGCCGGTCACAGATTCTGTTATATACTCAAAAGCACTATTGTAGATTACATCATTGTAGATTACATCATTGTAGATTCTAGAATATTGCCTGCTGTCTTTTAATTATTATTTAGCAAAATATATAATGCTTTTAAACTATCTTGCATTCATTTATTATTATTTAGAACGTTAGATATGGAAATATGTTCTTGCTCCCTCCTGACTGGAGACCAACATTTTTAGGTGACTGCGACGACAAGGATATTGCATTTAGCTCTTTCTACGGACCTAGTCCGAGCCCTGACGAGATAGCTGAACCTGACCAGGAAGCCCCAGGGTTTTAGTTGTGCCATTAGTTTAGCTTATTTTCCTTTTGTTGCAATAAAGACCAATGTAATAATTGAATGTTTGTTTTGCTTGTATTTTCATTCAGACTATTAGAAATTTTCCAGAATCAATAAAAATGTTATTTCTTTCCCGCTTTAGATTTTGTCTGCTTGTGTTTACTGCTTGATCCAGCTTACTACCGCTGTCTCACAACGGTGCAGGCTGGACATGATCCGACTAGACCCAGTATATTGGGATCGGATCGTGACATATTTTTAGTGGTAGCCCTGCATGTCAGTTCTGTAAATTGGTCTAGTCAACTTAGTCTAGACCAGCATGCAGTCCTGCAATCTGACTTAGGTCTAGGTATGACTTTAGGAAAACAGACTCTAGAAACAATTAGAACACTTAAATTATCTTCATCCTGCCATAACATAGGACCAAATTTATCTATCTATAATATATATTTTTTGCTTGCTTATAGTTTCATAGGTTACCTTGCTTATGTTTGTACCTAAACCTTACCCAGATTAGGCCGATCGTATGATGGTATATTTTATTGCCTAATTTATTTTCTAAATTTTATGTATCTTTTAGTGTCCCATGGCTTTCAGGATTATTTTCCTCCACATATTTATCAGATTCTAGCATACCTTAGGATCCATACTATTTCTGCTATTTTGGATTAATATTAGACTTTTCAATCTCCTTCTTCAGCAAAGCTATTTCCAATTTCTCTATTAGTTTGATCAAATCTTACTTCTCTATCTTTATTTAGAATCTAGATCCATTCACTATTTAGAATTTCAAATTCTCCTTTAGCAAACCTAATAAACTCTTATCTACCCAAAGTATTTCTACGACTAGTGTATCCAACCATTTGTCTTGACCTTATTTCCAATTGACTTTTTCGGAACCAATCCCGAACCAAATTTTTCTGGAATCATAAATCCCCAAAGTTAATTATTACCAAAAGAATTGGTTCAACTTAACTGGTTCACGAATCTTCCAAAGGAATTATTTTCCGAAAAAATAATAATTTAATATTGATTGATATTTCCAAAGTTATTTCAAGGACCGAGAATATTTTTATTTGTTGACTTCCTCCACTCAACTTGAAACCTTACTCTCTCTATACAACTTCTTGACCAATTCAAGGCCTAGAAAGCTTCTAAACTCAATCCTTCCTCCATTCTATTAATGAATTTTCTTTAGTCATTGGAAAACTTTTGAATTGTTGAGCTATCTCTTTGAAATTCCCATGGACAAAGTTAAGAAAATATTCAGTGACCTATATGGCTTCGCACATATACATTGCAGCCATTTATCTGAATTATAAAAACTGTGAGTTTAGTGTAGCTAGTTGCGCACTAGCGAGGCCTAGACTCTAAGTTGAAGTGATTTCAGGTGTTCAAAGGTTTTCGGATATTATTGAGACTATGTCCTAAATGCATCATAATTGTCTTCTATGTTGTTCAGCCATGAAATGGAGGCAAAGTGACTTCAGATATATTTGCTTTCCGAGCATTATTAAGACTATTTTCATGTCATGGTTGTCTTTTTAGCACCATCAAATTATTCTGACTTTTGTCCGATTAGAGGATTTGTATTTCTAGCGGTTGTCCACATTTTCAGAAATCTCATACCATAGCTAGAAAGAATAATTTTTTTAATGAAATTCTACTTTATTTTACCTAGAACTTATTAGGACCATATCAATCCCTATTGACTCAATCTCTTTCATGGTTCAATTTTAGTGAGTTGTATATATTTTGTGGATAGTTATATATTTTATAGCTATATATATAGTTGGTTGATAGCTTATGCAGGAAAACCTAGATAGTTACCTAGCAAACTTATTATATTATTCTGGTAAGAGCATCCTTAGAGGATCAATATTTTTCTAATGAGATTAGATAGCTAAAAGTAGAAAATGGTAGTATTGGCAAACTAAACAACGAGAGACAAACCGGGCTATCTCCCTCTTCATGCCATTCTACCAAAAATGCTGACGGATATCACGATATATCTTCGTACCACTGGGGTGAATTGAATACTGTGAACTGTGAGCTTCTGCTATGCTCTCTTGCCTGATGTCGCCATTGGGTACACAAAGATGCCTCCCATGTCGATTGTTCCGTCCTCATAAATACATAACTCTGCTCTCCGTCCTGCTACACATTCTGCCCTAAGCCGATGAAGCTTAGAATCCGTTGACTGAGCTAACTTAATCCTCTCAACTATACTGGACTGAACTTGCATACTGGCCATCAATGCCACATTGGTAGGAAGAACAACTTCAATACCCATCTTCTGAAGATCTGCTAACAACTCTGGCTATGCTGTTAGAAAATAAACTCCGGCTCTTCTGCTCAATGCATCTGTAACAATGTTGGCCTTCCCAGGATGATACTGTAAGTTGATGTCGTAATCCACAAGTAGCTCTAGCTATCTTCTCTGACACATATTAAGATGCTTCTGAGTAAACACGTACTTAAGTCTCTTGTGGTCGGTAAAATCTCTACCCGATCTCCATACAAATAATGCCTCCACAACTAAAGTGCGAAAACCACCGCTGCTAATTCTAAGTCATAGGTCGGATAAATCCTCTCATGATCACGAAGCTGACGTGACGCATAAGCTACTAACTTACCATGCTGCATCAAGACGCATTCCAATCCTCTGCCGGAAGCGTCACAATAAACTGAAAATCCATCGGTCCCATCTAGAAGCGTGAGAATGGGGGCCATCATCAATCCTTGCTTCAATTTCTCAAATGAACTCTGACACTCTGTTGTCCAAGCAAACTTCACATCCTTGCTGGTCAACTGCATCAATGGTGCAAAAATCCGAGCAAAGTCTGATACAAACTGCCGGTAATAGCCGGCTAATCCTAGGAAACTCTGAACTTCTGCGACGGTACTGGGTACTGGCCATGTCTCTATAGCCACTATCTTCTGGAGGTCCACTTTCACTCCACCTCTGGTGATGATGTGACCTAAGTTCGAAATGCAATCCAGCCAAAATTTATACTTACTGAACTTTTCGTACAACTGGTGCTCTCTGAGAATCTGAAGAACTACACGAAAATGCTACATATGTTCTGCTTCATTCTTGCTATAGACTAAGTTGTCGTTTATAAACACTGTCACGAACTGGTCCAAATAGGGCATGAAGATACGATTCATGAGGTCCATGAATACGGCTGGCGCATTGGTCGCTCCAAATGGCATAACAAGGAACTCCCAATGTCCATATCTGGATCTGAACGCTGTCTTCGAGATGTCTTGCTCTCTGACTCTGATCTGATGGTATCCTGACCGTAAGTCAATCTTCGAGAATACTGTCGCTCTTCTAAGTTGATCGAATAAATCATCTATCCTCGGTAGGGGATATCTATTCTTGATTGTTACAGAGTTCAAGATACGATAATCAACACATAATCTTGACGTACCATCTTTCTTTTTCACAAGAAGTATCGGGCCTCCCAAAGGTGATCCACTACCATGAATGAATCCCTTAGTTCTGAGTTCTTCAATCATCTTGTACAAGATCTCTAACTCTGAATATGTCATTATGTAGACTCTCTCTGACACTGGTGCCGTCCCTGGAACTAAATCAATGGTGAACTCTATCTCTCTCTGGGGGTATGCCTAAAAGTTCTTCGGAAAATACATCAAAAAACTCTTCTACTACTCTGGGAAACTGAACTGTTACTGCTACTGCCACCCGCAAGACTGGTGGAGAAGGTTCTACTTCGCCTCTGGAAAATGAAAACTCTGGTTCGTCGAAAATACCAAAAATAATCCTGTCAATATGGCAGTCTATTCTTGCGTATTTATCCTTCAACCAATACATTCCTAGGACCACATCATAGTCGGCCATCGAAAATTCTATCAACCTAGCGGGGAACTTTATACCGCTAACTACTATTCGATACGAGGAATAGACTCTATCTACCCCTACAAGACCATTACCAGTAAGTATATTGAGCCTTACTGATAATGACTCGGGCTCCAGTCCTATCCGTGTAACAAATCGTACAGACATAAATGAATACGATGCACCCGAATCAAATAATACCGATGCTGGAAAAGAGTTGACGAAAATGGTACCTGACACCACATCACTTGACGTCAATTCTTCTGCCAAGGTCAGAGCCATAGCCTGTCATTGTCCTCTTGGTACTGGTCCCCTATGCTGGAAACCTCTTTGCTGGTTCTGAATCTCGGCTTGGGCATACTGTTGAGCCTGAAGCGGCAATGGCCTCGAAGGCTGGTACTGCTGCTGCACTGGTGCTGGTCTCATAACCAATGGACTGGTTAGGTTTGATGACTATGAACTGTCTCTATTCGGATAGGACCCTATCTTATGGTCTGGTGCCCCAAAAGCCAAGCACAATCCATGTACTCTGCGACACTATGATACTACATGTCTTGGCTTCCCACAATAAGAGCAGCCCATTGCGGAAGACTGCTTCTTCTTCTGTTGCTGAGGATACGTCGGTGTCGAGTGCTGAACCGACGAGACTGTGGTCGCCCTGTTAGGAGCTCCATAGTCAAAGCCTTAGCTGCCGGGATCGGTGCTAATGACTGGGACATCTGCCCATGAGACCTCTTTCGTCCTCCGCTTCTATCTACAATCCTCTGAGAAGTATACTCATGCCTCTTTGCTGCTCACAAGGCGGCATCAAACGTCTGATGCTCAAACTGCTCCACTGATATAATGATCTCTAGGTGGAGTCCCTGCTGGAATCGCTGGGCTCGATCCAATTTGGTCGCCACCAAGGTAGGAGCAAACCGACTAAGTCTAGAAAACGGCCGTATATCCATTGACCGTCCTTCCCATATGCTTAAGATTAGTGAATCTCGTCTACAGATCATACCGAGCTACTGCGTCGAAGTACTTGGTCTAGAACTTGTTGCTAAATATCGCCCAAAAAATAGGCGTTGCTAATCCAACTGCCAGCATCGCCCACAAGCTGCGGGCTAAGTCCAATAACTGTAGGCGCACAACGGCCACCTTTTCTTCCTTAGGAATCCTAGCTGCCTCTAGGATAACTTCTATGTCCTGAAGCCATGCATCAGCAGCAATAGCATCTTCACTACCATCAAAGAAAGGAGGGTTTAGGCGCTTGAACTGTTGGCCGCGTTGTTCCCTTGATAACCAACTCTGCCCATGGCTCTTGTACTGTCTGGTACAGGACATCACCCCGACGATCTTGTGATGCAAGCAATTCCTTGATGAGTCCCACCAGGGTTCTATTGTCAGGCTCTGCAGGCTGGACTGGCTGAACCGGGGGCTCTGGGTTCCCAGAATACATAACTCGGGAAGCTGTTCCAGAGTGCTGGGCTTGGTCTCCAGGTTGCTGCTGGTTCACTGGAGGCGCTCCACCTTGCTGATCGGTAGGACCAAGAGCAATGCCAATGAAGAAATGACATGGGGAACAATAAGGAAGGACCAAGATAGATCGAGGATCTAAGCATGTGATCAAGTTAAGATTTCAGAAAGATTAGAAGACACGAGTAGAGATCAAGAGCGAGTGCTGATTGAGACATCTATTTAGTAAAACTCTCACACATCTTGATTTAGAAGACCTGCATGGGCCACCACTTAAACCGTGTCACACCTCAGAACCAGAATACTGGGAGCGGAGGACTGACATAGCCATCTACGTACATTGAAGTGAATTCCACCTCGCAATACGGTCACGATTGTCTAGATGTATGAGGGTTTATCTACAAGCCAATAGTCTCTTATGGTCAAGTACAAGCCTAGTGTCTCAATCTCAAGCAAGCAAGTAAATGTAACAAGATGGTAGATCATCAGACATACAAGATAAGGCATCCCAAACCTTACAAATTCAGTTGATTATGAAGCTAGTCATACAAAATATGAAGACTAGCAAGAGTTTAAGTCATACATGATCAACCCTAGGATTTGTCAATCATGTTACAGCCCTTAGACAGACATGAATGTAAATTCAACACGAGCTGACACTTGCTTGGTGGCTAAACGCCTCAAAAGAATAATTTACAATAGAGTGGGAGAGCAAAATTAAACCCACTCGTTGCCAGAGTTGCGTCCAGTGTTCACCATCTAGCTGGAAGGCTGGAAGATCCTCGAAAGCTACTCCAAAATTTGGACACACAAAACCAGCTGGGTGAGAACCCAGAAAGAGTAAGTGCCGCAAGGGAGGCTTCACTTAAGAACTAAAACCAGCACATTAGCACATTATATATAAAGGATAGCAAAAAAACATGAGTTAGAGAAAACAGGGTGATAAATGATAAGATAACTAAAGGGCTATTCCAGTAACCAAATTACAACCCGTAAACCAAATAAGGACCAGGGTTGTAACCCTTCACCTGAACAAAACTTAGTCTCTAACCAATTACTGATAAAGTAAAGCATAACAGTAACATGATAAAGTAACCATGTACTGGCCTTGACTAGACAAGACTAGACTAGACTCCATCCATCAATCACGACCAAGCAATGAATACGGCTTGATACTTTAACTAACTAGGATTATCACAAGCCTAGTTACTAACAAGATGTATTGAGATGTCCCAGCAGTCACAAGCCCTGCAGCTATCCAGTTATCCTTCCGCAGGTTGAGAGAGTTGATTAGGTGACTTGGGGTGCAACACATGACAGCGTGCTAGAAATGCCCTACTCGATGGCAGGCTACAAGTCCAATTAGAGCGCCCAGATGACAAATTACTTGTGACTGGGGAATCTAACTATGAAATACTTGATCATCTAGTTGTAACCTAGTCAGATCAGTACGAATCCCTGACCGTAGAAAATCAGGTATTCATGTCCTAGACATGATGCAAGACGAGACATGTAGCTTGTACGGGCACAACCATCCACGGTGTTAAGACAAGAGTCACTTAGCAAGTCAAAATAGCCGTCGCAACAACATATGAAGATTATCATGTTAGGTTACTTATCAAGATTACTTGTCAAGAGTACAACTCGGTGGGCCACTATCAAGATTATTCATGTCATGTTGCGTGTCAAGAGTGCACCACGATGGGTCACTATCAAGAGTTATCATGTAAATTCATATTGTCATGTCGTATTTATGTAAGTGCCCCACGGCGAGCCACTATCAAGGAGTTATTAGAGAGTGTACGTGCCATACCTAGCTCGTGTTTAAAACTCAAAGTACATGTGCAACATGGAAAAATAACATTATAGGACCAGTCAAGTAAAGAGTACAAGCAAAGTCACAACTCACACTAAGGACCATGGGGACAAACATGGATAATTGTAAGAGAAGGCACAAGGGGTAAATGGGGTGACATGGAGACATACGCCCAAGTCTATGCGCCCACACCATGCACCCAAGGCTAAATGCATTATGTAGAGCATATGCTTGGAAGGTTACACCAAAGAGTGTATGCACCCATGGTCTATGCGCCCACATGCATGCGCCCATGGTCTATGCTCCATATACATGCACCCATGGTCTATATGCCCACATGTAAGTTCCCACATGCATGCGCTCACAAGAATATGCCACATGAGTGAGGCAGGGTGCATTAGAGGATAAGTCTGGAGACTATCTTCACTGGCTAAGTTGGCAAATAATAATGGCTATGCACCCATATTGAAGGACTGTAGGCGCATATAGAAGCTATGTGCCCAAGCAAAAGAAGGCATGGAGCTTGGGCGCATATAAAGGGCTATTGCCCAAGGCTAAGTTACTGTGGGCGCATAAAAGTGCCATGCGCCCACACTGTTCTTCTTCTCCAACCCAAGAATATGAGTTCATAGAACCCAAGAACTTTTCAAGTTCACAAATCACTCAAAATCAAAATCCGGGTTTTCAAATGTCTATTTTGAGTAAAATCAAATTCTCTACAATGGAACAATCAAAACTTGAAAATAATAAGTTTGATAGATTAAAACCCAAGAAACCAAGATTTAGAAAAACTTAGATCTACATGATTTAATCTACCAAAACCAAAAGTGCTAAGTACTAAAGAGTCATGAAATGAAGTAATGAAGACTTTAGAACCATAAACATGAGATCTCTCATGAAGCAAGATTACACTTGCCTAAGGGTTGGAAGAAATAATGAAGAAGAAAGTGGATGAGGGAAATAAATGAAAGTAAAGGATGAGAGAGAAAAGGGGGTTGGGATATAAAGGGGGTTTATAATGATGAACCACTTGGCCCAAACCAAGCCAAAGTAAACCAAGCCGAGCTAAACCAAGACCAAGCCAAGCCAAGCCATGCTAGACAAGTCAAAATATGGGTCGGACATCAGTACACGTATACTGGAAATACGTATAACGGAAAACGGGAGTGGCAGGCCTACTGGAGCCCAAGCTCCTCCTCCTCCTAGTACCGGACGAACTACAGCTATGGGACAGTCTCTCATCTGATGGTCCGACACATCAGACACTTCTCCAGACTCTTCCTACAGTCGTTTCACCCATGCCCGATCTTCTTGCAGAAGGGGCAACTGATGGCCTGTTGTGTCTGGTGTCTGGTGCCTGCTGTTGCTGTTGTTTTGGCTGCTGTTGCACTTGCTAAAATGGTGCGCGGCCCTGTCCCTGAAACTGTTGTTGGAACGGCCCCTGATGGTACTTCTACTGAAAATGGGGACTCTTGGCCGACCTCCACTACCACTGGCTCCCAATGTATCATGACCTCTCTTCAGCTTCAGCTCAAGGTCGTCCTCCGCTGCCATGGATCCATGAAATCTCCTCAAAGGAAGCGCATATGTCGTTCTTGGTCAAGGACTTGACTTCCTTGACCAAGCCCTTCCTGAACCTCCTAGCCTTCGCCATCTCGCTAAGGCCCTTAACGATCTGTCCAGGCGGCAGAACTTACCGGCATACTCCTCCACGATTTGGTTCTCCTGAACCAAACTCTCAACTGCATCTCTAAGGCGCCGAGTGTTGTATACGAAAAGAACTTCTCCTTGAGAGCTTCTTGAAAGCTCCCCATGTCTGCCCCTCTGTGCCCACTCTAGGGTCTATCTGGTACCATGTGTGGCAAGGTCCTATATCTGGCTGCCCGCGTCTCAATCTGAATCCCCTGGTATTAATGCCAGTCGAAAGATCTCCACTATATGCTTGATCCAGTCGTCGGCATATAGGATCCCCTCTGACCTCGAAAGTCTCGTGGCTGCATCTTCTCAAAGTCCTAGATGTTCTGCATCTTCGGCTGATACTGCTACATCTGCCCGTCCTGCGGCTGGGCGATAATCCTTTCCATTGTTGTCAAGGCCAGCTAGTGGGCATTGTCTATGCCCTGCCTGAAGTCAGCAGATTGACGCTGCTGGACCTCTATCATCTGCTGGAAGAAGGCAAAAGCTGTGGCGTCGAC